>CP144699.1:36556395-37036395 GCA_036885675.1 Vigna mungo
AAAATTACAATATAACTAAAATTTAAAATGTCTAAATGGAGAGTCTTGAATTTATTTGGTGTCCTCCAAATGTCCCAAATTGTGTTTCCAAAATTTTCCCTGAAAATAATAATGCAAATAATTAGCTCAGAAAATTCAAATTAATTAAAATTAGAATTTCCGGTCAAATTAAGCATAATTAGGAAAAACGGGAAAATATCGGACAATTGAGCACAATTCCCTGATTAATTCTAGGACAATAAACTAAGTGAAATCAATAAAATATCGACTCATCAACCGTTCGCATAGGTCTTGTGCTAAAAATCTTTTCCCTTCCTATATAAATCTTCCAAAATCAAAAAAATTTCAAACAACAATCAACCTTTAAGCCAGAATTACGTGATCCTTGATTTTCCATCAAGATTGGAGATATGTAGGAGCAAGGCTAGTCCTTGTCAGGTTCACTTTCCAAAAATCCAAAAAATCCAAATCTTTTGCAAATGAATTTTCTCAACGATTTCTCAAACAAATTTTCCAAACGGTTTTCTAGAACTACGTAACCCTGATTTCTCAGTGTGACTGAGAATACGTAGGAGCAAGGTCAATCCTTGTCGGACACAAAAATTAAAAAAATATATTTTGTCTCTTTTGAATTTTTTTACTTTTTAGTGGAATTTTAAACATTTCGAAAACCCACATTCTATTCGCGTATTTAATTAAAGGTACTGCCTTCGGGCAGACGTGTAAGGTGCTAATACCTTCCCTACACGTAACCGACTCCCCTGAAATATGGTTTTCATAGACTAAGCCTTATCCTTTTTATGGTTTTTCCGTAGTTTTCTAGAATAAGCTATGGTGGCGACTCCTAAATCTCATTTTCAAATTTTTTTTTGGATCATCGTCCCGTCGCGATTTCGGTTGCGACATCAGGGTTCTCCACCATTTTTCCATTTTAAACTCTTCTTCCATAGCTTTAATAAACTTTTTATCTTCATGAACACTTCCTAGAATTTTATATATAGTCATATCATATCTTTGATAAAACTCAAATAATATATTGTACCTGTGTGACAAGAATGGCAACATCATCATCAAGGAATGTTGGAAAGCTTTGCAAATGTTGTTGCATCCAAGGAAAACCCTATGCTCAAGCTTCTTATCAAACTTGTCCCTTTTAACTTGTAAAACACAAGAGAAGCAATCACAACCAAAGATTCTCAAATTTTGTAAATTTGATTTTGTATCCAAACCAACCTTCAAAGTCAATTTTTGTTCAAACCTTTGGTTGGTATAATCTATTAAACTAAAACGTAACAATGTCAGGAGCCTTTGCCCACAACTTCTTTGACAATCTTTTTCATGTAGCATATTTATCATCTCCATGATGGCTTCTATTTTTTACTCTCACGTACACAATTTTGTTATGGAGTGTCAAACATAATAAGTTGGTGTTTAATGTCAACTTTCAAAAAATTTATCAAAAACGTTATTTGTGTATTCCTTTTGACATTAAAATCTTATTGTTGCAGCTTGTAGCCGGTTTGATTATCCACAAAAACATATTTACTTTAACAATATATATAAATAAGATATTATAAAAATATAATATATTTTGTCCGTTGATTATTTGTCTGTAATTAGGCCTAAGTAGAGGTGGTGTAATATATATTTTAAGGAAATAAGTAATGGAACGCAATAATGATTAAAAACAAATGTACTAATGAAAGCATCATCGTGTTTGTGCTGTGTAAGAGCCCAATGGTGGATGAAGACGAGAGAGACAAAGAAACAGAAATTGGAAATTTCGTATCAATAGTGTAAAATATCCATCCACCACACCAGCTTAAAACAGAAAAATTAATGTTTTAAAACTAAAACGCCCACCGTGGGGCTCGAACCCACGACCACAAGGTTAAGAGCCTTGCGCTCTACCAACTGAGCTAGACGGGCAATTTGCAACATCTTTGAAGCTGTATAGAATTCCTAGATTATTCTATGCTGTTCAATCCATTTTTCTCGTTTCTTATTGCTGGTGCTGCCTAATGGCAATAGGCGGAACAGTTGCCAGTATGTACACGCCTTCTCCACCACTCTCTTCCTTCACCCCCACGCGCCTCTTCTCACGCTCTCATTTCGCTGCAAAGCTTCGATTTCCTCCTTCAATTCGACTTCGTGCTTCTTCTACTGCCGTCATCGACACCGAAACCAATCCAACAGTAAAGCTTCTTCTCCCTCCCATTGAATTTCCTTTTGACTTACATATTAATTTTCTTCAGCACTGTTCGTCAAACACTTACACGAGGAACGTAATTTTTGTGTTTAGGAATCCGTGGTAGTTGAAAAGGAAGTGAGGAATAGCAGCAACCCGTTGGCTTGTCCCGTGTGTTATGATTCCTTGACATGGAATGGTGGTCCTGGTTTCTCCGTGTGAGTTTATTTAATAATCAATTATTTGCTTCTGCTATAGGTGTGAATTTGTCACTTCTGCTCTGTTGTATTAATTGTGAGAATTTTTTTGATGCAGAGATACAATCAGCGGGTCTAATTTTCAATGTTGTACATGTCAGAAAACATATGTTGGTAACCAAACTCATATTGATCTCACCGTAACAGGTGGAGCTAAGAGCTACGGTGAAGTTATGCCAGTTTCCACAGAGCTTTTCAGGCATTCTAGTTATCTTCATTTTTTTTATCATATGAAATGTTTTTTTATTGTTCAGGATCAATCTTTAGTTGTATTTGATGATCTTAGAGAATGGTTTTGTTTTCCAAAGTCATGTTCCTACTATCTGAAGATAGATATCATATGCATATGAATATTAGTTTGTTAATAACGGCACTCGGCTACTTAACAGTATGGTTGTTTTGCTGTGTAAATGCTGTGGGGTCGATTCGCCACTTATATGCATACTGCTTGTTTGTTGAATCAGGGTGCCATTGATATCATTTCTCTATGAGAGGGGCTGGCGTCAAACCTTTTCTGTGTGGGGTGGTTTTCCAGGTCCTGAGAAAGAGGTTAACTAAATGTCCCAGTTCCCAATAACAATTCCTTCTTAATGAACCCATATTATTTCTTTTATTTTATTTTGTTAGAAAATATGAAAAATATCCGGTGATGTCTTCTTAGAGTATCTAAGATGATCTCTTAAAATTTATTCTTCTTTTATATTTTATCATTTGTTTTCTTACTTAATTAAGATATTTGTAATTGTAAGTATATTTTATTAGAATTAGATTTATTGGAATTTATTTGGTAGGCATATCATATCATGTATATAAAAATATCCTATAATCATGAGTGTTCACTGCAATCAATTTATATAAAATAAACTTTGTTGTGTAATTCATACACAAGGTTAAAACTTAATTATTTGTGAATGGAAGCTACACATCCTCTTTTGTAATTAAAATAAGGATTGTTTAGTTTGTAAATCTTTGGTGGTTTACTTGCTTCAATGAGGAAGCAAAATATAATGGAGGTGCCAACAATGATAATAATGCCTTCTGTCATGTTTGGTATTTTGTTCTTGAGAAAATCAGTGTTAACATCATCACTGGTTTTAATCTCCTTAGAAAAGGGTGCAAAGCCTCCGTAACTTGTACAGAACTCCGCAAAAGCCTTGAACTATTCAAATCCATAATGCCATCTGATTAAATGCGTTCTTTGAGGGACTCTTGTTCAAGGTACACAATGAAAGTTTTGCAGCATCTTCTAAAGAGGAGACTAAGATCAGTCAGAGGGCATTAGCCAATGTGCCCACCCTTAGCTCGTGGATGTCCTGAGAGCTCTACCAATCAATTTGTTTTGTTTACCTGGTAGAAAGAATATTAATTTGGATATGGTGCTGCAAAATATAAGATAAAATTATTTGAAATACTAACGAATCTGTCTTCTATTGTCTTATGTACTTTTATCTTGGAATTATCTTGTTAATGTATGACTTCTTTATGCTCGTGTGTTGTTCAACAGTTAATCACGCCTTCTATTTAATTTGTCTGCAGTTTGAATTGATGAAGGGTTTCCTAAAACCAGTATTGGGAGGAAATATAGTTGATGCTAGTTGTGCAAGTGGATTGTTCTCAAGATTATTCGCAAAAAGTCAACTGTTTTCTTTTGTTGTTGCTCTAGACTACTCGGAAAACATGTTACAGCAATGTTATGAATTCATTCAGCAGGAAGAGAACTTCCCAAAAGAGTACTCAGTTTATATTTCTAAACTGATTAGAAATTATTATATCTAACTTTTGAATTCGTAGTTCTAAGAGAACTATTTATGCCATCTTTTATTCATATCACAATTATATTTAGTTAATATTTATTTTTTAGGAACTTAATCTTGGTTAGAGCAGACATATCTAGGCTCCCCTTTGTTTCTAATTCTATTGATGCTGTGCATGCTGGCGCCGCTCTACACTGCTGGCCTTCACCATTGGCAGCTGTAAGTGAATAATTATTCTCTATGTTTGGATTTTGCAGACAATGTTTCATTTGTTTCAAATACCTGTGACAGTGGCTTGAGGAAAATTATAAATTCTTTAGCCATGGTTTTTGAGATGTTTACAACGTTTTTATATTAATCTGAAGTAGTAAATGGAATCCCTTAACGTGTATGCAGTGTTGTGTCAACAACTACAAGAACACGTTTCAAAATTTTAATCATGCTAGCAGATTTTAAGTATAAGCAATTTTTTCAAGGGTTACCTTTATTTTATGGATAAATTACTTCAGCCGATTTATCACTTAGTACTATGCCTAGTTTAGTCAGATGGCCATGCCTTCCATCACTCTGTGACTTCACTTTCCTTTTATGTAATCTATTTTAACAGGTTGCTGAAATAAGTCGTGTTTTACGACCTGGAGGTGTATTTGTTGCCACTACCTACATACTTGATGGTCCTTTTTCTATTATCCCATTTCGAAGTATATTACGGCAGGTATTAATTTTAAATAATGTTTTTTTTTACAACATTTTTATACGACGCTTACTACAGTATTAGTTTCTTATCTGTGCCTCCTTTAAATCAACCATTTTATTCCTCAATTCTCTTTCTTCTCTTTGCTGTAAAACAAATTGTACAAATCTGTTGTGTGGTGATAATTCTCTAAAATTTTTTAGCTTGAAATTTTTTGTGCGAGTGTTGACGTGCTCCGTCTGAATTGATAAAATCAGTAAGAGTAACCAGATTTACTTAGTTGTTTTTGCTTCTTTTTTCCTTAATTTGGATCTGCTAGCTTCAATTCAGTTTCTCAATTATAGGAAGTCGGTGGTAATTTAGTTTCTTGATGATATGAGAAAATATCAATCTAGAGTATTCGGTTGAGCGTGAAAGAATGATTTTTATTTCAGATTCCATGACAGGGTTAAATTTTGGTCAATCAGACACTAAAATGAATGTTCGTTGGTCCACTTTTATCATTTATTTTTATTTCTATAAGTTTTGAGTTGTAGAATTTTTGTTTGACGTTTCAGAACCTAAGGCAAGCATCTGGGAACTACAGCTTTCTCTCTGAACGTGAGCTGGAAGATCTCTGCAGGGCGTGTGGGCTGGTTGGGTTTAAATGCATTAGAAATGGACTTTTTGTGATGATCTCTGCTAGAAAGCCCACTTAAAGTTTGAGCTTCGGGTGCTCTGTTTGCTGCCTTGAACACATTTTGCTGAAGCCTGTATATTCTTTTTCCATAATCAAAATTTTCAAACGTTAGCATACAAAATGGTGCATGTTAATCTGATTAAATTTGTGGTTTGACTTGGTCATTAATTAGGGTTCACAATAATCAAACCATATTAAAGAAGATGGATTATCTGGTAAATCCAGCAAAAGATTTGTTGCTAACCACAACGCAGCAAATGCCCAATGTTTCACTGATACTGTTAACGTTTGTATAATTATCCGAGAAGGGTAGATCGTTGGAAAAAAGGTACTCGGTATACCTCTATAACAGCAAAAAACTTCACATGTGTTGTGAGCTAGACACAGTTTCTGCTTTCATCACAGATGGTCATTTTATCTCTGCTCACTGCACATTTTATCTGTTACCTTTATTGTTAATTTGTTAGGATTTATTTTCATATTGTGATAGATACTATTACAGCTGGCACTTTTACCTTTTCTAGATTTACCCTTTTCTAGATACATCCTTTGCTGTATATAGTGTCATCTCTGTATATCTTTTCTGGTGTGTTGAATAATATGAAGAACCTTTGAAATCAGATTTACTTTACCTTCTCACATGGTATCATCGCTGATGCCCCACCCTTCTTCCGCCGCTTAATGTTCTTCTCTTCTTCTTCTATATTCAACCATGGCTTCCATCAGCCAAACCATTTCCTCAACACCGGATCACTTAGTGAATCCGGCTCATCCTCTCTATTTGCATCCTGGTGAAAACCCAGCTTTGGTGCTTGTTTCCCCTCTTCTCACAGAGAGCAATTTCCATCAATGGGAGAGAGACATGGTTGTTGCCCTTGAAACCAAAAACAAAGAGCGCTTCATTCATGGCACTCTTCCCTGTCCACCCATCACAGACCCCCTGTATGAAGCTTGGCGCAGATCTAATCGCATGGTAATGTCATGGCTCACTCGTTCCATGACCCCTTCCATCAAGCAATCCGTGATGTGGATGGATACGGCTTCCGAAATTTGGTGTGATCTCAAGGATCACTTCTCTCATGCTGACAAATTTCGAATTTCTGACCTTCAGGATCAGATTCTTGCTTGTCGCCAAGGTGAATCTACTGTTTCTGAATACTATACCAAGTTGAAGATCTTGTGGAAAGAAATGGAGCTCTATCGTTGTGTGTTGACCTGTACCTGTTTGACACCTTGTGTCTGTGGCCTCCTTTCTAGACTTCACAAAGAACGCGAGGATGATTATGTGATTCGCTTTCTTCGGGGTCTCAATGACAATTATGCCCAAGTTCGTTCCCAAATCATGATGCTAGACCCCATGCCTTCCATTGTTAAAACATTTTCCATGGTCCTTCAGCATGAACGTGAATTTATTGGCATTCTTCCGAAGCCCTTTGTTCCCGATTCCTTGGCTTTTGCTGCCCTCTCCACTGACCCACGTTTTCCTTCTTTCACAAGGCCCACTTCTACTACCAGCAAGACCATTTCCAGGAACAATAAATTCTGTGAGCATTGCAAGAAAACCAATCATACCATCGAGAATTGCTACTTTCGCATTGGTTTTCCTGTTCGTTACAAGAAGTCAAAACCCACGACTAAAACTTCTGCCAGTTTGGTTACTGTGGATCCTTCTGCTTCTCCTCAGCCATTGAATTTGGATGGTAATCCCACCAATGACCAGTTCACTTTCTCTAAGGATCAGTATCAAGCGATCTTGGCCTTGCTCCAACATACTAAGGATCATTCATCCTCTGTGAATCATGCTTCTGTTCATAATTCAGGTACATCCTTTTCTTTTTCTCATTGGATTATTGATAGTGGTGCTACTGACCACATTTGTCCAATTAAGTCTTTATTTCATAACCTTCACCCCATTACACCAATCCATATCAATCTGCCTAATCACACTATTGTCATTGCCTCATTTTCAGGGACTATTCATATAGGTGCTTTACTACTTGTTGATGTGCTTTTTGTACCTGAATTCTCTGTTTCTCTCATTTTAGTTCCTAAACTTGTTTCCACTATCAATTGCATGGCAGTATTTTGTGATTCTCACTGCTTATTTTTTCAGAGGTCTCACCTCACGATGATTGGAGCAGCTAGGAAGGTTGATGGTTTGTACTGTTTTGAAGAATCATCCAACTTGCATCACAACAAAGTTTTACAATCTTCTCCCATCACCGAATCAAAAACTTCTGTTGTAAATGCAGTTCATAATAGTGCCCTGTGGCATCATAGACTAGGACACACTTCCAATTCCATTTTACAATTTTTATCTTCTCAGCATTCTGATATTACATATCAAAACTGTATGCCTTGTGACATTTGTCACTTTGCCAAACACAAGAAATTACCCTTTCCTATTAGCACATCCAAAAGCTCTCATCTCTTTGAACTGTTACATGCTAACATTTGGGGTCCATTGCAAATTGCTTCAATTGATGGTTTTACATATTTTTTAACACTTCTTGATGACTACAGTAGATTCACATGGATTCATCTTTTAAAATCCAAAGCTGAAGTCAAAACTGTTCTTCCTAAATTCATCATTTTCATTGAAAATCAATTTGACACAAAACTAAAGAGAATAAGGTCCGACAATGGCAAGGAGTTTTTCTTAAATGATTTCTTTTCTTCCAAAGGTATTTTTCATGAAACCTCATGCATTGAATCTCCTCAACAGAATGGGATAGTTGAGCGCAAACATCAACATATTTTGAATGTAGCTCGCGCCTTACTTTTCCAGTCTCACTTGCCTTCTGTTTTCTGGTCATACGCAATTAAACATGCTGTCCATCTCATTAATAGGCTCCTTACTCCATTTCTGAAACATCAATCTCCTTATCAATATGTTTTTGGAAGCCTCCCTGATTTTCGAAAACTTAGAGTTTTTGGTTGTTTAGCTTTTTCTAACACTATCATGGCTGGTAGAACTAAGTTAGACAAACGTGCCTCTAAGTGCATTTTTCTTGGTTTCAAACCTGGGGTTAAAGGGTATCTTTTATATAATCTTCATAACAAAAATTTTCTTGTGTCCCGCAATGTCATTTTTTATGAGTTTCATTTTCCTTATGCTCCTGAGTCTCAATCCATTTCTCATCACCACAACACTGGTCTTACTGCATCACAACAGATTTTTGATTCTTTAATTGCTTTTGATATCCTGTTTCTGGTGTTTCCTCTCTCAATACTGGTACTACTGATGTTGAACCAGTTATGCAATTCAATAATGATTCTAACAATGTTGTGCAAACCATTGATCCTCTTCCTAGAGTTTCCAATCGACAGAGGAAGCCTCCTGCTTACTTGTCTGCGTATGATTGCCCTACTCTTTCCTCTACTAACATTTCATATAGTACTCCTTATCCATTACATTCATATTTATCATATTCCAATTGTTCTAATTCTCACACTGCTTTTTGCATGTCCTTATCTGCCACTATCGAGCCATCTTCCTTTAAGGAAGCTTGCCAGCATGATCATTGGCAGCAGGCTATGATTGCGAAAATACAAGCTCTGCAGAGAAATGGCACCTGGTCATTGGTCAAGTTACCACCAAATAAAAAGTCTGTTGGTTGCAGATGGGTCTATAAGACTAAGTTGAATGCAGCTGGTTCCATAGAGAGACATAAGGCACGTCTTGTTGCCAAAGGATTTACACAGACTGAGGGCATGGATTTTTTTGAGACCTTCTCCCCTGTTGTGAAGCTCACCACTGTCAGGTTTCTAATTTCTATTGCTGTCTCTCGCCATTGGTCTTTATATCAACTTGACGTTGATAACGCCTTTTTACATGGTGATTTAAATGAAGATGTTTACATGAAACCTCCCCCGGGATTGCTTCTTCCTGAACCTCATCTAGTTTGTAAATTGCACAAGTCTCTTTACGGCCTTAGACAAGCTTCTCGACAGTGGAATTCCAAGCTTACATCTGCATTAATTTCCTATGGGTTCTCACAGAGTTCTGCTGATCATTCTCTGTTTATCTATCATTCCTCTAACTCTTTTATTGCCTTATTGGTTTATGTTGATGATATAGTGCTCACTGGAGATAACATGCAGGCCATTAATGATGTCAAACAATTTTTACATCATAAATTCAGCATCAAAGATTTGGGTTCTCTCGAATTCTTTCTTGGTTTTGAGGTTGCTCGATCACAACAAGGCCTTGTCCTAAATCAAAGAAAATATTGCTTGGAAATCTTGTCAGAATTTGGTCTAACTGGTTGCAAACCTGCCACTTCTCCTTCGAATCCCACTGTTAAGCTTACGGATGATGAAGGTGCTCTTGTTTCAGATCCCACTGCTTACAGAAGATTGATTGGTAAGCTGCAATACTTAACTAATACTCGTCCAGACATCTCCTTTGCTGTTCAACAAGTTAGCCAATTCATGTCCAAGCCACGACAATCTCATCTCCATGCTGCTTTCAGAATCTTGAGATACCTCAAAAGTTGTCCAGGTCTTGGTTTATTTTATCCTTCCTCCAACCCTCACCGAATTCAAGCTTTTTCGGATTCCGATTGGGCTACTTGTTCCCTCACTCGCAAGTCCATCACAGGATATTGTGTCTTTTATGGCCACTATCTTATTTCCTGGAAATCTAAGAAACAATCCACAGTTTCTAGAAGCTCTACTGAAGCTGAATATAGAGCTTTGGCTTCTGTTGCTTGTGAACTACAGTGGTTAAAATATATTGCTGATGACTTGCGCCTTAAAATTCCTCTTCCTTTTCCCACCTTTTGTGATAATCAGTCTGCAATTCAGCTGGCCAAGAATCCATCCTTTCATGAACGAACCAAACATATCGAAGTGGATTGTCATCCCATACGTGCTAAGATTCTTGATGGTCTCATTGTCATTTCACATGTTCCTTCCAAGCATCAATTGGCATATATGTTAACTTAGTCTCTTTATCCTGGACTTTTTCATGATAATTTGTCCAAAATGGGTTTGCTAAACATTCACCACCCATCTTGAGGGAGGGTGTGAGCTAGACACGGTTTCTGCTTTCATCACAGATGGTCATTTTATCTCTGCCCACTGCACATTTTATCTGTTACCTTTATTGTTAATTTGTTAGGATTTATTTTCATATTGTGATAGATACTATTACAGCTGGCACTTTTACCTTTTCTAGATTTACCCTTTTTTAGATACATCCTTTGCTGTATATAGTGCCATCTCTGTATATCTTTTCTGGTGTGTTGAATAATATGAAGAACCTTTGAAATCAGATTTACTTTACCTTCTCACATATGTAGAGTAGGTTTAAACTATCAGTGATTTAAAAAAGCTCTACGAATTAATTTTGGCCACCAAATTATTTTTTCATAGTTTGCAGTTTTAAAATACAAAATTATAATTTAATATCATCTAAACTACTCTTGGCCAATAATTTTTCTTGAGGTACCTGTAAAAGTTAAAATTTATTTAATTCTTTGGTGAAACGGAATTAGTTTTAGTAAAATACACTAAAACAATACGTAGGAGATGGAAAAAGTCAATAGTCAACAAGAAAAGCTCTATAACGTTCTATGATGAAAATCTTACATAAAATAAAAATAATCTCAAATTAGAGTATATAAATAGACATGTATCTTATTTTATGATTTTATAAGTTGAATTAAGTTTAAAGTTTACTTTTTATAATAATATTAAAATTGAGTTAAAATCTATTTTAACCAAATTTATTGTTTGTTTAAAATTATTATTGCACTATATATTAATATCTAATTTGATGTTTGAGATTAAATTAAACTTAAAATTAAAGAATTAATTAATATAGTGTTTGAATTAGCTTGCTTTGAAGGAATGATTATTTATTTTAATTGTTTTTTTAATTTAAATTTTAAATAAACAAACATTTATTTTCTAATATTTTGCTCCTTTTATTCCACTGGCTCTCTGTAAATAATATTTTTTTCATGAAAGAAGTAGAGAACAATAATTGGCTTGGGAGAAATAAGTGACCAAAAAGGAGAAGGGAGGCATTGCTACAGAAAGGATTTTCTCCATTTCTGCAACAATCATTCTAAAATGGTGAGACTCGCATTTCTCTCCTCTTCTTATGCTATTATCAATAATAGTTTATAATCTATAATAATATATAATCGCATTTATCTATGTATATATTTTATGTTATATTTTTATATATTTCAAAATTATAATGTTAAATTAGTAAAGATAAATTATCTATTAACTAAAAATAACTAAACATTATTAGCCACAATGCACTTATTCTTCGTATTTTCTCATTTTTCACGAAAATTTGTAATTTATATTTTCTTCGGGTTAAATTATAGTTTACGTATCAAATAAATAAATAATAATACATATATTTATATTAAAATAAATATATAAATTAAAATGAATATAAATATTAAATTTTAATTCATTAAAATGATAACATAATAAAAAATAGAATATACAACCATTACAGAGGACATGTTTTTTCTTGTTATAATAATAATAACAATAATAATAATAATTTTATTATTGTTAATTGTGTATTATACGCATAATTTGGTATAAGGGACAGATAAATGGGCTCAGAATGAATAATATTAATAACATAAGTTTAAACTTGTATTAGAATTTAAAAAAAAAAAATAGAAGAAGGATGTAAACTTATCCAACAAAGAATGTCAATAGAAATTTAAAAAGAGAAGGAATTTGTTTTCTTTATCTGTACAAAATAAGAATTGATTCCTCTTTTTAAAATTTCTTTTTCTTCTGTATCTCTTACCAAATCCAAAATCAATTCATTAGTTAGGATTATTAGATAGCTTAGAAATTTCATATTAATTAAAGATAAAACTAATTTATAATATATAATTGTGTGTATATTTTTTATAAATTAGTTTTTTAAAATTAAGTTAAATTTACAGTTTGATTCTTAAAATATATAGATTAAAATTAAATTAAATTCTTAATCATCTCTTCTTTTATTTGATTATCTATTATATAAAGGGATACAAGTGTTTGAGAAAAATCATAATATATGAGACTTTACCTTCCCTCTTTTAAGTACATTTTGAGATTTAAAAGTGTGTTTTCTGTTAGATTCTAAATATTGAATTAAACAAGATTCGAAAGTGTCTCACCTTAAGTTTCCTCTTCAATTTCTTGATTTATAAATCTCCGAATTGTTCTGATGTAAGGGAAGTTAAGTCACTTTTTTTTATTTTATGAATTTTTTACTTGTTTACACTGTTTTAGATTTAATACAATGGGAGAATTGCATATGGAAATGAGAAAAACATCATTTTTAAAATAAAATATAGTATTTAGTTATAAAAAGGAAATTTCGTTTTTTTTTTTGAAAGTTTTGAATACGTTGTCGTGTCGGTGGAATCTGTCATTGTTGAAGTTGAAAATTTAAATGAACTTTTGGTTTTATATCCATGTAGTATATATTGATATGACTTGAATTCGCAAAATAGAAAGTTTGATTCTTTGTATATTATTTTATGATAACTTGAGGAGTTCTCAATAGGAATTGAATGCATAAAGGTGAATTGACGAGAATTTAGAAGTTGTATGAGGACAATAAATACTTTAAATTGCTGCCATACAACAAATACTATGGGTGGGATATGATGAAATTGTAAAAAATATTTAATTGTAATTGATAAGTTGAAAAATACATGTATCGGATTTGTTAGATGATTAAGTACTTAAATTTAACAATTTGATAATGTTTTATGGTATCATTAATATGAATATATTGTTTAAGCAAGTTTATCTTGTTTAAGTTAAATAAAATTTCAGTAATAAATACTGGTGTTAAATTTCCTAGTTTAAGAATCTGGTCACTCAAATGATGTTGTTCAAACTATAGTTTCACACATAATGAAGATAATGTTACATCAATTATCTTTCTACAAGAAGTACACCTAATATATTAAATAAGAAATATTTTTTTAAAGAATATTATTGAATGATATTATTTCACTCTAATGATATATCTTATACTATATGGCCACTCGATCAATTAAGGACCGAATGGTTGACCATCCAACAAAAAAATGATCGATCGGTTAGTCAATAATTAGTAATTAATTTGAACAATAATAGTTATTAGTAGACAATTAATGAGAATAACAGTCATTAATTAAAAATTAATAAGAATAATGAAAGTCATTTATTGATAATTAATGGATTAGAGGTAAACTTATTATAATATTTATAAATATATGTATAGAAAGGGAGGTCAAAAAATTAAATCTAATTAATCATCTTTATTACAATATTATTAGGTAAAATTTACCCAAAACATATATCTTAATTTAGTTTATTATTTCACACCATCCCTTGCTTATTGTAATAATGTGCTTTCTTGCATAATTTATAAATGAGATGTTATAAGTATTGAATAGTTGTGTATCTTTAACTTTGTTTGCCTAAGAAACTTATTTGTCAAGTTTGAGAATAAATCACATGGTGAAAAATTCACTAATATTTTTATTTATAAATGTCTTATTTTCCAAACTGTTCATATGAAATAATCTTAATAAGGAAACAACTTAGTTCATATCAAACAATCTTTACATAATCTAAAAATATATTTTAAAAAACTTACATATGTTTTTCCTATAACTTTTTAATAATGTAATAAATTACTAAACCGCGAATGTTAAAGACTTGCATTTAAAGCCCTTTCGATTTATAGACTTTAACTTTTATTTATGTAATTGAAGTGGTTTGGTGCAACATCTATCTATTTTGTATTGGATTATCAATTAATAACAGAATTAGCAGGTGATAAGGAGCCACAAAAATGTATACTTAGGGAAAAGTTTAGGAAAGAATAACATATCAAGTATTTTTTGATATATTATTTTAAATGTATACTTTATTATTAATTAAATTCATCTATTAACACTCATTGCACATACATTTTTTTTTGTTAGTGTAATAAATTTATAATTTTGAATACATTTTAACTATAAATTGAAAATATATTACTCTTTATAAATAAAGTAATTATTCCAAAGATACTTTAAAAATATATAAAATTAAAGGAATATCTTTACTAATAGATACAAAGAATTTAAATAATAAATATGAAATATTCATATGGAAATAATTCATAACAAATAAGAGGAATAATGAAAAAAAAAACATAAAACACTAAATGTTTTAACTTAACGGTATTCATATTAGAACATTTTATCATCCATCATGATACAGGTAAAATTGGTATTGCACCACACTTTTTTTATTAATTTTTTTATATTTTTTCTTTGTTCAAGAAAAGATATTATATATATATATATATATATATATATATATATATATATGAGTGTGTATCTATGTATCTAGGTACGTATGTATGTGTCACAACCGGAATCACGATGGGACGACGATCCAAAAAGAAAACGGTTTTAGAAAAAAGTTTTGGAGTTGCCACCATAGTTTATTCTGGAAAACTACGGAAAAATCATAAAATGATAAGGCACGGTCTACGAAAACCAGATTCTGGGTTCGGAAGTCGGTTACACGTAAATTAGCACCCTACCGCGCCTGCCCAAAAACAATACCTTTAATTAAATACGCAAAAGTGATGTGGTTTTCAAAATGTTTAATTATCCCCAAAAATGACACTTTAAAGAAACAAAATATATTTTTTAGTTTTTTGGGAAATTGTTGAGAAAATTTGTCTGGAAAATATTTGGATTTTTGGGAAGTGGATCTGACAAGGATTAGCCTTGCTTCTACGTATCTCCACTTTGGATGGAGAATCAAAGATCACGTAGTTCTGGTTGAAAGGTTGTTTGTTGTTTGAAAGTATTTATATTTTGGTATTTTTATATAAGAAAGGGAAAATGTTTTTAGCACAAGAACGATGCGGGCGATCACACGTGTGCTTCACCTTTAAAACATATTTTTGGTATTTTTTACTAAAGAAAGAGAACATGTTTTTAGCACAAGGACGATACAGTGATGATGGTGTTCGGTCACAGTGACCGGTGACGATGGTGATTGACAGTGTAGAGGAGTGAAGATTCACATATACTATATAGTGAAATTCTCAAACACAACAATGTTAAAACAGCCAACATGAAACACTTTACATAATGCAGCAAGCTATTAACATGATAAAAACGAATGGATTGCTTACCTTTGTAGTGTACTATTGCTTGGTCTCCGGTGATCTTCTGATGATGTTCTATGAAGCAAGTCTCCTCTGCTCTTGTGATGAGTCTCTTGGTTATTTTTTGATTCCAATTTCTTAGTGATCCCTCTCTTCTCTCGATAATGATCACCCAATTCTTTTTTTTTGCCTTCCCTCAAGAATCTTGTTGTAACTGGCTTTTGTTTTTTCTTTGCCAAAACCAAATTCGTCCCTTCTTTGCACACACATAGTCTTTGTCTCCCTCCACCCAACACACCACTCTCACGTTTTCCTTCCTTCTTTTTCACGTTTTTTTGTTTTATTTTATTTTGATTTTATATTATTTTCTTATTAAGGATAAAACACATTTAATCTTCTTTTCCTTTCTAATTTTTTTATATTAATTATGTTAAAACAAAATAATAAAAAGAAATAAAAGATAAAACGAAAAAGAATTAAAAAAAAGAAAACTAAAAAATAAAAATGAAAATTATGAAAGAAAAAATACAA
The DNA here is from genome assembly GCA_036885675.1 of Vigna mungo. NCBI lineage: Eukaryota > Viridiplantae > Streptophyta > Magnoliopsida > Fabales > Fabaceae > Vigna > Vigna mungo. Next base: position 36,572,640 of record CP144699.1, read on the forward strand.
ATAAAAATAACGTATTTAAAAAACTAAAAAATAAAAGGAAAAAATAAAATAGAAAGAGAAAATGCGCATATAATTTAATCATCCGGACGAAATTGAGTGTTGACAGTATGTACGTATGTATGTTTGTATGTATGTACGTATGTATATATGTATGTATGTACGAATGTATGTATGTATGTATGTATGTAGGTACGTACGTATCTATGTAAGTATGTATGTATGTACGTACGTGTGTACTGATAACTCCCTAATTTTGCATTCTTTTTAAGTGTTTAGGAGTCTAGGTTAACTTGTTTTTCTTTCTAATTGTTTAGAGTTAGGCTAGTTTTAGGATTTTTTTTCTTTAAAATTGTAGTTTTATAAAATTGTAGTTAAAATTAGCATTTTAGAAGTATTCTTTTTAGTATTTGTCATAAATAGGAAATTAGTATTTTTTTTTAGAAATTCTTTCCTTTATTTTTGTTTACATAGACTTTTATTTCTGAAATGTTTTTTTTCTTATTTTCTTTAATTGTTGATTAATTTTCTGCAGATGGAAGAATGGGCCACTACTTGGATAGCTGGGCCGGTGAATTTGGGCTGTTGATTGTTGGTGCCTTTAATGGGCTGGCTCTCCAATTAATGGAACTGTGCGTTTTGGAAGCACTACTACTGATGCTACCACGAGCTGGAACACTGCACTTTATTTTAAATTGTCATGCTTTAAGAATTGGGCTATTATGCAATGGAATTGGACGTTGCTGCCACATTTGGGTTGATGCGATAAACTGAGGGGCATTGATCCCTCCACCTCTCCATTTCAAACTTACATCTCCCCATTTTTTTTTATTTTTTTTAATTACAAAAATAACCTTTTCTTATTTTTTTTTTACTTTTTTAACCCTATTTACTAAATTACCTTAAGATTTAACTTTCCACTTCATTCAGATTTTACTTTCGCTTTTAACGCAGCCCCACCTCCCTTCTCTGATTCTTCTCACCCCCACGCTCCAAGTTCCATTTTCCAAAATTCTAACTCTCCCACTCATCTTCCTGTACTTTTAACTTTTGGTGTGTGGCGGTGCGGCGGTTCGACGGTGCGGCGGTGCGGCGGGTGTGTGCGGCGCAGTGGTTGTTGCTTCGTAGTTTCGGTTCTGCCTCTTGTCTACGAGAGGTTAGTTTCTTTCGTTCAGCATGATATAGGTTGTGTTGATTTCTGCTTCCTTTGAAAATGTATGTAATATAGGGTTTAAGATTGTGTTGTTTTCTGCTGTGCGCGATTTTCTGTTTCGTTGGTGTTGATGTTTCTGGGTGGGTAGGAGGAAGAAGACGTCCAGGCTTAAACCGGATGTCGCACATCCGTCGACGGATTTGGACACCCGTTTCAGGGACAAACGGATGTCGACATCCGTTTAGGGCCTGATTTTTTATTCTTAAGTTTTTAGTTTATTTTAAGGGCAACGTCGCCGTGCACGTTTCTCTTTCAACCACGGAGACGAAATATGCATAGTTGCACCTTTCCTTTACACGATTCCTCACAGTGATGGAGCACAAAGAATTAAAAAAAACAATAACGAGAGAGAGCCTCACAGTGAGGGAGCACAAAGAATTAAAAAAACAATAACGAAAGATAGAGCAGATAGGTGAGGGTGGAGGGATCAACGTAAGAAAAATTAAGTTTTGTATAATGGGAGATTGAAATTAAAATTAACTTATAAAATAAATTTTAAATTTTAATTAAGGTATAATAGGAATATAAGAAGGGATAAAATTGGAATGGGGAGGTGGAGGAGAAAATATGTGGGGGTGGAGGGATCAACGCCCTAAACTGAGTTGGGCCACTATTGTGCTGGATTGGGCCTTTAATTGGCTATAGAAGCAAAGCACTTGGCTGCGAGCTGAAGGAGCATTGGGCCTCTGAAATTGAGATTTAAAGGTTGAAGCTGTTGCACATTTAATTGGAGTTGTATTAGGCCACTACTTTTGAGATTAGAATGCAATGCTTTTGGGTTGTTGGTGAAATCTAATTGCGCTTGAGTGATGAAGTGAATGAGTCGCCGCTGTCTGACGTTGATGCCACCATTGGAAGTAAAAATTAGGACGTGTAGATGTGGGCTGTAATTAGTGGAACACTGTCGTTTTGCTAGAGAGCTTTCTAGGGGTCTTTGTTTAAGTAGCTCACTTGAGAGAAACAATCTTTCGAGCATTTCATTTAGCAGCAAAAGCACAAACACCCTTTCGAGCTAAGCTGGGGCTTGCGAGAGATAGAGAAGGACTGGAGCGCGATCTTGATCGGAGGAGCCGGAGAAGATGACCGGTGAGAAATAAGAGTTGACCGGAGTGCCACATGGACGATCAAATGGCTTGAAACGCAAGCTTGAAGCAAATGAACCTTGGTCGTTGGATCAAGAGTAGGAAGCGTTAAAGAGAAGGTTCCTCTTTTATATTTTTTCTTTCTTTCTCTTTCTTTGTTTTTCAGTTTCTGTAACCCTATAAAAGGGCTTTTGTAAAGAGACTCTTAGACACTTTTCACTCTACGGTTTACATTCTTTAGTTTAGCGTTTTGGTTTCCTTGCCTTTTGGAGCGAATAATCTCGGTGGTGACAGTTCGTGGTGGCTCCAATTGCGAGTTTTGTTCGGTACTTTTCGTTGTAAATTTCATTTCTGGTTAATAAAGTTTTTATTCTTGATGTTTCTCTTTGTTCAGTGCTTGATGATTCTGTTATGTCAATTGTTTTTCAATGTTTCCATTTTCTTGTGTGATTATGTGCTGTTTTTAAAGGAAAATTGATTTGAACTCGCAAATCTGCACATTTTAAAATTACTTTTGGAATTATACGATCCCGAGGTGGGCGTAAATTAATGAGATGTCTTCTCAAGACAGATATGAGTTCAATCAATGAAAAAAAGATGCATCAGATTTATGTTTTTGTTTTTCTCTTTCTACTGTTTCTAGTATATGTGATTGTGTGCTGTTATTGAACCGTGTTTGAAAATTTTGAAGGAAAACATCCACAATATTACATCTGTTAGATGTAATAGGACCCTGAGATGGGCCTAGCTTTTCAAGAGGTCTTCTTGAGAGATGTTAAGCTTCATAATTGTCAGACTAAGTTCAATTTCAGTGTTGTATTTCTGTTCTTGTGAAAGTGTGCATCGGTTGAATAATTGAGTGAGAATTGCCATTTCAAGTTATGAAATATGAACTAAAAAGACCTGTGATGGGCTTAACTTTCTCGGAATGTCTTTCTGAAGAGTAATTGAGACTCTTTCATTTTATCTGTTGAATTGATGTTTAATATAGGATGTATTCTTCTGATTAGTTGGATATTAAGTGCTCATTTTGATTGAAGGTAGTTTAGGTTCCTTTATTTTGCATATAATTGAAATAGATGTAGAATGTTGATATTGTTTCTTCTTAAGTTTAGTTTTTTTTTTTTTATTTTAGAATTGTATAGATTTAGGATTTATTTTGTTTTAGTTACTGTTAGAATTATATGCATTGTCAAGTTCTATCTTTTCATGACTGTAGTTTAGTGTAGGTTTTATTTTTTTGGGTTAAATATGCTTTTAGTCCCTCAAGTTTCACTGATTTTTAGTTTTAGTCCCTGCATCAAACATTGATGGCATTTCATCCTCTTAGTATGGAATCATGTATTTTTAGTCCCTAAAACTATATGGCGTCAATTTTTTTGTGATGTGGCTAACGGTCCTGCCACGTGTTGTCTGTCCACTGCCTGCCACGTAATTTTATTTTAATATTAGGTTTTTTGGGGGTAGTTATCAGATGACTTAGGGGTTTGGGGTCAAATTGGTTTTTTGCAATTGGGGAAAAGTGAGGTTTCTGGAAACATTGCACTTTACTGGAATTTTAGTGTTCAAGTCCGGCCACGTCGCGAAGAAGGAAGGCTGATATTGGAAGCTGTGGCTTCTCCTTCTCCATGCCCTTATTTTCGGGCTGAGCGCGAAGATGGTAGGCTCAGGCTGTGTTTGTTTGAGAAATTTTTGGAAAGTGAAGATGAAGTTTGTGATGTTGAGGAAGGTGTTGAAGAGAAAGAAGAAGAAGAAAATGAAAACGAGAGTCGTAAATGGTTACGCATGTGATGAGAAATTTTCGGACGGTGAATATGTTTGAGAATCCTGTCCAGTGTTTGGGAGTCGACAAACTTTACCAATAAAGCTGAAGGTTTGATTCTCGGAGTCGTTGTCACTTATAAAGGGTTTATCTAATCACCACGTCTACCTTTATGCTTGTGGGAAGGGACTGAGGATGGATATCTAAAATATAACAAGAACACATTCTAAATACAATCATTGACATACCAATGGGTGTTGCAAACATTATCTTTCCAGAAATTAAAACATTGCCTTTTCATTGTGTTAAATTTGTGTGAATGGCTTTTTTTTTTTTCTGAAATACATTATTTTTAGAATGATTTTGTTTTCTTAAATTAGCGGCTGCAATTCATGGAGATAAGTCTCAAGGTTAGCTTCTTTGTGGTAAAGAATATAAATGAATGGGCCATATTGTGGAGTCTTTATGTTACTTTTGCATGTGCTGGATAATGATGAACCTTTTGTTTATCACATTGAGGCCTTAGCTTTGTTTAGGAGTTTTTTTATGCTTCACTGTAGTTGAACTTATGAATTTATGTTACAGGGTGGTAATAAATTATGATTTCCCCACTGGTGATTTAAACAAAGTTTTGGAGGGTGCTAATCAGCATGTGCTTCCAGAGTTAAGACAGATGGCTTTGCGTGGGCCATCAAATTTTGGAAAGGAACGGGGTGGGATGAGTAGGTTTGATTCTGGTGGTGGGAGTGGGGAGACTGGTGGTCGTGGTAGCATGAGAGACGGTGGCTTTGGTGGTCATGGTGGAATGAGGGATGGTGGCTTTGGTGGTCGTAAAACGAGGTCGTAAAACGAGAGTCGTAAAACGAGAGTCTTCTCTGCTTTTCTCATTTTCATTTTCTTCTTCTTTCTCTTCAACACCTTCCTCAACATCACAAACTTCATCTTCACAGTCCGAAAATTTCTCAAACAAACAGCCTGAGCCTACCATCTTCGCGCTCAGCCCTAAAATAAGGGCATGAGAAGGAGAAGCCACAGCTTCCAATATCAGCCTTCTTCCTTCGCGACGTGGCCGGACTTGAACACTAAAATTCTAGTAAAGTGCAATGTTTCCAGAAACCTCACTTTTCCCCAATTCCAAAAAACCAATTTGATCCCAAATCCTTAAGTCATAATATGATCCTAATCCTAATTCATCTGATAACTACCCCCAAAAAACCTAATCCAAAATAAATTAAAATAAAATTACGTGGCAAGTAGTGGATAGACAACACGTAGCAGGACCGTTAGCCACGTCACAAAAAAATTGACGCCGTCTATTTTTAGGGACTAAAAATACATGATTCCATACTAAGAGGATGAAATGCCATCAATGTTTGATGCAGGGACTAAAACCAAAAATCAGTGAAACTTGAGGGACTAAAAGCATATTTAACCCTATTTTTTTTTTACATTTTATTTCTTTAATTCCCTTTTAAATAGATTCTTCTTCTTTACTATTTTTCTTCTCAATTTCCTTGTTCTTAATTAGATTTTATTTTCCCCACCTTGCATTAGTTAATAGTAAATAATTAGGTAGTAAATAGAATAAAAGCAAGAAATAATCAAACACTTTGAACTTAATTGTACTGAGTCCTATGATTGATACTTAGGTTGTCCCTATACTTAATTAGTGGGAAAATCTAGTTTGTTCTGGTTTTAGACGACAAAAATCAGTTTAACACGTACGTATGTACATATGTATGTATGTGTATGTACGTACATATGTACATATGTATGTATGTACGTACGTATGTGTCAACACCCAATTTCGTCCGAGTGATAAAATAATCAGTTTTCTTTTTATCAATTTATTTTACTTTATTTTTATTGTGTTTATTCTATTATATTTTTATTTAGCTTTTCTTTTCGTAATTTTATTTTAATTTTTGTTTTATTTCTTATTTTTGTTTTGTTTTAATATAGTTAGTACAATTAATTAAAATAAAAAAATAATAATAATAATTAAAATTTTAAAAAAATTAGAAAATAAGAAAGAGAAAAAACGTGGAAAAAAGGGTGACTACGGAGTGTGCTAGATGGGAGGAGACTGACGCGTGGATGCGGGAGAATTTTGGTGGATTAGAAAAGAAAAAACGGTTAGGGAACAAGATTCGGGAAGACACGAAAAAGCAAGACAAAAACGGAGTTTGTTGGGCACAACAGGGAAGGCTAGAAAAAGAGGCAAAGAGATTGGGCTGGATGAGCGTCTTCAATCGTGATACGTCTTGTGCTTTCTTATCCAATCATCATACACACCGCAGAAGCTACCTTGAGGAGCTTATCGCCATCATTGATCTACGATCACCAGGGATACCAAGGATTGACTACAAGAGCTCCAAGAGGTAAATTTGCTTTCTCTGTTATGAAAGTTTGACATATATTGTTTATGAATTTGTTGTTACATCGTTAAGTATGATGTTGTGAGCATGGCATTTCTCGACGACACCATCCCGTACCTAAGCATCTAGTGGCTTCCATCACACCAATAACCATTCCTCCACTATTGCCCTGTAACCAAACTAAACGTTGAGCAAATACCTGCAGAAAGATTCAAAAAAACATAAACCCATTCATTCGAAGAATAAGTAGCAATCCCAGCTTCCCCTTTATCAGATCATCATCGTTTTCACTCAAACCAGAAACAATACACAGTACTTATAAAAAACCCTCACACCTAGGTCACATTAGGTCATAAACCCTCAATAGTGACCCGTAGGAACCCCTCTGATCTCATCCATTGCCTCCTTCACCGGAAATACTTATGCCATCGTAGCTCTGTCCCACTCTTGGTATCACCACCATTTTCTTGATGCGTGCGCGACCGAATTGCCGCCACTATTCCTGTTGTGAGAAAGTGCCACTAACCACCACTAGAGGAACCATCGGACTTACATCACCCCTACACTCACAGTCAGTTCAACAACCACACAATCCCAACACACAAATTCCTATTCCTCCAATTATCTTCCAGATAAAAAAAAACAAAAAACAAGCACAAATCAAAACACACCCTAGGTTTATGAGCGTTTTTAGCAGAAGCCATTGAACAAGGGTGTGTTTCCCTCTCTTGCGCGAAGGTGAGACTAGGGAACGGACGCAACGTCATGGCTGGATACAGATTCGGTGGTACTCCTTGTCGTCGGCGATGCTAAGTGGAGTGTGGTGTCGCGATGGCTGGTTTTGGAAGCGGCAACACATGTGAAGCGACACCCCTATTTTCCTTTTCACCACACCACATCCCCCTTGGGGCTTAAGCCTATTAATATATATAAAAAAAAACCTTCTCTTCTGCACCCCCTAGCTTCTTCTAAGCCGCACCCCTCTTCAATGAGGCTTAGGCCCAATTTGTTAATAAAAAATAAAATTGGCTTGCAGCCCCCTGTTTTATATTCACACCCCATTTCCTCATTTTAACACCCTATAGTTTTTATTTTAATTATTTCATATGTTTTGTCCTTTATTATTTTATTTCATTTTTAATATATCTACTTATTTTAAAATATTTTAATAATACACAAAAAAAAAAATTTCTTTTACCAAAATAATAAAAATATATTTTAAAAGGTTAAAGCACATGTGTAACCGTTCGCGTACACTAGTGCAGCGAAGGGAAATGACTGCGATTTAAGAACCGCGACATATCCAGGCGCGGTAAAAAGTCTGTGACTATAGGCCGCGGTTGAAACCGCGGTCAAATGGTCTGCAAATAGATCGCGTTTGTAGTAGGAACCGCAGCCAAAAACCCCCTTTTTTAAAAAAAAAAATCGTTCCACTATAGGCCGCAGTTCGAACCGCGGTAAAAGACCAGGAATAGACCGCGGTTCATGCCACAACCATGGCCAAAAGTCTATTTTTTTAAAAAAAATTAAAAAAACGACACACTTTCTACAACCACGGCATATTCTCCTACAATTTTTTTGAATAGCAGGCCTGTTTTTGTGTATCCACTACCACAAAAACATATCTGCATATCAAACACATGTTCAAATTCAATTTCAACATATCAAACACATATTCAAATGTATTTTAACATCACATAAAGTACAAAGTCTAATAAAATACAATGTTTAAATCTAATAACTATGACCTATTATATAATCTAACTAAATATTTTGCAGCAGCTTTCCTCATGAATGAAATTGGCTTCTCAGGAACTGCTGTAGTAGTCTTGAATTTCTGCACAAAAAAATTGATATTAATAAGTATATGAATTCCAAATTTTGGAGAAAATCAAAATTTGTTAGATTTAAATATTACTATTTCTCAGCCTCTTGTGATATGAGAATAAATAATATGGGTCATCCAATACATTACATAGTATCCGCACTCATATGACCCATTATGTCTGTTACACTACAATATATCATCACAATTGTAAATAGTTAGTGAAAAACATTAAAACAAAACAACTATAAGAAAGTATGGCTTTAGCATATGTCAAACCTTGAGAGAAATCCATGCAATCTTTCTACTGTCAACAATTGATCTCCCAACCATCATCATACTTGTTGGAATAGAACTATATATATATATATATATATATATATATATATATATATATATATATATATATATATATATATATATATATAAAGAGTTTTAGTTTTCATTTATATAAAAAAGAAAGTCCAAACATTGAGGTTTTTACCAATCAACTAATTGTCTGAGATGTGTGGGAGGAGACATGTGCAATGAGCGGAACCACAAAGCATAACTCTCCTGTATAGAAATAACAAGAAGCTGCCAATGACTCCTAAAATTCATAATAACTTAACTATTATATTTTAAAATCACATATGAAACTTTATTATGTTAACAAAGTTCACTTACCCGGATATATAAGGCAAAAAATATATTTTCTTGCCGCTTGCAAAACTTCTTATGAGATTTGTGTTGATCAATGAATCCATAATCATCAGAGTACCCCAAGTTGTTACTGATCCCAAACATATACCTGAAATCAAAAATTAACTTTGATATAAGGATACTTGATATATAAATCAATTTTTTATATAAATAATTTCTCATAGACTTACATCATCCATAGCTGAATAATTGTAATATTCAACTCTTGTGTTCCCGACGCAAGCTCTTTGACATCTTGGCTATGAAGGTATAATGAGACCTCAGAGGCTCCCCCAAATACATTAGCATCATATTCAATCTCCAAAGGCTTATCTTAAAAGGATGTCAGCAAGTAGCTGCAATGAACCAAGAGGATCATCCTCAGATAGAGGAATCTTCTCCCGTGCAGCAGTTTCTTCGCGAGGAAGAAGAAAATGTTCACTGTCTTTTTTTTAACCTAATTAAACGTTACTACTGCAGTTCTTAGGGAGAATCGTGGTCTATTCACATTAAAAAAAATAAAAAATAAAATGAAATGGCAATTTTGAAAATTTTCACCAAATTTATGTCGCGGTTTCCCCCCCCCCCCCCCAACCACGGCCTATTGTCCTAATAGACAGCGGTTCCACAGACAACTGCGGTCTAACTCCCACTTTTATTATTTTCAGAATAACGTTTAACTACCTCCACACAGGTTGCAGAGGGAATAGGTCACAGTTCTGTGAGCAACCGCGGCCTATTCCCTAGTAACTTCTGATATTCCCCTTGCAATTTATTACAGGCACTGACATGCTCAGAAGGTTGCAGGGGAATAGGCCGCAGTTCTCAGAGCAACTGCGGCCTATTCCCCCAGCAATTTATTGTTTTTCTGACGTGGCGTTGAAGCAGAAGTTTGACCGAGGAATAGGCCGCGGTTCTCAGAGCAACCACGACCTATAAGTCAGTTTTTTACTAGTGGTAGGTCTTGTGCTAAAAGCCTGTTTCCTTCTTTTTACTAGAATAATAAAAATATATTTTAAAAGGTTAAAGCACACGTGCGATCTTTCGCAAAGGCCTTGTGCTAAAAGCCTTTTTTCCTTCTTTTTACAAAAATAATAAAAATATGTTTTAAAAGGTTAAAACACACGTGCGACCGTTCACGTAAGCCTTGTGCTAAAAGCCTTTTTCCCTTTTTTTACAAAAATAATAAAAATATGTTTTAAAAGGTTAAAGCACACATGCGACCGTTCGCGTAGGTCTTGTGCTAAAAGCCTTTTTCCCTCCTTTTTACAAATAATAATAAAAATATGTTTTAAAATGTTAAAGTACACGTGCGACCGTTCGCGTAGGTTGTGCTAAAAGCCTTTTCCCCTTTTTTGAAAAAATAATAAAAATATGTTTTAAAAGGATAAAGCACACGTGCGACCGTTCGCGTAGGCCTTGTGCTAAAAGCCTTTTACCCTTCTTTCACGAAAATAATAAAAATATGTTTTAAAAGGTTAAAGCACACGTGAGACCGTTCGCGTATGCCTTGTGCTAAAAACCTTTCCTCTTTTTTATATAAAAATATACCAAATTATAAGTATTGTAAAACAACAAACAATTTTCAGCTAGTACTACGTAACCCTGATTTCTCAGTTTGACTGAGAATACGTAGGAGCAAGGTCAATCCTTAATATATTTTGTTTCTTTAGAGTTTTATCTTTTGGGGATAATTAAACATTTTTTAAAACCACATCAAATTCGCATATTTAATTAAAGGTACTGCCTTAAGGCAGACGTTGTAGGGTGCTAACACCTTTCCTACACGTAACCGACTCCCGAAACCAGAATCTGGTTTTCATAGACTACGCCTTATCCTTTTTTATGGTTTTTTTCATAGTTTTCCAAAATAAACTACGGTGACGACTCCAAAAACTGTTTTCTAAATTCGCTTTCTTTTTTGGATCGTCATCCCGTCGTGATTCCGATTGCGACAGTATGTACATATGTATGTATGTTCATTTGTATTATCACACCTAGTTGATTACTCGACTGTTGCGTAGATACTATGAAGAGGGCTATAGCTCTAGTGACCAATGATCTTTAGGCTCAGGGAACCGTCCTTGTGAGATTGCATATAATTGACCTTGAATCTTAAGTGTCGAACCTTCTCTAGGGCACAAAGGGAGATGTGTGCAGTCTTATAACCCTCATTTTTTTTCCGTAATAAAATCAAACATCTTGTACATATCTCTTTACCTTATTTTATAGACATCTTTTTCCTTTCTTCCTTTCTTTTTCTCATGCATTTTTATGGTCTTGTCATTGGTTGTGGTTAGAAAAATTATAAATTTGTGACTAAGCCTTCAAGGTAAAATGGAAATTAACATGAGATTTGAAATCAAAGGGGGTTCAAGTCCAGACATTTTAAAGGAAAGGATAGTTATTGAAGTAGAGGAAGGTAATATGGATAATCTGAGAGAACTGGTGAAGAAAATGAAAACGACCCAAAAGGATGCATTTAGAAAGGAGTATGGGAGTTTGTTGAGCCTGTTAGAGGTGGAAGTTCAAACATCAACAATTACTTCTTTAGCCCAGTACTATATGATCCACCACTGAGATGTTTCACTTTTCGGGATTTCCAATTGGTGTCAACAGTGGAAGAATTCGAGCAAATCTTAGGTATACCTCTTGAGGGAAAAACTCCATACAACTACCTTGGGCAGTATATTCCTGTCTTGCAGCTGGCAAAAATCATGAAAGTACACCCTCTGAAGTTGGAAAACAAGTTCATAGTCAAAGGTAAAGTGAGAGGTCTTACTCAAGGATACCTAGAGGGATACTTGCATCGTTTGGCTGAAGAGGAAGAGTGGGAAACATTTATGGATGTATTGGCTGTTATCCTCTATGGTGTCATGCTTTTTTCTAACATCGAGAATTTCGTCGACCACGCCGCCATGAACGCATTTGTGGGATACAAAGAATGCTTTGAGAATCCAGTCATCGTTGTCCTAGCTGAAGTTTATGGGTCTCTTAATCAATGTTATGAGCTAAGGGAGGGGAAAATGTCATGTTGTTTACCAGTGTTGTACGTGTGGTTCATCTCTCGCGTGAATGAATAAGCCTTGAATGCCACGCGTCCTGTGGAGGATATGGCTTGCAATGAGCAAAACATTGACTCGTGAGTATGACTAGAGAGTGGTTGGAGTTGTATTGGTGACCTATGCTATCCAATGAAGAACTTAAAGAAACAGAATATGCATGAGGATATGACTTGCAATGGCCTGGATAAAAGATTGAAGTTGAACTGTTTGTTCAACGTGAGGGAGGAGAGTTCACTTTAGATTTTCTCTTAAGTTGGAAGTGGGACAATATGTTTTTATGTTAATACTGTTATTTTTGGTTTAACATTGCAAATTTCCATTTCTCCACTATTATTTTTGTTTCTACTTTTATTATTATAATTTTCTCATGGTAAAAAGGAAAGCCCATGGGCTAGCCTTGACTCATAGGGCTTTAGGGTTATTTGGCCTTGTGGGCTTTTTTAATGAGAATTTTTTTTAGCTCTGTGGGCTTTTTTGGTCCCAACTCACATGGGCTAAGGCCAAATCTTATAAAATGGGCTGCTTTGACAAGTCTACACGTATGTATGTATGTATGTATGTACATGAGACGCTGGGGAATCTATATACAAAAAGTTTGTGGTTGGCATGGATATTACAATTAAATAAAGTAATATCCCCACGTGCCCTTATCAAACCTCCTGTGTAACCCATAAATTTGTTATATAAAATACAACCCTATTTTTTATCCTAATACTGTCAAATTACATTTTTGGATTTATCCACCACAGGATTCCAACTAACGAAGCAATATAGCAGTGAAAAGCTTCGGTTTTGAGCCCTATTGCTAATGGGTCTGTGTAAGGACGACATGCCCCGTATGGGTGTTTCTCCCTCCACCACCCCAAGTGCTCCTGCACCTCCCACTATTTTCATTTATTCCAAAAATATTCTACACCTCCCCACTATTTTCTTTTATTTCAAAAATACCATACACATCCCCACTATCCTCTACAATCTTTCCCTTTCTCTCTCTACATTAATGGAGCATTTCCCTTTCTCTCTCTACATTAAAAGAGCATTCACATGACTCAAATTTGAACTTGTAATATATTGCAAAATATAAAATTCAGAGGAAACTTCAATATTAGTGCTTCTACCATTTCCATTTTATAAACTTAAAAGTTTGATGCAAATACAAAATAATAAACATAATAATATTAACAGTAAATAATAATATATTATTATTATATATTAACTTTATAAAGACGAAAGAACTAAATAAATTCCAAATCTTTAAGAAAGAAGTTTTCTTTTATATTTTAAGTATTTAATAATATTTTTATATTATTTATCTAATAAATTAAATACTTTATTCAAGTTATTTTAGTCAAACATGTCGATAAGTTAAAACATAATATAATGTTAAAAATTATAGATATTAAATGTAAAAAAAAACACACAAATATATAAACATTTTTCTAGAAATTTAGAACAAAATTTTACCATTTATTAAGTAATTTGAAGAAAAAAAATATATTGAACAGTGAAAATAACATTGAATCAAACTTATTTAAGGGAATATATCACAAGTTCAAATCTGAGCCATGTAAATCCTCCATTAATGCAAAGAGAAAGAGAAAGATGATTGAGGATAATGGGGAAGTGTAGGGTATTTTTGGAATAAAAGAAAATAGTGGAGATGTGTAGAATATTTTTGAAATAAATGAAAATAGTAGGTGCAGAAGCACTTGGGGTGGTGAAGAGAGCAACACCCGCCCCGTATTACTTGATTCACCTACAGGCCCAATGACAACTTCACATACAAGCCCCATTGCATGTCAAAACCAAGCAGTTGCATCATATGAGGACTATGAGAAAAACACCAAAAGGATTCCACGCCAGCCACGCTACCTCAAGGACTTTGTGATCTCGTCTTCCTGTAAAAAGGGGAAAATTGCTAGGAATAAATGAATGATAAAATTCCCAGTATTTCTTTGTACTATTTGCAAATGATTAGTTACTACAAGGTTGTTACTAAGTGCATATATAGCATTGTATTGTAGTGAAAAGGACGACAATATAGAAAAGGTTTTTCCCTTTGCATTCATTCTTTCCTTTTATGATATTCTTTTATTCTGTCATTCTCTGTCACGTTCAGTTTCTTTCAGCCTGTGTTTGGAATATAGTTTGTGGCTGAATATCGATGCATGCTCTGAGTTAATGCATTAGCAGCAACTTCCAGTGTGTAATTATTCGAACATAATAATTTGGCAGCAACATTTTCCAACTTCCAATGGTCTCTAGGTTATTAGACTTGGCTTGTATAGGTGTAGAATTGAATTCATCTATGTATTTGAATATCTGCAAGACTAAACAATACACAAATATCGACAATGTAATATACATGTTCCTACACTTTTACTAATCTATTTCATTATTGGCCAGTGACTTGCATTCCAATATTCCTTGTATTTCATTTATCCTACACAAATTTGCTTCTCTAACCTTACCATCTGTACTGGTTGCCCGGTCCGGCTTTAAGCCGACCCATGGTCGGCCGGCCTCAAGAATAATCAAAGAAAGTCATGACCGACCGGTCATACCCGATGACCTTGAGGTAGGTTAACTTTAATAGGAGTTTAACATTTTTGGGCTTTGATTAAAAGGTTATTGGGCCGTGATTAATAGAGCCTTAACCACGGGCCCAAAACTGACATTATATATAGAGGTCAACAGTAAGAGGTAGGTAACTTGAATTGAATAGCATTTAATACTGTGAACTTAAGACCGAACGGCCATAATTCTAACTTGAGCGTCGGAGCATCTTTAACAGGTACCCGACCGGTTTGTTTTGGAGAAGGGGACTAGAAGCTGACGGACGGTAGAGGAGCGGACGACTTGAAGGACTGAGAAGTAAATGTGTAGGTGAGTGTGACCGGATCCACTACCGAAACATTTTGGCGCCCACCGTGGGGCTCGAGGACGAAAACCAATGGTGACCACGAGAACCACTAACGCTGACGAGCAAAGAGAGATGATGAGGATGTTAGAGAGACGTTTGGAAGAGATGAGGAAGCAACATGAAGAGGAAATGGCGGCGGTGAGGGCGGAGTGCGCGGCATAGATCACCAGGGCCATTGCTGCCCGGGGTGAGGAGGGCGTGGAGGATCGGAGGCAGGAGAAGACGGTGATTGGGACGGGGAACGATGGAGAGGAGCACAGTAGCGCCCCGACCCGTGAGGGGGAAAAAAGGGAGAAGACGGTCGGGGACAAGGACGAAAAGGTGCCGCCGATAGGGGTCGAGGGACCGACCGTGCCTGTCCCTTTCGTCCAGGCTATAATGGACGTGCATATCTCCGAACAGTTCGTCCCGCCTCAATTCAAAATGTACGACGGTACCACCGACCCGGACACCCATGTCAAATCTTTCACTAACGCCATGTCATTTCGCACCGGGTGTGATGCCGTCTGGTGCCAGGCCTTCTATCTCTCCTTAGAGGGGGAAGCTTTAGAGTGGTTCAATGCATTACCGACCGGTTGCATAGCCAGTTTCAAAGGACTGGAGGCTATGTTTAAGAAACAGTTTGCTGCATGTATAGCCAAGGACATCACTGTCGTCGACTTGATGAATCTCAAGCAGGGAAAGGAGGAACCATTGAAAACCTTTATGGACAGGTACCAAAAAACCGTCCGGAGGGTCAAGGGGTTGACTCTAGAACTAGCATTGCAACATATCATGCCGGCCTTAAGGCCCGGTCCCTTCAAAGAGAGTGTGTGTCGAACACCACCCAAGACAATGGAAGAGTTGCGCGAACGGGCGGCTGACGAAATTAGGGTGGAGGAAATGAAGCTAAGTTACCGAAAGGAGCTTCAGGAGGTCAAGGGGGAGAAGAGTGAGGGAAAGAGGACGGAAAACCAGACCCATCGGGCCGGGGGTCCCAGGCCTCGGGACGGCCCCCGAGGGCCCCGTTTTCAGCAGTACACGGCATTGAACGCCCCCCGGGCTCAAATCTTCCACGAAGCTTTGAACACCCAGCTGTTGCAGGCACCGCAGAAGCGGCCGACACCATTTAATGCAGACGGTACTAAGCACTGTTTGTACCACCAAAATTTGGGTCATGACACTGAGGATTGTGTCACCCTGAAGGACAAGATCGAAGAATTAATTCGCGCGGGGAAACTATTGAATTACGTGAAAACGTATCGGCCGGATCGATCGCCCGTCCGGGAGCGAAGCCCTCGGAGGGCAAGTCCTCGACGGAGGGAGGATAGGAGGGGTGCCCATAACCGGGACCCGCAGCACCAGCGGCAGGAGCACCCTCGTGATGACAGGAGGCGAAGCCGGAGTCGAGGAGGAGGAAACGACCGTCCGCTAAGAGGAATGATCAACACCATCTCTGGGGGGTTTGCCGGCGGGGGTTCCTCATCCAACGTGCGCAAAAAACACATCCGTGCGCTGCGGTCGGTTCACGCCGGCGACGCCCCCAGAAGGAGGATGCCACCCATCATTTTCACGAATGATGATTTCCATGCGCCCGACCCAGAGCAAGACGACCCTATGGTGATAACCGCCGAGATCGCGCGGTATGGGGTCAGGAAGGTACTGGTTGACCAAGGAAGTTCTGTTAACATCCTTTACTGGAAAACTTTCCAACAGATGGACATATCGGAGGACCTGATTGTGCCGTATAATGAGCAAATAGTTGGGTTTGCGAGAGAGAGGGTAGACACAAGGGGTTACGTTGATTTGCTTACCCGGTTGGGAACCGGCCGGGAAGGGGACGAGAGAAGGGTGAGATATCTACTGGTGGAGGCAAATACGTCTTATAACGTCCTCCTTGGACGATCCTGTCTCAACGCCTTCGGGGCTATCTATCAACCCCACACTTGACGCTAAAGTACCCCGACCACAAGAGAACCATACGCACGGTTAGAGCCGACCAGAAGACAGCCAGGGAGTGTTATGCGGCTGGACTGAAACTATACCCGAGGGAGGAAAGGAGGAAGGCCCGCCGCTCTGAGGTAGCTATGGCCGACCTGGACCCCAGAACAAATACAGAGGATCGGCTCGAGCCGATAGGTGAAACCAAGCCGATAATCATAGGCAAGGACTCGAACCAAACAACGGCGATCACCAACGGCCTGGAGGCCGAGGTGGAGGAACGACTGAGAAACGTCCTATGGAACAACAGAGATTTATTCGCTTGGACAGCGGCCAACATGCCTGGGATTCATCCCTCGGTGGCATCCCATAAACTGTCGTTGTTCAAAGAAGCCCAGCCGGTGTCCCAGAAGAAGCGGCGGCTTGGCGAAGAGAAGAGGAAGGCGATCGAGGAGGAAGTCGGGAAGCTGAGGGAAGCGGGATTCATCCGAGAGGTAAAGTACACCACGTGGTTGGCCAACGTCGTAATGGTCAAGAAGTCGAACGGCAAATGGAGGATGTGTACGGATTACACTGACCTCAACAAAGCCTGTCCCAAGGATTCTCATCCTTTGCCTAGCATCGACGCCCTTGTCGATGGGGCTTCCGGCCACAAAATTTTGAGTTTCTTAGACACCTATTCGGGATACAACCAGATACCGATGTACGCGCCCGACCGGGAGAAGACGGCCTTCATCACCGAAAAGGCCAGTTATTGTTATGAGGTCATGCCTTTCGGGTTGAAGAACGCCGGGGCTACTTATCAGCGTTTGATGGACAGAATCTTTACCAACCAGATCGGTCGATGCTTGGACGTGTACATAGACGATATGGTAGTGCGGTCAGCAGAAGCAGAGGCACATATACAAGATCTGGAAGAAGTTTTTGCGCAGATCAGAAAGTATGGAATGCGCCTTAACCCGGCCAAATGTACTTTTCGGGTACCGGCCGGTAAGTTCTTGGGATTCATGTTGACGTCACGAGGAATCGAGGCCAACCCGGACAAGTGCAACGCTATTATTACCATGAAGAGCCCGACCAATTTGAAGGACGTCGAGCGGCTGGTCGGTCGGTTGACGGCCCTCTCACATTTTATTCCCAAAATGGCCGAACGAGTGCGACCCGTATTGCGAAAGTTAAAAAAGGGGAATTCCTGCAACTGGGACGAAGAGTGTGAGCAAGCATTCCGGGACGTCAAGCTGATACTCCAGAACCCTCCGATCATGAACCGACCTGTGCCGGGGGAAGAACTGCAAGTGTACTTGGGGGTGTCGAATTCGGCTGTGAGTGCCGCATTACTTCAAGGCGGCCGTGAGCCCAGGCTAGTGTATTTCGTCAGCCGTGCACTGCTGGATGCCGAAACCCGCTACCATCAGGTCGAGAAAGTAGCTTTGGCTCTCCTCCATGCGGCAAGAAGGTTAAGGCCTTACTTCCAAAGCCACCAAGTAGTGGTTAAGACCGGCCACCCCATATCCAAGATTCTGAGAAAACCCGACCTCGCAGGCAGAATGGTCGGTTGGTCGGTTGGGCAGTTGAATTGTCCGAATTTGGACTTAGGTATGAGCCTAGGGGGTCGGTCAAGGGCCAACACCTAGCGGACTTTGCCGCCGAGTTACTGTTACGAGCTAGTGAAGAATGGAGTCTGTTTGTGGATGGAGCGTCCGGGCGAACGGTTAGTGGAGCCGGGGAGTGCTGGAAGGGCCTAACGGTTTCCTACTCGAGCATTCCTTAGTGTTCAAGTTCAAGATCTCCAACAACCAGGCCGAGTACGAGGCCTTAATAGCCGGTTTGGAGCTGGCCCGTGACATGGGCGCGAGAAGGGTGACTTGTCGGACCGATTCCCAGTTGGTGGTCGGCCAGATGAATGGGAATTTCCAAGTAAGGGAGGAGAACCTACTTAAATATTTCCACCGGGAGACGGCCTTAGCCCGAGAGTTCGAGGACATTCGAATTCAGCACATTCCCCGGGAACAGAACGCCCGGGCAGACCTCCTCTCCAAGCTTAGTTCAGGGAAAGAAAATGGCCAACTCACCACAATCATAAGGCAAGTCTTGCTCCAGCCGTCCGTCGAATGTCACGCTATAACAGCAGGCGACGAGATGGATTGGAGGACAAAGATTCGGGAACTAATGAAGGCTCAGGACGATGGGTCGGCATTATCTGTCGCTGATACCAAGAAGATTGCGCGGTTCGTAATCATCGGGAATGACTTGTACCGGCGCGGTTATTCCACACCATTGCTTAAGTGCCTTGGCGCAGAAGAGGCTCATTACGTGATGAACGAGCTTCACCACGGCATTTGCGGATTTCACACTGGCCGGAGGACCCTTAAGGGGCGTATACTCAGGGCCGATTACTTTTGGCCGACCATAGAGGAAGACACCAAAGTCTTCGTTCAAAAGTGCGTGGGATGTCAGGCTCACGCCAACAACACGCGCGCACCACCCCACGAGTTACATTCAATTGTGTCTCCATGGCCTTTCGCCCAGTGGGGAATGAACATCGTCGGTCCATTCCCACCCGGCCAGGCTCAGAAGAAGTTTCTCCTGGTCACCATCGATTACTTCACAAAATGGGCGGAAGCCGAGCCGCTCGCAACGATCACCGCGGCCCAAGTACAGAAGTTTTGTTGGAAGCTGGTTTGTCGGTTCAGCTTGCCACGAACCATCGTGACCGATAACGGCCGACAGTTTATCGACCGGAAGCTGGAACTTTTCTTCCAAAATTTGGGTATCAAACACACCACTAGTTCGGTCGAGCACCCGCAGACGAACGGTCAAGCCGAAGCCGCGAACAAAGCCATCGTTCTGGAGTTGAAAAGACGTTTAGGGGAGAAAAAGACGGCGTGGGTAGAAGAGTTGCCCGAGATCCTCTGGGCGTATCGATGCACGCCCCACGGCACCACCGGGGAAACGCCGTTCAACCTGACTTATGGAACCGATGTCATGCTGCCAGTTGAGTTAGGAGAGTCGTCTCTGCGTCGGAAGATGGAGGATATACACTTGAACGACCAAGAACTCAGAGTGGAATTGGAAACTCTGGACGAGAGAAGAGACCGGGCGGTTTTGAGAGCGGAAGCTTGTCGGCGTATGGTGGAACGGCGGTATAACACGAAGGTGCGACCCAGGAATTTTAATGACGGAGACATGGTATGGCGGAAGACCGGGGAGGCTAGGAAGAACACGTCCCACGGCAAGCTGGCGGCCAAATGGGAAGGCCCTTTCCGGATCACAGAGGCATTGGGGAATGGTGCCTACCGTTTGAGTAAACCGGACGGACGGCCCGTACCGAACACTTGGAATGCCTCTCATTTAAAATTTTATTTCAGTTAAAGACTTTTATGTATTCACATGCTTTATATAATGAAATTCGCAGCAATTTCCAAGTCAATTCGGACTAACGTCAAAACGTCTAACACTGACCAATTTACCATGAAATCAAGCCGCGGCGTAGAACCGTCCTCTTGCCTCGACCAAGAGGCGAACGCTAAACCCGTACGGATTCGAGCAATCGAAGTCCACGACGAGGAACGGAATTATCCTCTCGACTTGGCCGGGTGGTGAACGGCAATGCCCTGCCGCCCCGACTTGTGAAATCCAGGTCGAGGAATGGAATTGTTCTCTCGACTTGGACGGGGTGGTAAACGGCAATGCCCTGCCGCCCCGACTTGTGAAATCCAGGTCGAGGAACGGAATTATCCTCTCGACTTGGCCGGGGTGGTGAACGGCAATGCCCTGCCGCCCTTACTTGTGAAGTCCAGGTCGAGGAACGGAATTATCCTCTCGATTTGGTCGGGGTGGTGAACGGCAATGCCCTGCCGCCCCGACTTGTGAAATCCAGGTCGAGGAACGGAATTGTTCTCTCGACTTGGCCGGGGTGGTGAACGGCAATGCCTGCCGCCCCGACTTGTGAAATCCAGGTCGAGGAACGGAATTATCCTCTCGACTTGGCCGGGGTGGTGAACGGCAATGCCCTGCCGCCCTTACTTGTGAAGTCCAGGTCGAGGAACGGAATTATCCTCTCGATTTGGCCGGGGTGGTGAACGGCAATGCCCTGCCGCCCCGACTTGTGAAATCCAGGTCGAGGAACGGAATTGTTCTCTCGACTTGGCCGGGGTGGTGAACGGCAATGCCTGCCGCCCCGACTTGTGAAGTCCACGTCGAGGAACGGAATTATCCTCTCGACTTGGCCGGGGTGGTGAACGGCATTGCCCTGCCGCCCCGACTTGTGAAGTCCAGGTCGAGGAACGGAATTATCCTCTCGATTTGGCCGGGGTGGTGAACGGCAATGCCCTACCGCCTCGACTTGTGAAATCCAGGTCGAGGAACGAAATTGTTCTCTCAACTTGGACGGGGAGGTAAACGGCAATGCCCTGCCGCCCCGACCTGTGAAGTTCAGGTCGAGGAACGAAATTATCCTCTAGATTTGGCCGGGGTAGCGAGCGGCGTTCGAGGGTATAACGAAACGAGAAAGGGAAATCAAGTGAATGAAGAATACAATTTAAAGGCGTCGTAACTTAAAGAAAAAATGAATCAAAACATTCATTGCATTAAAATCAAAAGGGGCGGATGTACATCAATCCGACGACAACAAAATGCGCCGGCTAAACTAGTAAAAAAGACAATGATCAAAAAGCAAAAAGTATCTACCCCTTCCCCCTTTTCTAGAACCTAACGCCCGGACGCTACTGGCCGGCGCTGTTACCATCATCCTCGCCGACATCGTCCTCGGCAACTTCATCTTCCCCCGCCTCCTCCTCGACCACGCCGTCCGGTATAGGAACAGGCCTCATCTCCCCGTCAAAAATATCCTGGGCGATATCAAAACCGACCGTCATGGGGTCGGCCTTGAGCAAATAAGCCACTTGACGGAGGGCCTTGTTGAAACCTTCTTCATGTTCAATCTAGACATCGGCGCGGAGAACCGTGATGGAGTCATTGGCCGAGGCAACCTCTTCGGCAAACTGGGCGATCTCCTCCTTCTGCTTCTGCTCCCTCCCTTCCGCCTCCTGGAGGGACACCTTCAGCTGATCATTATCCTCAGTAACTTCCGAGAATCTTGTCCGCAGGCAGGTTAATTGTTTGGTAAGAGTGGCCACCTCTATACAGGCGCTTTCATACTTCTTGGTCAAGGCCGTCTGTGCCTCTTTGCACTTTGAGTGCTCCAAGTCCAGCGCGGCCAGCTCATTCCGGAGGTCTTCGGTTTCCTTCTTCGACGCCGCCAGTTCATGCTGGACCTCCTCGGCTCCTCGCCGATCGGCGAATCGGTTGAGATACCAATTCAACATGGCGCCGCGACAGTGAAACTCGAGGGCTGCCTTGGTAAGCTCTTTTTATGAGAGAGATTCCATGATCTCCCTCTGAGTGGAACTCATCCGGAAATCTATCCGGTCACTGACGCCAAAGGCAGCGTCAAGCAGGCCCCCGGTTAACGGGCGAGGATCACTGCCCTCTCGCCGACTCCTCTTAGAAGAAGATTCTCTAGATTTCCTCTTCTTTTTGGAGGAGGGGTTGGTGTGAACGGAAGGAGTGGCTTGAGGAGTGGCCTGAGCGGACGTACCGGCTTGTCCGATGGGAATGGCCTGCGCGGAAGGGATGGTGGCCGTCAGTGACGACCCAAGATCCACTACGGAGATTTGGTGGGCGGCCGCTGTGGTCTTCAAGCCAGCGGCATCTGCAGACGGCGTGCGGGATTCGGCAGCCGTGTTCGCCTTGCTAGAGCCAGCCTGGCAGGATTCTCTTTTGGGGGGAGGAGGAATAAAGCTCGTTCGACGAGGAGTAGGAAGCGCCATCCTATCTGCAACAGGAAGGAAAATTTAGTTAAGTCGACAATGAACTTATAAGAGTACGGGTAAAAATAGCATACCGAACGCCATGCGGGTAAAATCCTCGTGGCAAAGACAGCCGACCAATTGTCGGGCATGGAGACGGCGGGGAAGGTCATTGATGGTTTTCACGGCATCACGTTCGGCAGGGGTCATGTCATCGGTAGAAACAACACAAACCCTGGCGGGGCTCTCGATCCAATAATAAGGAAACAGAGGTTCACCGGCGGCGTCACGAAACTGGGAACGTCCGGCCTCCTTTATTATCACTTTAAAAAAGCTCGTCTTGAACTTTTTGAATGAATCGGCATACGCTTTGAAAAGGCAAGCGTCTTGTACCGATGTTAGTGAGACCCATCCGTGCTTTGGTGGTGGCCGAACATGAAAATAGTGGAAAAATACATTAAGAGTGGGCTTGATGCCCAAAGCCGCACACATCACCATGAACGCTTGGATGCAGGCCCACCCGTTCGGATGCAACTGGCAGGGGGCGACGTTCATGTGGCGGAGTACTGCCGCCTGGAAATTGGAAAAAGGAATCCGAGTGAACATCCTAGTAAATAAAAAGGTATATGCATAAAAGAAATCCTCGACGCTTGACTCTTTCCCGTGGAAGACGCGCTCGTTAGGACGACAAACTCCGAGACGAATCAACCGGGCGTCCTCTTCGTCCCGAACCACGAATGACTGATTAGACCATGCCAGTAAGTCTTTTCGGCTTCTAATGTCGGTTTCGTGGGCCGCTACTTCGGGTGATGCCCAAGCATACCCATTTATGGTCAGCCACCCCCCGGCCGGGGTCGGATCCATTCCATCAACCACTACTCCGCCTTCCAGGAGAAAAAGGATGGCGCCGTGCCAAACCCGATCGCCTCCCGACCGCGAGGAACCTGAATTCGCATTGGACGATGACCCCCCGCCACCGTTGGAGGAGCCCCCACCGTCTCCACCTGCTGACCCTGTAGAGGAAGATAAGGAAACCGTAGCCATTTATTTACCTGAAGATAAAGAAATCTTTGAGAAAGCCGACGGTCAGAGTGGTAAAGAAGAGAGAAAGGTGAAAAATAACGAAACAGTCCCCCCTATTTATAGTAAAATTTTTTATAACCGCCCACGCATCTCCACCGTCGAAAGGAACCACGATTAAGGGCTCAGATTGAAGGACTCCTCCACTGCCCGAGGCACTCGACCAATCGCAAAGCGACACGAGTTTCCCGCCCAAAGTTCCAAACCATTTTAAACCCAGCGGCAACTAGTTGCCTAGGGCTTGGGGGGCTTGATTTTCCCGCCTAAAGTTCCAAACGTCGACCAATCGCAAAGCGACACGAGTTTTCCCGCCCAAAGTTCCAAACCATTTTAAAACCCAACGGCAACTAGTTGCCTAGGGCTTGGGGGGCTTGATGTACTGGTTGCCCGGTCCGGCTTTAAGCCGACCCATGGTCGGCCGGCCTCAAGAATAATCAAAGAAAGTCATGACCGACCGGTCATACCCGATGACCTTGAGGTAGGTTAACTTTAATAGGAGTTTAACATTTTTGGGCTTTGATTAAAAGGTTATTGGGCCGTGATTAATAGAGCCTTAACCACGGGCCCAAAACTGACATTATATATAGAGGTCAACAGTAAGAGGTAGGTAACTTGAATTGAATAACATTTAATACTGTGAACTTAAGACCGAACGGCCATAATTCTAACTTGAGCATCGGAGCATCTTTAACAGGTACCCGACCGGCTTGTTTTGGAAAATGGGACTAGAAGCTGACGGACGGTAGAGGAGCGGACGGCTTGAAGGACTGAGAAGTAAATGTGTAAGTGAGTGTGACCGGATCCACTACCGAAACACCATCCAAATGTTTTATCTTCTAATTCTCCTATTTTTTAGTTGTCTTAAGCCATAAAGCTTTTAAACACTCAATAGAACATTGGTTTCAATCCAAAAAATGAAAATGTCACATTTAACATTTTATACTTCATCCACAACTAACATTTGTGTCATACTAAAACTTTTCTAAATATCTACCTTATCTTGTCTAAAAATATTATGCTTTCAAACCTCCCAAAATATTGTTATCCATAATATCTTTCGGACTTCATTTTGTTTTTGGTTTAGACTAAATAGATAGAACTGTTACCCATGATGTACAAAACTATAATACCTACCCACTTATCACAGAGATCCCGAACTGACTCAAATATGCAATAAATACAAAATAATTGATTAACATTCTCTTCGACTTACTTACACAGATCGCATAAGTTGATATCCCCTCCAACCTCTCTTTGAGTTAAATTTACCTTTGTTGGGATTTTATTAATCAACACTTTCCAAACCAAATATTGTATTGTTGGAAAGACCTTCACACCCCAAAATGTATTAAACAAATTGGTAATGTCCCCTCTTATAGTATTTTGTAATATCTTATATGAAGAACTTAATGTGAATTCTCTTTCCTCTTCTTCCTTCCAAACCCAAGTATCATTTCTATCTTTTACAAAGTTTTGGTTAGTTATCATTTGCATAAGTTCTATCTTTCCCATTCTCTCTGTTGTCTAATGACTTTTTATTTTATTTGTTTAGAAATTGATGGGGCAAACAATCTAGGAAACATGTCACAAAGTGATATTTCATCTACCCATTTATCCTCCCATAAATGTGTCTTGTTTCCCAGTTTTACTTTCCACAATATTGTGTTACCAGATCATTTTTTCTACTGACCTTCCCCACAAATAGTATTTATAACTTTCCACCACCACGATGCATCCTTATCATTATTCTTGGCCTTTAAGTTTTGCCAAGATCCATATTCTGATTCTAATACTTTTTTCCATAATCCTTTGTTTTCCATTTCCATTGTGCTAGTAAGGTTATATTAAAATTTTCAATGTCTCTTATTCCCAGTTCCCTTTCCACCTTAGGTTTGCACAAATTTTTCCATTTAATCAAAGTTATCTTCCTTTTCTCATATCCTGAAACCCAAAGGAAATTCCTTTGTAATTTTGTAATATTTTTGCACATTATTTTGGCGCTTTTAAATAAAATAAGTAAAATAGTGGGATAGTTGAAATAATTGACTTAAAATGATACATATATGCTCAACAAAAGCTAATAATCTCCCTTTCCATTTAGACAACTTAATCCTCACTTTTTCCATCACCTTATCCCAAAACTTTTGTTTCCTTGGATTCCCTCCAATTATCATTTCTAGGTACTTGAATGGTATTTTCATATGGTTGTAGTTAAGTATTTTAGAAAAATTCTCCATTACTGCTTCCTCACTCCCTACAACACCAATCCTATTCTTGTCATAACTAATATTCAATCCAAATATCAATTCAAAACATTTCGAGATAGATTTTATTATGAGAACAATTTTATTTTTGGGTTGGCGTATGAATAGTGTGTCATCAAACAAATTTTTTCTAGTAGCTTGTCTCATTAATCTTGCTAACCCCTTAGCTACTATCAGGAATAAGAAGGGGTTATTGGGTCCTCTTGTCTCAAGCCTCTTGTTGATTTGAATTGTTGGGTTGGGCTCATGTTCACCAACACAAAAATTGTTGATGATTCTGACAAGATTGTATCAATCCAATCCATTTGCTACATAATCATGTAATAATAAAACAATCCCAGTTAACTAAGTTATATACTTTTTCATAGTCCACCTTTATTATTACCCCACTTTTCTTTTTTCTTTCCATTTCTTCTACTACTTCGTTTGCTACAAGAAGACTCTCTAAAAGTCTTAAAAATTTGTTTTTTTATATACAAATGACATTCTTTAAATGAATAAGGACAAATAAGAAGACAATGTCATAGGACAAACGAGATTAAGAAAATCTAATGACTCAAAAGGTTATCATTAAGATGTAGAGACTCTTATATAGTATGTAAAGTTTTGGGAGGAAGACTTATCAAGTAGAGTTGTTTGATGGAGGAGTCGTCTAGAAAACATTTAACATATGAAATATTTTCAATCGTCATTTCTATTACAATTGTTTTTTGTTCTTGTAGGGCTTTTGATTAGGCATAAAGAATGCGACAAATAAAGGTGTATTTGAAGTTGAAAATCAACAAGAGACGATCATAATCATCGGTCACATCTTAATCATTGATCGAAGTAGCTAAAATCAACAAGAGGCAATCATAATCGTCCTACCACAATTTTAATCATTGATCAAAGTATAAGAAATTTAGAATTGACAAGAGAATGTCATAATCATTTGATCACGATGATTGTTGATCAGAGTAGTTGAAATCATTAAGAGACAATCATAATCATTTGATCATGATCTTAATTGTAGATGGAAGTTGATGAAAATCAACAAGCAACAGTCATAATTGTCTCGTTATAATTTTAATTGTTGATCGAAGTAACTGAGAATCGACAAGAAACAACCATAATCTTTAATCATGATCATATTTGTTGATCAAAATAACTAAAAACTAATAAGATACTATCATAACGGTCATCATAGTTTTAATTGTTGATTTAAGTAGCTGAAAATTGATAAGAGGTGATCATAATATTAATATTGATTAAAGTAGAAAGGGACAGTCACAGTCGTATTTTTTTTATCTTAGTTATTATCGAAATACTAGATATCATTCCAAATTATTGATGTCGATTTTAGGGTGATGAAAAAAAATATGATTATTAAGTGTCAATAAATTAATAGGACATTTGAATAGTTTTTGTGTAGGTTTATATAGATCTATACCGAAGAAGTAAATGAACATTGATTAACAAAGTAAAGATAAAAGAGCAATTATAGTTTTAGAGACGTTTTCCATTTGCATACTTAATCATATGGGAAATCATGTTTGAAGAATATAGATTTTGAAAGTTTGTCTTAAATTCTAACCATATATTAGCTGAAGTAAAATGGTTGGAAACAAATTTTATGTCCCGCCTCTGGGCTCAAGAGTCATTCTATCTTCTTGTTTGTCTTCATATGATCAATACTTTATTTATCTATATTCTTGTTTATCTTCATATGATCGAAACTTTATTTTACTCTTTCTTTATTAATAAATACTAAATTTAAACAATAAAAATAACATATTTATATAAAACGAATACATAAATTTTAGATTAAATAAGAGATAATAAAGAAGAAAAATAACAAATTAAATATTCTATTTTAGAGATCTCTATGTTTATTATATTTATTGACGAGAACAAATTTACAATGTTACAAAATGCAATTTGTTTGAATGCATTACTCTCCTTTTACCATCTCAACAGCACACTAAAACAACACTAAGAACATTTTCATTAATGTGATTTTTTTAGTCAACTTGTGTCGGTCACAATTGTTTTTCCCCTTTTTCATAATTAAAAATTTATTACAGACGGATAGACCAAACACCAGTTATAAATTAAATAAAAAATATCACTAATTCGATTAGGAAGATGCTAATTTTTTTATTTGAGTATAAAAGGTAAACTCTCCATGACCCAATTATGACGGACTGACTGACCATCTGCTTTGGTTCAGCCCACATAGTCATGTAAGTTAAATAGAACATTCTTTTTCATTTAGCAGTTAAAAAGTTAAGGGTAATTGTTCTAGTTAAAGATATTAAGAAACATTCAACATTAACATCTAAATATTTTAAGATAAGATAAAACAAAGTTGAATTTATTTCTTATCAAGATCTGAAATATACATTTTATAATTAATCAGCCTATGACTGACACTGTTATTTCTAAGGGATCATAAACCAACAAAGTATTTCTAGCCAAAGTCAAAAGTGTAGGCATTTGGACCACAACGACCAAGAGAGTCTTACAGTAACGGCGTTATTTGCAACCTGCTACCGCCGCAACAATAGCTTTCACTTCACAAATGCTTAACATGCATATACATTTTTAATACAATTTTTCATTAAAGTATACGAAACTATAAATTATAAACAGAGATTGAAGTCATATTATTTTAAGGTTTTAATGAATTTTGATCATTATTATATATTGTTAATAGTACTACGTTAGAATATTTGTTAGTTTCATTTATAAATACCATTGGTAGGTGCTTCGTATCGTAGCTCATTAAAAGACAAGGCAGAACTCAGTCCAACAACCATTTCTTTCTTTACAAACAAAGTACGATTTTTAAATTTTGATAAGCAATAAGTAGAAAAGGGTTCTACCCGGTAATCAATAGTTCAAGATCTATAAGATCATATCCCTTTATGTGACTTCTTATTTTCTTTACGTTGTCTTCATTCATTTGATCTCGCTGTACTAAGAAATATCTGAATGGATTCACTTTATATTATTTCAGCTTAGTAATATCAGACTTTGAATTTGCAAATATGCAACCGTTCAATTTTGGTGAAAGAATTTCATCATACATAATAGTTTTATTCAATTTCATATATATATATATACAGTTTCAAATATGATGTTGGGTTAAATACACTGAACACATTTTAAATGCCTACCACATCAACTTACAAATTATCCTTACAATATACTATTTTCTCCTCTTGAAGTAACTAAGTTTGAAATTTAAACCAAATTTAGTTCGTTTATAATGAATGATGACCATATATAACAACAAATGAACTCTATATCACATGTATGTTATAAATCAGACATTCTACGTTGGACTTTAGCAGACACGCTGTACTAGGGTTTTCCTATTTTTTATGATATAAAATCAACTTGTTAAAAAATAAATGCTTGGCTATATACTTTTGTGGCATATCACACGGTAATTACTTTCATAGTTACCAATGGAAAGCACAAATAATTTCATATTAGTATCTAAAATTTACTAATCTGTAATTTTTACCTCATCATTAGTATTTTTAGTTATCAGTTCTCTTTGCAACCCTATTCAAAAAAATAGTCCATGAAGATAATAAATTATCATCCCCATTATCAATATTATTCATAATAAGATTATCATTATGTATAATTACTTTTAGTATAGGGGCATTATTAAATAATCGAGTCTAATCATGCGTACCATCATGTGGCGAAACTAATATTCCTGTAATAATATTAGTTTTAGATCCCAACGCTAAAGAAAAGATATCACGAGCATGAAGTACAAATAAGAGGACTATGTATATCTAAATATATATAAATATATATATATATATATATATATATATATATATATATATTTATATATACATAGTATACTCCTTAAACTATGGAATTAAATTAATCTCACCGTATCTACCTATATTTTCAACAATATAAAAAAATTAAAGTAAAAAACAAAAGAAAAGAAAAAAAATGATAGCTGCAAATGCTAACCACCAACATTACACCACTAGGATCAACATCATCATGATGACGCTCTTAATTCATTGCAGTGTATGAAATTCCACGCTGCAATGATTCACCTGTTGAGTATACTGTTTACTCTCAAACACGCGAGATCCTATTGATCAGAAGAACAAATCCACGCTTCCACGGCACCTTCCCTAGGGGAATTACCATTCTCCAAGTTCTTTTCATGGTTCACGCTGCTCGAAGCAGAAACCGAGATGTTGAGCTTGCACCCACCATAGTTGTTCCCATCCAAGCACCTAAACGAATCTCTTCTCCCTCCTCCAACTATGCTTCCATCTCTACAGTCACCGTCACCGCCACTCCTCTGAAGCATGCCCTCAGATACCACGTGTTGATGACCCTGTGCAACCACCAGATCATGCGCATCAAGGGCGGGCATGAATAGAGACTTTGCACCAAATCCTGCAGGGACAAGAGTTTGAAGAGAATAAGAGGGGTGGAATGTGGGAATAGGGTGATGTTGCATGATATTCTGTGGGGGATGATAGGGTAACGACAGATCAGGAAGTAGCTGGTAGTTAATGGAGTTATTATTAGGAGAAAGACTGATAGTGGCGTTGTTGTGTAAGGAGGTCCTTGAAGAAGTTGAAAGCAAAGGGTTTGAGCGAAGAGGGAGGCGGCGAGAGAAGGAAGGTGAAAAGGGAGGTGCAGGGATTCCAGTGAACTCTTGAACCATGGATCTGAAATTGGTGGTGTCGGTGGTGAGAACGGTGGTGGGTGCACGCCTTGAAGCTCTGCTTCGTTTCTTGGAGTTGCGTACGAGGTTGGTGGTTTGCGGTGGTGAGGAGAGCTGTCTTGCACTGGTGTTGTCGTGGGCAAGGGGTTGAGGAGCCAACAAGCATTGATTTATTGCTGCCGTGGCTGATGAAGAAGATGGAAGGGTTTCGGGGAGAGTGCAATTGGATTGAGATCTTTGGGCAAGGGAATCGATGTTTAAGAAGGAATTATGGGGGTTTTGGTTTGGGTTGGATTGTGAGAGAGCATGGAGGTAGGTTGAGGAGAGATCAAACATTGAGGGGTGAGAAGGAACAAGGGATGGTTGAGGGTGGGAGATGGAACCAAAATGATTGAGGAAGGATGGATCAGCATGTGATGATGAATCGTATTCTTCATCGCTGGAAGAGATGCTTCCACTGTTACCAGAATCCATTCTTGACCGAAAAAAGAAAGACTAAAAGAAGAAATGAATTGAAATAGTAAGAAGAGTGGAGCAGTGAATTACGTGTATCGAATTGGGAAATCGGGGTTCTGAAAAAAGGAAAAAGGAAAGTATGCATATAGATGTTAGGGTTTGAGGGAAGGAAAAAGAAGGAAATGAAAGAAGAGAAAAGGTTATTTAAGCTTTTTGAAGTTAGAAAAGAGGGTTTTAGAAGATGAAGATGATGGGTGGGGTCGCCATTGGAGTAGAGATAAAAGAGATGCCGGTGGCTGGCCAGAGGTCAAAGTCGATGTGAATGTGAGAGGGACAGTGAGAGAAAGAGAGGTGTAAAAAAGCCAAAACAATGTCGACATCTGGTGTGAAATCTTTGCAACTATCCACCCTTTTACTTAACAAGATACCTCTTATTAATCATCCTTTCTTATTACTTGGAAGCATTAATAAAAATTAAAAAGAAAACATTATTTAAATAGTATTTAAAAAACATTTTCATGGATTAAAAGAAAGTATTTATATAATGTTTTTCTACTTTGATGCCTAAAATAATGTGACATTTATTGTATACTAAAATAGTAGTCTAGTTGAATTTAAGGGATTAGAGATCCAAGTATTAGGTAGCCCTCTCTAGTCTGTGACTTTTTTCCAACACTAACATTTTTATAATAAATTGTTGCATCACTTGGAAAATATTGTATCTTTTCCTTGGAGTTTTTTATTTAAAAAGAAATCTTAATATATTAAAAATAATAATATTTATATATATTATGGTTCACCTTAATTCTTAAATAATGTAGGACATTCTTTTATTGGTTAAAATGTATTAAAAGTTTAAAATTACATTTAATAAGGAGTAACACATAATTATGTGTTTATGAATCCTTTTTAGTGAACAGCTAACAATGTATTAGCAAAATGATGTTAAGAAAATGAATACTTAACATTTTGTATGAAATATAGTTTGTTTTTCATACACTACCATCTAAGGAGAAATTGTTACATAGTTTTAGATTAGTTATTATAAAAGTGAAAAACACACGTAATAATTCAAATTTTAGGATCATGTAGCAATTGATGTGCAACTGGATGATAGTGTAAATTCAATCAAAAACCAACAAAATATCAATTTTATTTTAATTCCAGTTTTATTGATTTTATATATTACTTCTCTTATTTTATTAATACTTCTGTCTATATATAAACCCAAAAGAATGCAAAACTAAGAAAACATATAATTCAAGACCCCATTAATTGAGGAGCATTAATCACTTAATAAAGAAACACAGAAAGAAAAAAAAAACAATAGATGGCATATATAAGAGGAAGAAACATTACCAGAAAAAGGGATGTATGAAAAGAAATAACTGGTTTGTTTTATAAGAAAATAGAAGGAACAAAAAGTGGTGAAAGAGAAAGTTGAACCAAAAGAACCATAAGACAAAGCATGGTTTGATATATCAAACTCAAAAAACCAACACTATCACCTCCTTTGCCTATATTATGCTTCATTAATTAACACCTTTTTTAGAACCCTAAAAATGGTTTCAGCTAAATACTTTTCTCTCATACTTTTCTGTACTTATTTATGATGTAAGTTTAAATAAATTAATACTTTTTATATTATTTTTCTTAAATTCAAAAACAAGTCAGCCAATGTAGATATATATATATATATATATATATATATATATATATATATATATATATACACACTTGTTAATCTACGAGTTTTACATTCTTGTCATATTTTAATATAAAAAAAATCTATATAGTTTCGCTGAGGAAGATTAATCCATTCAAAATAATATCTTTAGTTATTTATCATTTTTGTAAATATTTTTTAGATAGATTACTCTGAAACTTCCTGCAGTTTAAGAAAACTACGACTAATATTTCTCTCTTTTAACATTTTTACTCCCTTTATCGATATATTATATATAATATCTAAATAGCGAAGAGTATTTATGTTTACATATAAATCACGGGATAGGAAAGGGAAGGGATATTGGGAGATATTTAATTGAATAAAAAGAAATACAAGTATTGTATATTTAAATTGGTTTTATGGAATTATGTTATTTATTTTTTTATTGTGGGTGTTACGTGACGATTAAAGCTTTCTCAACTAATAATTTTATTCTGCACGATAATTTTTGAAGGTTTGAAATATGATGGAAATAATCAATAATTTTAAAATTAGTTACCGAATACCGAATCAAAGTTATTAAATTAAAAATAAGATAAAGAAGTTTGGTTAAATATTTAATAAATAACAAAATGGTGAGCAAGATGAAAAATAAACTATAGTACCAACCCTATTCCAAAGTCAAGATTATCAATAATGAGGACAACTCATGGTTTTCAATAATTGGTCCACAAGATTACCCATAAAACCCCAGCCATATTTCGTACTACTTTTCCCTCAGTGGTCAGTACTATTTTTTCTCCTTTCTTTAATATTTACATTGTTTTCTTTTCATATATATATATATATATATATATATATATATATATATATATATATATATATATATATATATATATATATATATTGTACATTTTAATTGTAACGCTCTGACAATTTATAGGGACTGTTGACTTCCCCCACACATCAACACACAAGGTTTTTCAATGTATTTTATTCTCACTCGCACACTTTTTGGGAAAACTTCCCAGAAGATCACCCATCTCAACTTACTCCAGGCTAAGCGCGTTTAACCATTAAATTCTTATGGGTTATACTATCGAAAAACAAATGCATTTGTTGATATGAGTAGCCAAATCAATTCCTTTAAGCTATCCTTCAACTGTATAGTCTCATACCTATACAGTCTCTAGATCCCTCTCATTCCGGTGTATGTTATATTCGTCCATGTGTCCCTTTCACTGGAAGCCTGTCAGGAGCCGCTCCTTGTATGTGTCTCTTGCACTCCATGCTTCTTGCACCGGCGATCACTCCCCGCCCTCGTCAGTGTCCGGGTGTCACATGCCCATCAGCTTCCGTTTGGTTCGTCCTCTAACCATACTGTACTGGGAGAAGCTAGACTCTGATACCATTTGTAACGTTCCGGCAACTTACAGGGACTGTTAGACTGCTTCCACACATCACCACCAACCTGGTTCCAGTATGCTTTGTCCTCGCTCGTACACTCTCAGGCACGTTACATTAATAAGTAATTTAGGAATTGAATGTTATCAATAATTGATATCATAAAGTAATCCGAGAGTTAGCTTCAGTTTATGGTTCAATTTACTATTTTGTAATTTGATTAATTTATACAAGATATCATGTTCAAATTTACTTGTCCTATTTGTTCAACAGAAAATATAAAACAAGGCATTGGTCATTGTTATTGTAATTTTATTATATCTGGCTCCCTGCAAAGATCTACAATAAAACGACAAGGCCTAAGGGAGCTTTTGCTACAAGAATTTCGTGGGTTTGATTGGAGTTCTTCGTCAGCCCATAATTCAATCTTTTCGTTGACCACGCTAACATCCTTTCTTGATTAATTTCAGGGCTTCAAAGCCCGCGTGGTTTTTTCTAATTTGGGCTTCCAAAATAAAAACAAATTTAGACACACCTTTCCGTTAAGATTTTGCGATATTGGTCTTATTGCCGACACAAAGAGCATACATTTTTTTTTTTCTATTGTTATTTGACTTAAATATATAATCCTCATAATTTAGTCAATGTAAAATTTTGTTCTGTATAAAAGTTTAACATCACATTTAGTTCTCTAAATTCTAAACTTAAATAATTTGAATTCATTATAATATGTTATTTAATTACTAATATATCTTTCGTGATAACACAATATATAAAACTTATTACTAAGCGATGCTATTTATATTTTGTATAAACAATTAATGAACATTCAAAATTTGTAGTATATAACTGTTGTATAGTATTATTGTAGAATTTGAAAACATAGAGAATGTCAACTTTGGCAACATACCATAAAGATCCATCTAAGAAAGGGTTTCATATGTAAGAGATATAAAAGTCACAGCATTAGCTCAGTTAATGAGAAGAAATAAATAAAAACAAAAACCACTACAGTCTAGCTCAATCATCGTTGTCTGTTATTCCATAACAGTCACCAAGGTTTGTTTGTTCCTCCCACTTGTCTTTCTCTTTATAAATATCATTATCTGAGGCCGTTTTCGTCTTCCATCGATCTGACCACCATTGCTTATTTCTTTTATCTATGCATGTTTTACATTTTCTTCTCAAACTGTTTACCTAAATATGAAACATTGAATACCTACCTATTAAGCAGCAGCAAAAGCTTAAACTGAAAGTATGTATGGAAGTTATAGGAGGTTTGCAATGACCTTGGATCACGTGAGTAGCAGGGTTTTCTTTACGTAAAATATTGCATGTGCGTCTCTGCAAACCGTAAACTATGTAATAAAGTTAGGAGACTTGAGTGGCAAGCCTTACTTTGCTTCTTTTTATACCCTCTTCTCACTTCAACCCTAACTTGGATCTCAAGCCTAGCCTTAAGCAATGTAACTATCTTCTTTTCTGCGATTCCAACGTGGATCGCAAACAAATCCAATTCTCATCATTCATTACCCAACATTTTAGGCTTTAACATCGATACTACTCATCATATTTTTTAGTTTACAAACAAAACATCCTTGTAGCATTCATATATTTGTTTTAGGGATTAATTAGTTATACAATAAATTATACTTTTTCTTAATTTATTTTTTATGCATAAATAATTTAGGTCTCTCATTTCTACATCAATATTCGTTTTTATCTTTCATATTAAGCCTTCAAGATTGTTGGACTTTGACACATGTGAATCATTAAATGTTTCATAAATATATTTTTCCCTCTCTAAATAATTTTTAAAATGATTTTTTTACTAAAGTAGTTTAGTGTTTGCTATTTTAAAATTTATTTCATTTAACGTCAATTTGATCAACAATACTAATAATAGTAAATTCAAAATAATTTTTTACTGAGAACTTTCATATTCAACAAATATAAATTCGAAAAAAAAAACATAATAAAAAAATGTACGAAAGAGATTAATGTGCAAAGATGAATGTGATTGGAAGAAATTAGAATGGAGGAATGAGATAAGGAGAAGAATGTGGATGTAAGAGAAGTAGGAGAAGAATATATGGATGAAAAATATGAGAAAAAAAATTGTAGATGAATATATGTGGATGATAAAGATGAGTGAACGAAGAAAACAAATGAGTGAAAGAGATTGGTATATAGGAAATAATATGAGTACGAGTATATTTATGAAAATGTGAATAAAAAATATAAGTGTAATGAGATTTATGTAGAAAGTGATAAAATAAAAAGATTCAATATATTTAAATTTGGGTAATTAGATTAAAGTAATATATAATCCATTTAGCATACATTAACTTAAATAAATATAAATATAAAAAATAAATAAAATTAGTTTTCAATGAATATATAGTAACCTTATTTATTAAATAAATAAAATATTAAAAATAAATTAGGATAGTATCCACTAAAACAACACTAAGTTTATTTATTATATTTTTACATTTAGCATCCACTTAATCGATATTAACTTAAATAAATAAAATATTAAATTTAAATAAGATTAGCATCTCTAAAGTAAACACTAACTTTAATTATTTTTAGTTTTTGTTTTAATCTTTTTATAGTTAGTTTCTCTTAAGATATAAATATTAAACAAAAATAAAGTTAATGACATTAATCTTATTTATTTTAGTTAATGTTGATTAAATCAAAACTAATAAACATATTTATTTAATAAAAATTATATACTTTTTTACTTTTTTATAAAATTAATCTTTTTTATTTTATTGATCGGCTAAACTGATACTAATAATATAAAAAATCCATTTAATATTTTCCAATAAATTAGTAACCATTAAATTACACTCTAAAAAGTCTTGTGTGTTGTCTAGGTAAAAATACTAGTAAGAAAAAAAAAAAACAACCAAACACAAAATTTTATGGAGAGAAAACATTACAAATTCATCTCCTTACATCTATATATAAGAGATAATATTAATATGTATAGTGTGAAATGACTTAAAATTATTTGTTAACATATATAATTTTATAAGTTTTAATAACTAAAATATTCATTTTCCCCTTCTCTCAAGTATTCTCATCTGTATTTATAAAAATGTGTCCTTACAAGGCTCAATTTGTTTTGGAAAGGTTTAATATCCAACTTTGTCCCTAGTTCGGTTGACAAATATCAATTTAGTCCTTTTTTAGAAAAGTGTTTGAAATTGGTCCTTACTTTTAAATTTTTGAGTCAAAATAGTCCCTTCCGTTAAATAATGACAAACCGCTTTAAATTTTTTTTTTCCGTTAAATAATGACAAACCGCTTTAAAATTTTTTTTTATCTCTTCTCATTTTCTGTGCATTGCAGGTTTTTGTAAGTATTTGCAGTATTTAATGATTATTGTACTTTTTCCAATAAAATTTAGGTTTAATAGATTCGAAGGTCCCTATATTTGGAGGTTTATTTCAATTGGGTCCTCCAATTTTGGAAGTGATCAATTAGGTCCCTAATTTTGTCAATTTGAATCAATAAAAGCCTTTCCGTTAAATGCAGTTAACGCCGTGAAGTTTTTGAACATGTGGCATGTTGACGCTTCTAGGTGACACCGTTTCAAGTGCATATGTGGATTATAAAAGGGTGAAATCCCTAAATTAAAAGGTGTATTTGAAGGTGAAATCCCTAAATTAAAGGAGATTTCACCCTTTTATAATCCACCTATACACTTGGAAGGGTGCCACCTGGAAGTGTCAACGTGTCACATGTTCAAAATCTTCACGACGTTAACTGCATTTAACGGAAAAGCTTTTATTGATTCAAATTGACAAAATTAGGGACCTACTTGATCACTTCGAAAATTGGAGGACCCAATTGAAACAACCCCCAAATATACGGACCTTCGAATGTATTAAATATCTTTCATTGAATAATGAAGTCATAAAAATTTAGTTATAAATAAAGATTATGCTCACTTGTTACCTATACTACCAAATGGAATACCTTTAGTTTCTTTATAAGTGTGATTCTCTTTAAAAAAAAAGTACTTTTATTTAGTTATTATTTTTACAGTTCATTTATTTAAATTTTGAAAAATTGATTAAAAATAAATTTAAATATATATGTTTAATTCCAGTAAAATAAGTGAGTTTATAATTTTTTTTGAAAGATATTTATTTCTTAATTACTCTAAAATTAAAAATAAAAAATTTAATTTTTTAATGATTTTTTTTTTTGTATTTGTTTAAATTTTATGATGTATATAACTAAATAATATTACAAAATCAAAAAAATCATTAAAAAATTAAATTTTTTTATTGGTCGTAGCTGTATTGCTTGCATTGATAATATGAATTTAACCATTTAACAAATCAAAATATATTCCTACCATTTAAAATCATTAAATGATTTCATTCAAATTCAAATCGATTTATATAAGACTAATGATAATTAATTTTAAGCATTTAATATAAAATTTGAATAATTAATATATATATTTTGTTAGAACAAAATACGTGTGGTTTAGCATACAAATATCAACATATATATTTAAAATAAATTGTATGCCTCCATCTACATTATATTTATTTTGGTGTATGTTTTAAAGTTTACAAAAAAGTATAATTAAATAAATAACAATATCTTATCGTATTAAGTAATGTAAAACTAAATTAAACTT
The DNA here is from genome assembly GCA_036885675.1 of Vigna mungo. NCBI lineage: Eukaryota > Viridiplantae > Streptophyta > Magnoliopsida > Fabales > Fabaceae > Vigna > Vigna mungo. The sequence continues at coordinate 36,611,537 of CP144699.1, forward strand.
CACAAAATATATATATATATATATATATATATATATATATATATATATATATATATATATATATATATATATATATATATATATATATACTGCTACGAATAACTATACATTATTGGGAACAGGGAATTCATGTGTAAAATATGTGGAATATGATGAAAACACATTTGATTATAATATCAGCTATAGCTAGTCCACAGAATAAACCCAAGTGTGACAAAAACATTAACATATATATCTATTTACCATAAACACAAGAAGTTTTTAATTTAGTAGTGATTTTTAATGGAGACACAGTGACGTGTTGATGAGTCAGATGTTGATTAATTATTTAGTGAAGTGAATATTGAGACGTGCATTATTTTATTTGTAATTATATATGATAATGCAAAGGAGATTGAAGATGGTTGAGAGATGGATATCCAGTTACTATGATTATATTGCAATTCAGAGTTTTAATTTGTGATAATACCCTCTAACTCTCTGTTTAATGGGACACGTCATTTGAATTGATTTATGGAAAGAGATAGGAAGAAGAATAAAGAGGTTTAGAGGGAGTTGGGAAATGCATTAAGTGAGTTGATTGGTTCAATCACTGACTGTGTGTATACAAAACCTTCACCTTCAAATATTCTAATCACTCTGCCCCACCTCTTTTTGTTCACCACAATTATTATCATGCCCACCGACGACACTGCAATATTCCTCTGTCGTTTTGTTGCTTACAATCGATGTTAGGTTACAACAAAGAACAACCTAAATTATCCACACAAAAAACTTCTCAATTTGTTTTTCATCTATACCAACATAAAAATCATATGTTAAAATAAAAATATAGAGTTTCTCTTGTCTATTTTTTATAAATCGCAAAGCGTACATTTCCCTTCAAACAAATGACAAAATCTTTAATTTGAACATGTACATATGATTGTCGTAGAACTTTGACTACGTGCTGTGTTGAAGTGGTCGGATTGTATGCACACGTGATCCTTGTTTGGATACGTATACTTCATCTTTCCACTTCACTGAATAAGAGGGAATTAGTTTGTCTCCTTTTGTTTCAATTTTTTTTTTCCTGATAGCAGAAGAACTAACTGAGAAATAAGATTATGAGAAGCATAAGGTTTTCTAGCATTCAATTCTGACTTTCATCTTTGCGTGAATGGTGTCAATCAAAAACTAAATTCAAGCCGCGTTATAAATGAGTACCAGATTCCGGCACCCTGTATTAATGAATAATACTTTCAAACAATACTTTTAAATGTTGTATTTTCGTATAAATTCCTTTGAAAACTTTCATATATTTGATTGTGATTTTAGAGAATTGAAAGGACTGTTCATCCATCTTATGGTTACATTACATACTAGGCTAACTCTGATGGAAATCAAGCAATTAGTAAACACTCATTTGATTCTATACTGAAATTATTAGTCAACATGAAATGAAATGTAATAATTACTCAATTTCTCATAAACTCAGCTAATATATTGAGTCAACAAGTCAAAAAAAACCATTTACTTTGATAATATTTTTCTATTATTCTAATCTTCAAATCGCTTGGGTGAATTTGCAAAAAAAATTCAAGATTCCATATATAATTTGCTTTTAACCCCTCAAAATGATTACAGTCTGAAATTTGGTGAACCTAAAAAATAATGCAGTATTGGAATTTAGCTATAGTGCATGTAGAATGTTGAATTATATGGCGTGCCGTCTGGCGCGGGGTGGTGCCAAGCATTTAGAAGCCGGCACCGACGAACAGTGAACGAGACATGATGCGGGTAAACTGTATGACAAATTGCTTCAGATAAGATCTGAATTGTCTCTAATTGGATGGCCCAAAACACTTTCTAACTAATGAAAACGAAAGAACTTCTCGGCGCCTAAATCTCGCACAAAAACAATAGGCAACAAGAATCCTCACCAACCACCAAAATGGAATAGTTAGGAGCAAAAGTAACCAAAATGGAATATGTGGATGCACTTTCTTCATACCCTCTCCCCATATATTTTGGTGGGGTCTTCAGGCCAAACAAAAATTATTTCTTGCTTGCCAAATTCAATGAAAGGAAAAGAAAAGTTATTATGCAAATTAAACAAGAAAGAATGTATGTAAAAGTTGAATTTGGAAAAAGGGGTCCGTAGTTGTGGCTTGGCAACAAATCAAAATAGTCATCATATTCACCGATGTTACCAAACCTAGACCCTCTCTTTTTGCTTTTCAACAGGGAAGTTGTTACCAGCTATTATAACAAAGTTTGTGATCGATTCTTACCCTCCGGGGAAAGATACAAATGTGCAATCATATTTCATGCTTTCGCCAACGTGTATCCATTTTATGAATTTAATATTCTTCCCACAACTAACCCAGATTTTCAAATATTTTTATCACAAGGCTCACTTTAGTATGCTAACAAATTAATTGTTTTCCGTGATTACGAGAATCATATATTTGCTTTTCAATGCCTTTATTTCTGGTCAAAAAGCTTTGTCCCCCAACTTACACGTAAACCTATTTTTAATTTCGTGTATTACATATGTCTTCTGAGAAATACTATACTAGATAAAATAACACAAAGATATATGTCAATCGCACACAATTGCGTAATAGTTTACATCCAAGTTTTTCATGCTTCAAATTTAAGTTTCATAGCTACCAGCATCTACACTATGACTGTTTCAAACTCACTGTATATAAATATACCTACCAAACCTATACCACACATAAGTTTACTACCAGTTTAATTTATTTTAATCAATTTAATATAGAATTAAATAGAGAAGACCAATTAAGCCTCCACTATTGTATTTTTACAGTTCATTTTTTATATATAATCTATATTGTAAGATCATTTTAAAATTTGAATTCTCTATTGATTTGTGTACCCTTTTATTATGTCTTTAAAATAAAATTATGTATGCGGATTGTTTAGATGATTTAAAAAATATATAAATATAAGCACGTTTAATCATGAAGTTCTTATGGGTTAAACTACCAAAAAGTACATTTGTTCATATGAGTAGTCAAATTAATTTATTTAAGTTCATGTACCCCTTATACTGAAAGCCTGTAGAAGTCGTTCCTTGTCTGTGCCTCTTGCACCGATTACTTTATATCCTCGTCAATATCCGGATGTCACATTTTGCAATGATATATATTTTTAAATAAGAATAGCAGTTTTTTTATCCTGACCAACAATGTTATTTAAAAGGTTTAATAAATAAATCTTATATTATTTAAGTATTAATTTTATCACTCTTTTGTATGACTGTATCATTTTTAAATTCTAATGTTAAACAGGAAAATGTTGAGAAAAGAGATTTCAGTTAAGTGTTTAAAAAAATAGTTATCAAATAATTATTAAGAAAAACGCATGTGGAGACAAAACTGACTATTCTTCCTTTAAATTATTCGTGTATTTAGATTGATGTGTCAGTATTGAAGTCACATATGAAAAATATGTAATAGTTGTTTATGATAGTTTTATTTTGATACGGATAAATTGTTTTACAAACTTTGAACCAAACACGCATATAGTCCTTAAGAAAACATTATATATAGATAGACATTCTTTTAATATGGTTATTAAAGTAGGGCACTTTCTATTTGAACGTTAGGACAAATCCTTAATCATTAACCATTTTTTAAATATCAGAATGGTTCTGACATAACTAAAAGGAAACCACAACATTATAATTTATTTCGCCACTATTATTTTACCTAACATTATTGAAACAGTGTATGTTTTAGGATTCGAAACTTGTGATCCAGGAGAAGAGATAAACCTTTCAATAAAGCTAATCTAAGTTTTCAATTCCAGTGAGCCGTCTAAGATTGTCTTTCTAAATACTCAGAAAATTAATCAGTTCATTCACTTTTTAATTAATAAAAGTGTTTGGACACAAATTTATGTTGGAAATTAATTAGTTTAAGTACACTTATCAATCGTATTTAATATATTAAAATTAATTTATTCAATTTTAAAACAAAAAGAAAGACTATCTCCTTGTTTTTGAGAGCAACTAACAAACTACTTAAACCACAGCATTTTTAAGGAATATTCATGCTAGTTGTAAGATGTTAACAACTTTATAGAATACTTCTAAAAACGTTTCGTTTATCAACTCCTTATTATAACTTTCAACAGTTTTTTTTTATTAATTTTGTAGGATTAAAATTATATATATTTCGATTACTAAAAAAAATTTCTGACCTAAAATTTATATATTGATAGATAGCTCATCGAAAAAGGCGAGAGAGTGGGGACTTAAATATAAAACTTGTTAGATATTGTTCAATCGTTTTCTCGGCGTTTATAAAAATTCTTTCTTCTTATGGCAACTGGTTGCGCCATTATCCTTTTTTTTTTTTTCAGTTTTCATTTTATATCAAGATTTATTTTTCCCTCTCAAGCATAAGCTTTAATTATTTTATTTTTCATATTTATATTAAATTTTGATTTGATTCCGAAAAAAAAATACTTTGTATCCAAATTAATTACAATAGACGCAGGAAATAGTAGCTAATTGTTTTTAAAGAAAGAAGGTCCTAAGTGCTACTTGATAAGACTATTAATTATACTGTGTTAATAATTTTATGCATCCTTCTATAAAACGTCAAAGATGTTTACTTCTATTTGGTCCTAATGATAGCGGTATTAGACTCAATTATTATGATCTAAAAAAGTTTTTCCTCTTAAATTTGAATTAAATCAATTTAGGGTGGGCCCTTGAGATGGATTGAGGGTACATTTTAACCGATTGATTTTGATTCTAACAGATAATGCAAATCCAAATTAACTCTACAAATTACAATAATAATTTTCTAAATTAGTGACATAACACACTTATACTTACGTTGTGATTAAAAGTTACTGCTTTGTGTTAAAATAGACAATTAAATCCCACGGATGCAATACCGTGAGCTGTAAATTTTTAAGCTCTGTTATCCTCTCCGCACGTCTGATTGGACTTCCATTTTTTTCTTTTTAATTCTGTTAAGAAGCATGTGGTAAGAATTTGAAGGAATGGTAAAATTTGTCAAATAAAATACAGTGTGCTCTTAATGTAAAATAAAAAAAAAATAACATTAATTAAGTGAAATTGTGCCAAAGTCAAACGATTCTTTTCAAAAACTTGGCACAGTTTACTAATGATAGTAACTTTTTTAAAAATTTACACCGGTTATGATAATTTCAGTGTTGAATTGCCCCATTGCAATAGAAAACTATCTTTAGTCCTTAAAAGTTTAAAATTGAAAGAATGAAAAACTATTTTATTTTTCAATATATTTAACATGTATTTTTTATTAATTTAAGTATATGTTAAGAATTTGGTTAACGGGACTCTGTTTAATTAATTCAGAATTTTGTGATATAGAAACAACGATAATAATAACGAGGTATACTTTTTATGGTTAAAAATTAAATTTGACTGTTTTTGTAGCAGCATCATATGCTGTTAAGAACGGGAGATCTAAGCTAAGATTTGTGGCTTTATATTTCTTTATAGCAATTGAACATAGGATGAAGAAGATTGTGATAATAGAAATTGATGCGTGAGTTACTATTGTTTTGAATCGACAACACTTGGCATTGTGTCTCCAAAGCCTGAAAAGGAACTCAAGTAGGTTTCTTGGAAGCCACTCTTGAAGGCTTCTAGGAACTTTATATATATATCCACCCGCAAACGACACGTCTTACATAGACTCCACTTGATTCATTCATTTTCATAACCTTGTCAAATTTCTCTCAGCTTCTTTGCATACGTGCACTTGTCTCTGTGAAACTCCTGTTTCCTGTATTTCAGACTCATCTTCAAGCATGGAAGGGAAAGCCAAGGACAAGGTGGACTTTGACTTTGGTTGCGGTTTCGTGGGGAGAATTTTCCACCTCAAAACCAATTACAGGACGAGAAAATCCTCTGTTCATTCACTGCCCATGAAGCCTTGCAACACTGCACAACAGAGAGACCAGGCCAAAAACGACTTCAAACCCCATCTAAACCATGAACCAAAGGTTCCACGAGATACCGCCAACGGAATTACACTGAAAGGAGAGCAGAATCCTTCCAGAAAGAGTACCTCTAGTCACCGGGCACCTTCTGCATGCCGAAACATTCCAAATGGGAGACCCTCGGACGCTGCAAGAACCTCAGTTCAACAAAACCATGACCCAAATGACGAGAGTAAGCAACAGAAAGAGAACTCTGGTAATTCTCTGGAACTTGCAAGGATAAGCACAGGTGCCAGTCATCATCAGAACCACGATACCAAATCCCCAGCCAAAGATTTTGTGTTACCGATCACTGGGAATTTGCTTGTGAATAACAGCCCCAGAACTAGTGTTACCAAGAGCAAGGAGTTGAACTCCATGTCTAGTTACAGTAGTAACGGCAACAAAGGTGTGATGGGGAATATCATGAGGAAGAACAGTGATGAACTTGCGCAATTTCGGAGTCCAAGGAACGGCAGAGCGGACCCTGAGGTGATGAAGTCCATGGGGAATGAAGCTTACAAGCTCGGAAGATTTGAAGAAGCTTTGGTTTTGTATGACAGAGCCATTACTCTTGACTCCAATAAGGCAACGTATCACTGCAATAAGAGCGCAGCTTTGATCGGTTTGGGAAGGTTTCTGCAGGCAATTGCTGAGTGCGAGGAAGCTATCAGGTTGGAGCCTTCTTATAGCAGAGCCCACAACCGTTTGGCAACAATTTATTTCAGGTACTCAACGATAATGATGATGATGGTGTTGGTAATATGCTTCGTTCAATTTTCCATGGTTTAATGTAAACAAAAGGAAGACTCTAAATGCTTTGGTGTTTGTTTTGTTATTTATTACTTTTTCTTACAGAATTAATAATATGATTGCAGACTGGGAGAAGCAGAAAAGACGCTGAATTGCAATGAAACAAGTCCATGTGTTGATTCTGTTCTCAGTTTACAAGCTCAGAATCTTCAAAATCACCTTAACAAATGCACTGAAGCTCGAAAAGTCAAAGACTGGAAAGTTATATTGAAGGAAACACAGGCTGCAGTATCTTTAGGTGCCGATTCAGCTCCAGAGGTTAGTTTCCCTGGTTAAACATTTTGTTATTGAGGTTTCTTTCCAACGCCTAAACATTTTGTACAACCACGTTTTCTTCCACTTTATTTCCAATTTCATAAAATGTTTTCCGCTTTGTTTATATATGAAAGGTTCTATAGTGATTGATTGATGAATAAAAGGCTGTGGTATGGCTTATGCTGATTGAAAAATGACTATGTATAACAGGTCTATTGTTTACAAACTGAAGCCTTGCTGAAGCTCCAAAGACATCAAGAGGCATACGCTACCTTCGAGAAAATGCCAAAATTTGACCTTGATAGTTGTAAGAAAATATTCGGTCCAGCTCGTAGTGCTTACCTCATGATGATAGCTGCTCAAATTTACTTGGAAGCCGGCAGGTTGGTGAAAGTGCTTTATTTTGATGACGTTTATCTAATTATTCAATCATGCTTTCTGTATTTTAGATTATATGTAAGCAAAACACACCAATTTAAAAAATAGGAGACCTATGAACATCCAAAAGCAAGCTAAATAATGAGAAGTTCCAACAATCGGGTTTCCCATTTTTTAATTCATTTTATAAAAGTTATGTAATGACGATGAGTATATAGTTGGTACTTTGTGTTTATGTGGCAATCTCACTTGACCAAATTTTATATATTAGACACCAAAAGATCAGAGAAAATCGTTACTTCTCCCTATTATAGTTGCTTGTATTCAACTATGATGGGTACTATATTGAGTCTGGCTAGTAATGAGTGAATGACCCTACGTTGTTTTGGTTCTTTGTGTGCCGACAGGTTTGAGGATGCTGTAACAACATCTGAGAAAGCGGCTAAACTAGATCCAAGTAGCTTTGAGGTGAATGCAGTGGTGAGGAGAGCCAGAGCAGTGACATCAGCCAGAATGAGTGGTAACTTACTCTTCAAGGCATCAAAATTCACGGAAGCATGCGCTGTGTACAATGAAGGACTAGAGCATGATCCTTACAACTCAGTTCTGCTATGCAATAGGGCAGCATGTCGTTCCAAGCTAGGTCAATTTGAGAAAGCAATTGAAGATTGCAACGTGGCACTTATACTTCAGCCTAGCTATAGCAAGGCGAGGTTGAGGAGGGCAGATTGCAATGCCAAGGTGCTTTAATTTCTACTTCAATACTAACTTGTCGCATATACTATTATACTTGTTCTCAGTTAATAATTATTTTTTGGACATATAACAGTTGGAACGATGGGAAGCTGCGATTCAAGACTATGAAATGCTATTAAGAGAAAAACCAGGGGATGAGGAGGTGGCCAGAGCTCTGTTTGAGACTCAGCTTCAACTCAAGGTGCTGCGCGGAGAAGATATTAAGGACTTGAAATTTGGTTCAAATTTGTTTCTCATCTCAAGCAATGATCGGTTTAGACATTACGTAACATCACCAGGTAAGTCACATTTGATTGCGTCTTTTACGCAATTGCATTTGGCATTTCGAATAACAAATTCTGATCAGATGTGGACAATTTGAACAGGGATGTCTGTGGTACTGTTTTGCAACAAGGCAACCCACAAACAAGTGTTGTTGGTGTTGGAGCAAACCTGCAAGAGATTTCCGTCAGTTAATTTTCTTAAGGTGGGTAATTTTGAATGCTCTAGGCCTTGCAGTTTATGGTATTGTTCATTGAAAATTTGAAATAGAAAATCCTGAACTCTCTCTAAAGGACTGTTAGGATGGTATTATCATGAAAAAACATGTCAGAAAACAGCATAGCATCTTTATGTAGGAGCAAAACAAAGTTTTACAAAACAAATACCTATGTTGTGGATTGAAAAAAGAAGAATTACATTGTCTCATACTCATTAGTGATTTACATTTTCAGGTGGAGATTGAAGACCACCCCTACTTGGCAAAATCAGAAGGTGTGAACTGCATCCCTGCCTTTAAAATATACAAGAATGGATCAAGGGTGAAAGAAATTCCAGGCAACAACCACGAGTTGTTAGAAAAATTAGTTAAATTATACAGCAGTTGAAGATAATCACTCTTCTTCAAAAGTTCTGCAGGAAATGGGGGAAGGTTAGATTTGTCAGAATGAAAAAGAAGCAGTCCAGAATAAATCAAGCTACCTGCTTCATAAATTCGGTCACCTTGCTTACATAAAAGTGTATAGGAAAAGCAATTCTTTGAGTTAGTGATTCATTTTTTGAATACTTCGATGAAGTCTGAGAAATCTTTAATTCTTCATTTTCAGTGTATATTGGTTTGGAAAACCTAAACAGCTTTTTTCGTTGTTAAAGTTATTTATTCTTTACAGGAGTGATTATTTAGGTTGTAATTCTAAGTTATGACAATATAGTAAAAGGAACACGATTGTTGTACATTAATATATGCAAACTTGTAGCATATTATACTTGTTGTACAATATATATATATATTTGAATCAATTCTGTTCGAAATTTGAAGTTAGCGTAATTGTTTTTAGGAAACTTGAATCGAAATTGAGATGTTAGTTTGTAGGAGAAAAATAAAAGAGAGTGAAAGTAGAATGATGAGTGTGGGTGGGGACGTACCAAAAAGATGAATGAAAAGAGTGGTCGCAAATTGCGCCGTTAATATCATATCAAACCTTCATTATTCTAATTAACGCCTCGTGTGTGAAAAAGTTTGGCCTACTTTTTTTTATTATTTCCATGTAAAAAGGTTTAATTAATTATAGTTTTTTATTTATTTATAAAAATCAATTTTTATTCCTGGACAATGTTGAGTGGATCCTTTAATCCTCTACAAAAATTCGATATTGCTTTTACCATGCTAATGGCGTTAAGGATGATGCACGATTTCATTCTTACTTATTCTTTTTGTCATGGGTTTGATTTAGACGAAAAGCGATTACATTGAATTTTAAAAAAAAAGTGAGACTAAATTGAAATGAAAAGAAGTAATTTAATACCAGAAATGAGAAAAAGGAAACAAAAAAGATAAACAAAAATACAAATGCCTATTTAATAGTCAAGAATGTCTTCGATACATTTTAAAATAATCATTATAAAAATTAATAAACGTATTATACATATTATTGGTTTGCCATTGCGATTATATTGTCTTTCTTTTCTAACTAAGAACACATGCTTAAGATTACGCATAAATATATGCTATTTTGTCAATTATGCAACTTTTATATCTAGATTTTTTTTTAATTTAAATTATTTTATCACTTAAAATATTATATATTGAAAATATGATTGAATTTGTATTAATCCAACTACTTCTAAAAAATTTCAAATAAGTATTTTTACTAATCTAGTTTTAAAAATTCTAAAACTTTTTTTTTTATTTCTCAGATAACTTAAAAATTTATTGATTAATTTAATCTAGTGACCACCTTTTTAAAATGTTCAAATGAATTAATATGCGTTAGAAGTTTGCTGTTGAGATTAAACCGTTGTATTTAATTTCGCGATCTAAACTCATTTTCTATCCTTTTTTTTTTGTTGATTTTGTCTTTTTTTAAATACTTTTAATGTTTTAAATTTTCAAAGTTTAATTAATTTTTTTTCTCAGATATGTCCTTAGTTAGTATCTATTTCTCTGCAATAGTAAATTACTATCATAGTGTAAAATTACAAATATTTCATAGCTTCAAGAATTCAACCTGAAACCCGACTAGAATAATATTATAACTTCAAGAATTCAATTATAACTTTTTAGAACTTTTTTATTATTTAAATTTAAATAATTCGATAACATACTAGGTTAACCTCTCAAAAAAGCCCTAAAAAATTTATAGTTGTTTTTTTTTTGTCTTTTTCATGAGTCTTGGATCAGAACATTTGGGCCAAGGGTCCTATTTCTCAAGAAGAAAAATATATTTTGTCTGACTTTTTTGTAAGGTTGTATTTTTTAAGCATTTTTGCTTTTACACCATTAACCTTCACCTAATAATTAATTAATTTAAATATATATTTATTGTAATGTAGAAATGAAGAGAGTACATTAAAAAAAATATTATAATTATTTTTTAAAATAAAATTATTACATTTATGAATTTATCCAAAAGGAACTTTTAAGAAAATGGTAAAAAGAAACAAAGAAAGTAAATAGGTAACTTTTTCCAAATACAAAATAGACCCATGAAAATATCATAATTTCACATTATTGAAGTAAATACAGTGGTCATGGAAAATATAGAAAGTTATAAGTTAGGTTTGTATAGCAGACAGACAAAATTACGATGGGCAAATGTGATGAGCTGTCGGTCTCTTTCTGTTTACTGCCATACTTAATCTATTAGACCGTTCTTTTAAACGAATAAAACTGAAAATGAAAATAAACTATATTCAAAAATTGAAATTTTTATTTCCTGTGTATAATTTTAATACTTTATTATTTTAAAAGGCGAAATATACATTTGTTTGTCATTATTATTAATTTATTGTTTAAAGTTAATTGTTTAATATCACTAAAATATAATATTTAAATAAATTATTAAAATATTTTACATCTCTTAATTAAATGTATCTATTTAAATTAATTTTATAAATGAATAATATCCTTTTTAATCAATTTTGACCTAACCAAATGTGCACATGAAAGAACCAAGATTTTGAATCGATTTTAAACTGATAGATTCAATTGTAGATCTACCCAAAGAAAAAGACAAAACGTTTAAAAGTATCAGATTTATTTCGAATTTGTTGTTGGATACGGTTTTTTGTTGTCCTACTTAAAAGTATCACACCCAAATCAGTAACCCCTTTTCTTTGTTTTATGTCATACCCTTCAGCAGCCAAATTGGACGCACATAAATAGCATTTTCTCAATGATATTACTCACGCATTGGAAGTACAAAGATGCCATGCATAGCAAAGCAACGTTGGTGAATTGTCAACTGCACTCAGGGCATCTTTCAGTAACAAAAACTTTGGAAAATTCCACTTTTTTAACCAGAGATAAGTGCAGTTCATATTATATAAGACTTTCTAACTCTCATTTTACATGCTGGATTTGTATAATTGATATAGATTTAAAGTTCACTTTTAAAGTCATCCTTAGAACCTATCATAGTAACATTTGTTTTTATTGGATGTTGTGGGATTGAATTAGACTTAAATCCATATATAATCTAACTTTTCCACTCCTCTTTATTAACCAAAGTACACAACCTTTAACTTCCAAGCCTGATGCAGAAATACGTAAAATCACGTGTGTACATAAATGGTGCAACACAGGGAATTCATAATGTATATATAAGCTTCTTCTTACGCAGTTGATTCATCGATTTGGAACACAAAATGATATATTTCACAATATTTGCTTACAACTGGATATTCACAATATCTTACAAATCCAAGAATAAATTCTTAACATTCCAGATTCTCCTATATTCCATTTTTTTTGTTTTTCATCCTGACAAATCAGAAACATACAGCGAGACAAAGTGGTTGGCATAAGAACCCTCAACTAAGATTCTGCCTTCTCTGCCTCGGCAGAACTCTATTCCTTCTAGATATACCTTTTCTTGTAAACTTAGATGTACGGATTACCTTAATGTCATTGATTTTGCCTATGTGATTGCCGTGCTTAATGGCATTGCTTGTGAAACTGGACTCTCCAAGACTATGATTCCTTTTACTTTTACATCTAAGATTTCTACTGATTTCAACTCTAGCATGATGTCTCCTTGGTTGCAAAGACTTCCTTAGGTGGGAGGCTTTATAATCTCTACGACGCGAAATTGATCTGCTCATTTTTGTGCATGTTGGAAAATGGTGTGAAAGGCTTTCACCCGAGTAGAATTTTTTTTTCATGTCCATTCTGACCCTTCTTATTCTCCTTGTTCTCCTGATATTGTGTAGCTTAATACACAAGAAAGTGCAAGAATACTCCCAAAGATGGAAACACGAAGAGAAACATGCCCATGTCATTTTGCAAGCAGACCGGCAAAGACATCCACATATGCCCAATTTATGAACCAGATAGAAGAACAACAGAACTGCAAATAAACAAAACATACAAACCCAATTTCAGGTTCGTGTCAAGCACTGCAACAGACCATGCTGCAATCTACCAAACAGTTGAACTCACCAATGTAAGATAGCATAAATACCATGGCTAATTTCAGGATATTGGAAATGCAAAAATTTTCGATATAGCACATGAAATCCCATGTTGGTCCACACACTGAGCTGAAACATATCCAGAGACAAATATATCAAGCATGAAGTGGAAGTGAAGAAATATAACCCTGCGTGGTCTTACCTGCAAGACTTTCCCGAAAGAAATTCAATTGGAGAACTAAATAGTTTACCAAATGCCTGTCCTAAGCCCGAAGCAAACGATTCAATGACGTTGCCCATATTCAAGAATCAAAGAGCTGTAGGAGATATTAATGAACAGTTAATACTATTTATTAACAATGCAAAGTATTCAGTGAGGGTCTGAGCAGAACACTGATGGGAATGCATTCAGGAAGAAGCGAATAAATATCTTTGATTTGAACATAATAGCCTGGATGTTCTCAATATCCAAAACCTAATTTTGCCACAATCTATTTGCATGGTTACAACTTGTAATTAATATCTTTATATTTAACATAAAAATCAAAACACATACATGTGTATATTGATTTATATCAAACAGAGTACGAGACTGGTGCATTAGCATAGCAGCATCTATGTTCTGTATGTTCCTTATGCGCAGTGTGTACAGTTATTGTTACTACATTTTTGCATTTCTTGCTTTTCTTTAATTCTAACTTGTGTAAATCTAAACTAAATGAGGTAAATTAAGGGTGTCCTCTCCGTTGGAAGAAAGAAAGGACAACGGTGCTAACCCATTAACAAAAAAAAACAAAAAACACAAGTACCCGTATGTGGATGAATAGTCAAATAATGTAACGTGATTGAACAAAAAAATGGAAGAAGAAAAGAAGATGTGAAAGAAGGTGGATAGGCTGCTATTGTAGAGCATTTATTCCAACATAAAAAATTAACATAATTTCTAACCAATTTATTGTCTCTCTTTGTTGAGGATGCACCCACCATGTCTTTTCCTGTTTTTTTTTTTTCTACTTTTTTTTTAGAATCTGGGTGAAGTGAAGGTTGATGATTGAAGGAGAAAAGTTAGTGATGAGGTTGAGAAGAAGGAACGCGAGGGGCTATTTGTAATGTGATGAAGTTATTTGTATGGTCTGTGTTTTTTAGTGTCAATGGAGAAAAGATGGTTAGCCGTGAGAAAGAAGAAAGTGAAGGTAATGGGTGAGTATGATGAACGAAAATTATGATGATGGAAATGCACAATTGAAGACGATGGTGCTAAGGTGTTGCGCGTGTATGATGGTGAAGCGGATGGTGATGAAGGTGACAATGGAGATGAAATGGAAGCAGTTAAGGGAGAAAGGGCAGGGTTAAATTCAAAAACCGACCTTTTGAATTACATAAGGAGGTCCATGTAGCAAATAAGGACGTGCAGGAAACAATAGCCGTGAAAGAAAGAAACATGTATAAGCCCACTGGCCTGCTAAAAAAGGCCTGGCCCGAGAAACAAAACCCTACTTAGCAGTTTTTGCCCTCTGCTACTTCACAGTAACAGGTTTTTTCCATTGGGTTCTCGTAGAGCACATAGCAAACGTTCTACTATGGCTGTGAGTACCTTCTTCTTGCTCCCTCTCTTGCTCATCATCTTCCACGCATTTCATTCGCATAACCGCATCTCCATAACTGAGTATTTCAATTTTCCCTTTGCTTCTGCCTCTAAGTCAATGTTGGTTGAGTATAGAAGATCACAGTGTGTGCTTGATTGTCTCTTATTTTCCAATTTGTTAAAGTTTCTTTTTTACCTCGTGTTTTGCAGACCATACCAGTTAATCCCAAGCCTTTCTTGAATAATTTGACCGGGAAACCAGTAATTGTGAAACTCAAGTGGGGAATGGAGTACAAGGGTATATTGCTTTTTTAGGGATCCTTTTATCTATTGTTATTTCACTGCTAAACGCTTCGTTTCGGTTTTTATTCCTTAGGTGGTCAATACTGCTTCAATTTCATTTTGTTTATGTCTTCATTTGTGTGTTTTTTTCAGGGTATCTCGTTTCTGTTGATTCGTATATGAACTTGCAGGTATATATTCAAGTTAAATTCTTATGTGCTTTTGTTCCTATACAATAATTATATTTTCAGCCTCTTGTTTTAGTTGATATATATATATATATATATATATATATATATATATAATTTCTTTATATTTGAAACTTTCTCTGTAGCTAGCGAACACTGAGGAGTACATTGAGGGACAGTTTACCGGAAATTTGGGAGAAATTTTAATCAGGTAAATTCCACATTAACTATTCTTTATGTCTAGTGGTTATTGTGTTTTGCTATTACGTATGGGTGTTGTTAGACCCTTTTCGATTTTGTTGATTGAATTGAGGATGAAAAATTGTTGAAACCTGAAAAAGCTAGCGAGCCATGTTCGACTCTAGAGTCAAGTCATGAGGACCTGCAAAACATTTATGCAGCACATTACGAGAGTGAATTGCAGGGAAGATATGTTTTGCTGTTAGCTTTCAATTGATTGATTTGTTTTAGTGGTTGGAATTGAATTTGATGGTAAAAATAGAGCTGATAGGGGAAATGGGGACCCAACTCATGAAGAAGACTTCAATGACCACTTATTTTTAGTACGTTTCATGATTCTAATACTAGAGTTTCGTTTGGAGAAAATCTTTGCCCGTATACAGATCCAGTGAAAATCCCTAATTATGATTTGAATGAAGAACATTTTTGGTTAGATAAGTTCTAGTATGTAGAATTGATTTTGATTAGAAGTGGGTTTCAGTAATTGATTTTGATTAGAATTGATTTTGTTTACTACTTGCTCTCTTATTTCATTGTTTGCATGTCTAGATGTAACAATGTTCTCTACCTTCGAGGAGTCCCAGAGGATGAAGAAATCGAAGATGCTGCAGAAGACTAGATTGGTCGAAATTACTAATTGTAATGACAAACAGAACTAACATTCGTTACCTGCTTTTGTATCTTCGGTGTATGTTTTTGTAGTTGTGTTTTTGAGTCAATGATGACACCCTAGTGAATATTGAGGTGTGCCTATTTGAAAGTTGTTAGCAATCCTACATAAATCTGTTTCTGCACCTGGATTTTATACTATTAGAATACGAGTAAATGACTAATTTGATGTTATTATTATCATTCGTTGTCAACATATACCGATGAATAAACAATTCTTTGTTAGAAATAGCTAACATTCTTATTGTCACTTCTGTTAGGTAGTTCAACTTTTAACTGGCATTAAAGGAAGTTCATACATAATACATTATCACCCATATAACACCTGCACAACATTATCAATAAAGGCCAAAGTATAATTGAATTACAACATTTATGGCGGTAAATTAATGAATTCTTCAAATGTAAAGATAATTCCATCTGTGTTCCTAAGATATAATTGGATGTGATTTTGTTATGAAATTACAATTTAATATACCTTTCATTGTAGTCCTCAAACTAAGGACTAGAAGTACCACTATACGACTTTTATCAATAATTTCTTCTCTTGAATGCAAAATTGGGCAGCGTAAGTGCCAAACTAATGCCAATCATTTCCTCTTTTCTCTTGTAAGCAAAGTTGAGTCTCACTGTAGAAGTGTTTATTAGCCGAATAAACTAATGACAACTGAAAATATTGATTTTAAAAATCACAAGAACGGAGAAAACTTATCTGATAAAAAAAAAAAACTTGAAAATCGGATTATTTAAATTGAATTAAACCAGTTTTGATAGAACTGACTCCACTTTCAATCAACTTTTGTATTTATATATCTTGAATAAGTTTTGAATGATCAATCTTTGTTTTAAGTATGTGATAATTTTTTCTTAAAATCGTGTTCATATAAATTAACCATTTTTTTTTGTTTAAGTTTAATATTAAATTTCTTTCCTTATCAATATTAACACGATGTATCATTAAATAATACAAAAACGTATTGATTGTTGTGACAAAAAAAAAATATTAAGAGACAAAAAAAAAATCTAAACATATTTTAAAGATTAATACTACTCAATCAAAAAAGAAAAATGAATGGGTAACTTAAAAATAAAAATTGGTCGAATGTAACTTGATACTTAGTTAAGTTTAATTGCATTCATAAATTTATTGCAGTAACTAAAAGAAAAATCTTAAAGTGAAACTTAACCCCTTTACCTTTGTCTAAAATTGACAAAAAAATGCATTCATAGTTTTTTATCCATTCTCCTACTAAACTTACACAGTTTATTTTTTATTAAAGCTATTGCTAGATTGGTTTTGATTAAAAATATATCTGATAAAACATTAAAACAATGTATAGTTTGACTTGTTTTTTTATTAAAAATTCAATCTACTCTAATACAATACAATATGGTTTAAATTGGATTGAATAATTGGAGTTTTATGAACCCCTTTGATAAAGAACCTTTCACTGTATAATTGTAGAAATTTATGTTTGGACATCTGCTTCTTTTGTATAAAATTTTTATTTGAATTCATTTGTCAAGAATGATGAATGAAAGATATCGTGATATTCTTATTTGCTTGGTGATAGGTTTAAAAATAATTACGACTAAAAGAAATTTTGTGTTATCACTTGGTTCAAAATAATACATCTTTATAAAGCAATACAGATTTTCACACAGTTGATAATTAGTTTTATTTTATATATTTGTTATGATTAAATAACTATTAATTTTCATTAAAATAATATGTTGTATTTGTGAGATAAGTTTATAGGCAGTGTATTTTATTATATAAAATTACCTTCCGACGGTAAATGTCATAATAAATATTTCGAACTATTAATTCACAGTTATATCTAAATTTTACTTGAAGATCTCTATTCTAAATAAATAAAAATTTAAAACCTATAGATAAATCATAAAAGTTCATGGTTCATTTTATGTGAAACTTTATTTTGTGACGTTATATTTACATTATTTTGTAATTAATAAACTGTATTATTTTTTTATAAGATTATAAATAAATTTTTCTCTATTTTTTTTTACAAATTATAAATTGTATGCTTTATAAACTAAAATGTAACACTTTAATTAATCACTAAATATATTTTTTTACCATTTTTTCATATACATCGGTATTTTGTAGTAATCCTAGATATAATTATACGTTGGTGATAGTGAAAGTGATTGTGATAGGGTCTATAAGAATTATTGGTGTTGAACAATTAGAAACTATCAGTATTGTCAATTTTTGTCCCCTGTAAGTCACTGTATTGTTTTAGGCATTTACATTCCATTACATGTCCCAGAAGCAGAAAATTGTCGTATGTATGTGGAAGTTATATATATATATATATATATATATATATATATATATATATATATATATATATATATATATATATATATATATATATATATATATATATATATATATATATATAAAATTTGGTTTTGTATTAATTTATTTTTATGATATTTGTTTTACTTTTAAGAAAAAAAATCTAATTTTTTATCTCTTTAAAATGTCGACGAACTTAGGCGGGGCGTTGAAAAGAAATAAAGTCATATTCTGATCTTCAAAGTTCATCTCAATACTCTTCAAGTCGTACAAAATTTTGTATGCGTTAGTTATTTCACTATCTATGATGTTTATTCTGAAGAAATACAATGTTTTTTTAAAGAGAATATATGTGTCAAAAACTTAATTATACACTATGACTCAAGTTTCGCTTAGATCAACCGTAAAATCTTCCAATATTAATAAAATTACTTTCTTTTGATATTATTTTTTTAGATTTTTGTATGTTAATAATACGGAATACGCGAAATAATATTTTCACACAACCTTTTAAAAATACACTCATTTAACACAAGTTTTTAATAATAAAATATCAAATTAAAAACGGGGAAGTGTTTGCAGTGTGCACCATCAATAATATCTTGGCATGTTTATAGTAACAAATGTGAACTAAACAAAAATTAAATATTCTTTTCCTAATAACTATCAATCTACAACACCAACACACATTCATTCTCACGTACATGCCAGCCACCGGAAACTTATACAAATAAATCGGAAATTAAACTGTACAGGTTTACGAACTCAGTAATTCCAGAAGCTAAAACTGGGATTTTAGTATTAGATTTCCCAGTTTTCACACCAAAGTGGTAAAAGAAAGAAAAAAAGTATTGGAAAAATAGGTGTAACTGTGAATAATGATGATGATGATGATATTGATGTCTTATCTTTTGGAACTACGACTCCTTGACATGAGATCTCTGAGGCCGCCAACAATCCATGTCTCTTTTGCAATATCAGAAGAAATGCCGTAAAAATCAGAGTCGTATTTCATCACCATCATCTTCTCCTTCTTTCTCCTCTCCTCCTCCATCAACGACTTTAAACTCTGTCCCTTCTTTACCATCCCCTCCCCTTTTTCTTTTTCTTTTTCTCTTTCCATATTATCCTCTTCTTCAACATCACCACCTTCCCTCTCTCTTACCCAACTTTTCGCCGGAGCAGACCTACAACGCATCAGCAATAATGCGTTCGGAGGAGGAACCGACACCGACACAGACACAGACACGCTTTCCTCCTCACTTCCTCTCTCCTCTGTCTCTTCTCTCCGCTTCTTTTGGTTCTCTTGCAATACCATGAACCATTTCGAGAAAACAGTTCTCGATGCTTCTCTCTCGTTTTCCTCCTCTTCTTCGACTTCCTCCTCCTCCTCATCGTCTTCTTCTTCTTCTTCTTCTTCTTCTTCTTCAGTGGCGATGTC
Source organism: Vigna mungo (assembly GCA_036885675.1). Classification (NCBI taxonomy): domain Eukaryota; kingdom Viridiplantae; phylum Streptophyta; class Magnoliopsida; order Fabales; family Fabaceae; genus Vigna; species Vigna mungo. Next base: position 36,631,351 of record CP144699.1, read on the forward strand.
GGTTCCGGAGAAGGAGCCGAAGCATCTGAAGTCGAACCTTATGCTTCGCAAACAAGTCAAGAACTGCATTATCTCCTTCTTGAAACCGAGGGTCTCGGCCCAGCCGAGACGCTTCCTCTGTTTTTTGTCGGTGTGGATCTTCTCTATCTCTTCCATCACCGATTGCCAGCTCCTGCACGTCGTCGTTTTGGGCCGGACCTTGATCTGACCGGCGCACGTCACTTTGGGGGAGGTTGGTTCCGTGATTTCCGAGTCCATTGACTTGGTTTTGGACCATAATAAAGGACTGGCTTGGCCTCCGGCGCCGCCTCTGGAGAAGGATTTCTTACGGTGGTGGTGGCTGTTGTGGTGGCGTTTGGTGGGCTCGGAGGGTCGGGCCGGGCTGCAAATGGGCTTAGGCATTAGAGTAAGATGAGCCCGTGATGGGAAACATACCAAGAGATCAGCCGAGGGCGGTGCCAGCGGTAATGGTTTGCCTTCTCTTCCTCTGATCATATTTTTGGTTGTTGCAATGACCTTAGATCTTGAGCCTGATTAGTAACAGTAGAAGAAGTAGCACATACCAATGGTGGTGTGATTGTGTGGTGGGTTTTTAAAAGAAAGGAGGGAAGCAATGACAGCTTATGCAGTTATGCTTTAACCTTTATCTAGGTGTTCCTTCTCTTTTATCCATGGGTTTGTTCAATTAATTCTTATTGCGCTGCTTTTTGGTCCCCCCCCCCTTCTCACTGTTTGAATTTCTGTCACGGGGGGTTTATTTAAAATACATAATAGAAATTGGTGCTTGGTTGGGGAAACGCTTAAAAAAGAAAAAGGTTAAATGGAAAGGCAAAGCCCACGAGCCTTCCTTCATCATCCAATCATGGCCACTCTGCATCTCCTCTTCTTCCTCTCAAAACTACCACTACTTTCTGTAGAGAATGAATGAATACAGATAATTTTATTTCTGTAACATACTAACATAAACACTTTCTCACCCTTTTCTTTATCTTTAAAAAGTCAATATATCTAAAGAAACAAAGAAATAAATATAATGATGCTAAGTGTATGAATATGATTTGACAGTAGCAAGAAGGAGTTTGCTTAGGTCTAGGTTCCTGAATGGAGAGAATGTCATCATCTTGCAGCCGAACTAAAGTTATGAAGGTGTGAAACGGGGACTAAGTAAAGTGAGGATATCATAATGAAGACGGTAATGCACTTGATAGCATGGGAAAAATGGTCCCCTCTACTCATCATGCAGGTAGCACTAGGATTATAATTTTATGCTTTACCAGGATGAATCATATAATACTCTTCTTCATCTTTATCATTTAATTCATAGTTGTCATCATCATATTCAGATCTTCTATATAAACAAAGCTAAATAACGCTTACAAAAGGTGATGCTAAGGTAACTTCCTCAACTCATACACGTGCTAGCTTCACTCTCAACTAATATATTTCAATTATCTTTTCAATTTTAATCCCAAAACTTACTTTTATTATATGACGATTTTCAAAATATCCCAGAAAGAACAAATAGAGATAAAGGTAGCCAAGATTTTGAACTAGACAAACTTTAGTCACAATTTGTGATCAATTTCATCAGGTGTGTGAAAAAATCAGCGACTAGATTAAAAGACCATCATCACATCGATGCTCGTTCACCCGGCAGATGTTTTTCTGTGTATGCTATTTTGTCGTTCATCACAATTAAAACAGTTAATTGATTACTTGTTGCATATGGAAAGCAATATGAAATAATCAGGTTTCTCCTTGGTCCATATTGTATAAAGTCACATGTTTCTTAAATGAAAAAGTTGTGTCAAATATTTTTTGTTAAATATTCGTTATCCAATAAAAATTTGAAATAAAAGGAGTTCTTGAAATCTAATTTCAAGATTTTTGACTTGTATTTTTTTCCTTTTGCTTTATTTCAAATAGCAGAGCTTAAACTTTAAGTTTAAATTCTTTATTTATAATTTTAGTTTTAAAGTAACTTTCAAGCTAAAAGAAATCAGACAAAGTGCTACGTTGGAAGTAATATATAATTGTTTTGAGTTCATTCAATTTAGAAGACATTTACAATAGATGATGTGCATGTTGTTGAAGAAGTCATTTTCTCAGCACATCACGTCAAATAAGAGTGGAAAAAAGGAAGAGAAAGCGTGTTGAAATCGTTTGCATCTTCGGCTTTCCATAAGAGAGACAGCTCAACTTCTTACAAAGTCATTAACCATGAAAGCTAAGAAGTAGCTAGTTGGCTACGAAATTGAATCATACGATTTAATAATTCAATTGATATTATAAAACATGTGGATTTAATGCAGTTTGTAAAAATATTCTAAATCATCTTTGTACCGTAGGGACCGAACGGACCATTCTAGATGTCCGGATGTGATCTCAACACACAAGACCGGACAAGACGTCCGGTCCCATCAGTAGACAACGACCTTCAAAGGGTTTTCACAAAGATTTGCATATTTACTACTCCCTCTGTTCCTGCTGCTTCACTTATAGAGACCGAACGCGACGGATGGCTCCATTAGCAGAAAGCAACCTTCGCAATAAGGGTTTTGGTTTCAATTGAACATTCACAGTAACAGAGTCGCTGGTGAGTATGGAAGACTCGTTACGATATCATATCAGTGCGACGGACGGTCCCATTAGCAGACGACAACCTTCACAATAAAGGCTTTCACGAACATCTACATTACTGCCATAAGGTGTCGGATTCGTCCGCTGGTGGACTGCCCGTCCGAAGCGGACAGAGCAACACATGAGGCAGTTAAGATGAAGGAAGCATTAAAACTAGATTAAGGTAAAACACGATTAAGAAGGATGGGCCAGGGATTGGGCCGTAATTAAGATCTAGCTAATCACGGGCCCACGACAGAAACTATAAATACAGGTCAAAGGTGAAAGGTAGTTGGTTACATTGAATGTTCATTTATTCTTGCTACTCACTTTATCTTTCTATCTCTACCCTTTGACTTGAGCATTGAAGTGCCTTTGGCAGGTACCTGACCGGTCTGTGTAGAGGGAGTTCTGCTACAGGAGAACCGGTACAATCTTAATTTAGCTTTAAATTCTATTTTATTAATATACTATCAAAGTCAGTAAAAATATATCTTCTGTTCCATATTGAATGGATGTATTGTATTACTGATTGTCGATATATATTCTCTTTAATAGAGGTGTGTTAAAAAAAATTATATCGATTATGATACCATGCAATTATGTACATTTAAGCCAATAATTTTGTTTCATGATTTTAAAATAAAGTTTGAAAAAAGTAGCTCAATTAATGATACATGTTTTTCATAAAATGATATATGGATAAGAAGTGAAGTGCAAGTGCTCCAATAGTTTTCACGTATACTTTTTGTTGGGTAGCCTCTATAATTAAAATTTTGAAACATTTCGTCTAACTAGGCCCATCATGCATTTACTTAATCTAACATCTCTTTACGGAAAGCAAGATGCTTCGTATTCGGCCATATCAATGCTATGAAAGGGGAAGGAAGACCACAACAAAACCAAATTAGAGTGAGACATGGCTTAAAGATTTCAATCAGTTCAGCTTCGTTGGATATATACAATGAGAATAACAAAAAAAAAATAATCTTCAAATTAAAAAATAATTCAGAAAACATAACCAAAGAAAAAAAGAATAATATTTTCATTCATTTTCTTTTAGTTTTGTAACACAAGATGCAATATCTTTGTAAATAAACAGTGACACATCCAGAAATTTTCTTTCAAGTGGATTAAGAATAGTTTATAGTATATATGCAAAAGAAAATTATATATCATAGACTTTTACAAACGTATATAACTTTATCAAAACAAATGTACAATATTTAAGTTTATGTCAATGAACTAATATGGTAACTTTTTATGGAAATATTTAAATGAAAATAAATTTTGTCATGCCAAATTATAATCTTAGCTCAAAAGAAATTAGAAGAATAGCTTATTTAATGAATAATCCAAGTGGAAGCTAATAATGTATGAATGGATGAATGTTATGGTTAACAATGTATCCCTAAATGTAGTTGAATAGAATGTAGGTGTGTGTGTGTTGGGAAGAGGTTGATGATGGTAATGGAGGATTGAATGTGGGTTAGGTTGTGATGGTGTTAAGATGAAAGATAATGGATGGAATGATGAATCTGTTTTTGCTGGATTATGCGTGTGGAGGTAATAGATGAAGGTCATGAATTGGAAGTAGGTGTTGACAAAATAAAAATAAAAATACTAAAGGGGGTGGTAGGTAGCAGGCCAACCCGCCCATTCACGAAATAAATCCAACTTCTTCAACTCGTGAATTTAATTAAAATTTGGTATTTCTTCTCTTAAATTAATGTATATATACTAATTACTCAAAGATTCAATCTTAAACTATTCTAGTGTTTTAGAAATTTGTTTTAAAAGTTTTGCAAGTTGATAATGTGAACTACAAAAACTCAACTTGATTATTCTATCATCCATCAAATCTCGAAGAAAATGAAACCATACATTGATGTGTTTGGTTTTTTGTAAAACAGTGGATGTTTAAACAACTTTACAGTAGAGTAGTTATAACATATAATCATAACTCTCATATTCTCTTTTGACTCTTATTTTTTTTTAATAGTCGTTAGAGCCAAACACATTGACATACACACAATGTCGTTGTTATATACTTCGTCTCAATGGTAGACAAGTCAATCATTGTTTGTTTCTTTAAAACCTAAGAAATGGCTCTTATTCTCGTCATAAACACAAATTTATATGTATTTTTTCTATCCTCCAAGTCATCAACATAATCAATATCTATAAAGTCTAGTAATATTAGGTTACCATCTTCTTTCTTGTACCAAATTCCCAAATTAGTTGTGCCTTTTACATGCAATAAGACTCTCTTTGTTGCAAGGGAGTGTGTCATGATGGAATTGGTCATAAATCTGCTTATTAGGCTCATTCTATACATAAGTATGACTACTAACTATTAGATATATCATATTTCCAACTAGTCACATTTCATTAACTCCTCTCGTAGTCCTTAGATAGCCTTTTCCTCATAGCATTGCATTCTTTACAACATTTTTATTATGCATTCCAAATCTTGATAACACATCCTAGACATGCTCCTTTGGAATTAAATATTACTTAAGTTTAAGAAAAATATTCATCTTTCCAAGATCAGACATAGCAAAATGAAATATCATTGAATGTTTAAATTCACCATCCATGGTTTTATCATTTATAGTAAATATTAAATCATCAACATAGAGGCTGAATATTAATATTTTAATTTATGTGATTTTGTAAATAATGTATATTCACTGGAACACTTTTTAAACTCTTGTAAAAAATAAGCTTCAATATTATTATACGAAGCTCATGGTGCCTCTTTGAGTCTATATAATGTCTTCTTCAACTAATCTATTTTGTTCTTCTTCTCCTTCTTTTATAGACTCATATTGTTACACTATGTAAGCGTTTTCTTTAAGTTCCCCATGAAGAAAACACTCTTCACATCAAGTTGAAATACCTCCTAGTTGAACTGAGTAATAATGGTCAATATTACTCATGGTACCAAGTCTTGCCACTAGAGCAAAAACTTTAGTATAATTAATCCAATGTCTTTGTGCGTACCCTTTGGCAACAAGTTTTGCTTTGTATTTCTCCAATTGCCCATATTAATCAAATTTTATTTAAACATCTATTTAAACCTAATTGGTTTAACCCCCTTCGATAGCACAGTGAGTTTTTAATTTCTTTCTGTTAAATATAGTGAAAAATTACATATAGGATTAATTTCCCTTGTATTGAATATACACATATTATCCTCTAATTATAATAGAAGAAATATAGATTAAGTCCAAAATACAAATAAGAAATAATAACAAATTAACTAAAGATAAAAGATAAATCTAAATAAAGATAATATATCTAACACTCCACCTTAAGCTAGTGCACACAAATCATATGTACCAAACTCGTTACTAATATAATCCATAAGACTTAGTGAAAATATCTGCTTTTGCACTCAAGTAACACCAAATTGCTAATGATTTGCAAGGCAGCACAAAAGACAAAATATTAACCGAAAAGACTCCCCCAAGCAACAAATTTGAGTGATTGTTTCATGTAAATATCTTCTTAAAAAAATTTCAAATTCTCTTGAGTTAAAAATTAATAATTATGTGTATAAATGATATTATGGAGTATATAATCTTTTAGGCATTTTGTGGTCATATTTTTTAAGAAAAAATTATTTAAAACGTGTTGTGGTACTTGGAGCAATATTAGAAAAAGACATTATATTAAATTGTGTATGGCTATTACAAATAAAAAGGATTTTTCTCCACGAATGTAATAAGGTTTGAAGTATGGACTGTATAGATTAGTTAAACTCCTTACCACTAAGTACTAATCTAATTTTAATTGCTTTTATTTTGAAATATATAAATGTAAACAAAAACTATTAAAGGCTTCGAGAAAGCATGATATTAACCCATGAAGGCCTGTCCGACAGAGCAGCAAGGCAAGAGTGCAAGACATTGGAGTGGGTGTTGCTCCCTGCACCTCCCCTTTTGCTCCCTACACCTCCCCTTTCCCTTTTTACTCTTTACTTATTTTTCTATTTCTATTTTATCCTTTAGTAAAAATTTATATTTGGGGTTAAAATTTTATGATTTCAATCACTCACCCCACACAACTTATTTATTCTCTTTTTACGTAAATATTTTCATTCTTACTCTTTCTTCCTATAAATTCTTTTCTCGTGGTATTTTATTCTTGTGGTTCGAAAGTACGGTGAGTGAGAGATTGCTTAAAAAGATTGCCTAAAAGAATTCTCAGAGTAACAAAGATCAATTATATCTCTATACGGTTGGTGGTTGGTGGTGTACGTTGGTGGTGGTGCTCTTTGAGAGCTTTAAAAAGGGAGCGAGTGTTAAAAAGCGGCAAGGTGAGGTACTTAGTTTTTGAAACTTTCTTAAACGGATTTGGGCATCCGTCGATCGATGTCAACATCCGTTTAAGGCGAAACGGATGTCGACATCCGTTTGGGCGGTTTCACGTATTTGAAATTTTGTTTTTATTATTTTTATTTTTTAAGATTTGTTTTTATTAGTTTTATTTTTTCAAGAATTTAATAATAATTATTTCATTAATTAAAATAATTTTAATTTAGATATAATTAAAGATCATATTATAAAATAACACTAAATTTAAATATTCTATAAATTAATTAAAAATACAATACACTAATAAAATAAAAAAATTAAAATAAATTAATTACGCAAGAAATTATTTGAAAATAAAAAGTTAAAATTAAATTACTTAATAAAATAAACTAAAAACTAAACTAAAAAAAATAGGCCTAGACTGATATGGATATCTGTTGACGGATGTCGACATCCATTATGGCCTGAATGGTTATTGTCTTCACAAGCACACAGAAGCAACACAGCAACGAGCACCGACACAGCAGCAAGCAGCGACAAGCACACAACGATACAAACATGCATAGTAAATCGAAGATGATGCATACTAAAAGAGTAAAAAAACGAACGCACCTGGACCACCACCACCGCACTGCACCGCAACACCGCATCGCACCACCGCACTGCACTACCACTCAGAGCGAAGGATGAAGGAGGTGGGAAGAAGAGAAGGTGCCGGAAGTGGGAGAAAGAGGCGGTTCTTCAAAAATGTTTGGGGGCGGGGGTTGGCTGTCAGGTAAAGGTGAATATTTAGGGTTGGGTAAATAATGTTAAAAATAAAAATGTAAAAAAGGTAAAAGAAAAGGACATTTTTGTAATTAAAGAAAAAATAGGAAAAATTGGGGAGGTGAAGGAGGCAATCGGTGAGATGGAGGGAGCAACTCCTCATTGGAGTGGGCATAGCGAGCTAAACCCAACATCTTAAAAGGGGCCAGATCCAGCCCAACTTAGACATATGCAGGCTTTTTCTTCCTGCACTCCCAGAAATTCTAGCCCCACACTTCTATTTTTTTTTAAATGATCATTTTATCATTTGTAAAAGTGACATCTGGATTATTTGTTTTGGAAACCTTTTAGAACAGGTTATCCAAAAATTTTGGAACAGAATTTTAAGAATAAGATTTTTTGTCACACCGCATAAATTCCCCACCTTAGTGGAAGTCATGTGTCACGCCCATCTAGCTTCCCTAGGATAGTGGGAGACAAGGCTGTCAGCACCATTTAATTCTCCGCCATCGTGAACCGTGTGGCTGTAGGAAGAGGGTGAGTTTCTAAAAAGTGGAAGACAAGTGACAGGCAGGGAGAGGACCGAGTAGTTTGAGTGGAGGACGTATTTAAAGTTGATTTTTGAAATCTAGTGCCATTTTCTGCATACAACCCTTCTTCTTCCTCACGCCCATTTCCTGAAACACCATTTTCTCCTCCTTCTCTCTAAATTTTCCAACTTCTCTCTAGATTTCTAACCTTGCTCCTCCTCCGATCATCAAACTTCTCTCAGATTAAATACTCCCGGTGACAAGGCCTTTCGTTTACACCGATCAGATTTTCTTTTGGACAACTTTGGATTTTTGAAGAAGCCATAGAAGTAGTGCTTAGAAGCTAACATGATTTAGAGGTAAGGAAAGCTTATAAGATTTAATTATGATTTCTTTGTATGGTTTGGATGCATGATTAATGTATGGTTGCTGATTTAATTGGTATGTTCGAATATTGCATGCTGCTGCATGAATTGTTTCATATTCGTTAGGAACTTAGTGTAAATGTATTAAACTTAGAGAAATTCTGGAATCTGTGATCGAAGGTCATTAGGACCATTCGGTCCTACCCCCTAAACCGTTCGGCCTTGACTGAAGTCAGTTGATGACCGATCGGCCTTGTGATGTTCATATTGTTTTGTTACCTACTTTGCTTAATCTAGTCTTTTAATAATTCAAGGGGAGTCTTTCTCTCTCGGTTTTAGCATTTATAGTATGTTTAAGAACGTTCGGTCATAAACCAAACGTTCGGTCATACAAGTGTTCGGTATTAGACTGACACTTAATTTATGAAGCATTCAGTTTCATATTATTATTATTATTACTCACTTTAAGAACATCCAGTCATTAACCAAACGTTCGGTCATACAAGTGTTCGGTATTAGACTGACACTTAACTTATGAAGCGTTCGGTTTCACATTGTTATTATTATTCATCCAAAAACGTTCGATCATGTGAAGCACTCAGTCATAGATCTAGTGCTCAGTCTTATGAAATGCTTAGTCAGAAACTAGTATTGTTATGAGTTAGAGTACTCGGTCTTACACCAAGTACTCAGTCTTGAAGTGCTCGGTCATAGACTGGCCTTTGGTTATTTTAGTGCTCGGTCTTATACCAGCACCAGATCATTAAAGTACTCAGTTTGTAAAGTTATTTATTTGGAAAAGTGCTCGGTCTTATACTGACACTTGACTCCCAGAGAGTGTTCGGTCTTGTACTGACACTCGGTCCATTGAAGAGAACTCTTTTACTCCAAAAATGTTCGGTCTGAATTGTATAGTACTCGGTCTCACTAAAGTTTCATTCGGTTGTTGAGCTTTCGATCATCTTCATAAAATCATTTGTAAGTTTTGCTTGGCTTTGGATAGTACTCAGTTTTTCTCAGTGTTCGACCGTTCGGTCAATAACTAAAGTAGTCTTTGATAATCAGTTCATTATCAGCGTTAGACCGTTCGGTCACCTATTGAAGTTTTCATTGGTTGCCTATTTCCTTTCGGTGTTAGACCATTCAGTCATGGACTACCGTTTTCTTTGAAAACTTAGTCTTCCTTGCAGTGTTAGACCATTCGGTCATTTTCTTAACAATGTTCTATTGTGATGAATGTGATGGTGTAAGATTGGATTGAATTTGGTTAAGTAAGAGAATTCCAATGGAGGAATATCTCATGATTGATGATGGTTGGTAAAGTATGAACATGGTCAGACTTTGCTGTCGTCCTGATCTTGATATTCCGTGATGACACTTTCTCATATAGAGGAAGGTTATTCATGCGTGGGAATGGCAGGAGGTCCGCGGTCATAAGACCAAATGATCGTTGTAGGACTAACCTCGGGTGGCAGCTGATGAGTTATGCCAGCTACTACACCACACCGGGTGCTAGGGACATCGAGTTACATGGTTCGTACAGTCCAGACAGTGTCTAAGTGATTGGTTGTGATGGTTAAAACGTTCGGTTTATATAGTTATGAATATAGTGATGTTTGTATTGATCGGTTTTTATGTTTATATGTATGCTGGAAATGATTAATTAAGTTTACATAAGCTTACCCTTATCTGTTCTGTCTTTGTCTATATTGTCGTCCGGTATTTGGCCGTTCGGTTTTCGTTCTCTTCACTGCGATGATCATCCTTTGGATGTGAGCAGAAGGCATTATTGAAGACTCTCTGGAGGACGCCTTGCGGACTGTACAGCCTAAAGAGAGTGTGCCTGAAGATCATGTAAGACTGTCCGGTCCATAGATTAAGTTTTTATATTGTGTAGATAACCGTTCGGTGCAACTTGTTTTGTAAAACCGTTCGGTATAGATCTCTTTTGTTGCACCGTTCGGTCACCAACTTATCCATTGACCGTTTGGATTAATCTTGTAAATATTGCATCAGACTTGTATTTCCTGTCGAGTTTTAAACTTTTAATGAATTTCATGTTCCTTTCTCTTCTTTGCTTATTCTCTACTGTTCTTCACTATTATTTTTGTTAACTCCTTAAAATAAATCATAGTTTTCAAGGCTATATTTATTGGGATGTTATTAGAACGGAATTTCCAAAATAATATGTTTTGAACACATGAAATGTATTATGGAATAAGCTTTCCTAAACAAAAAAACAAATAAGCTTTCCTAAAGCGTTTAGAAATGAGCTTTTGGAAACGAGCTTTTCTTCCTCAACATGTTTTCTTTCTTCTTCTTCCTCTTTAGAGATGATGGGCAGTGAAGAAACAATGACGGAGTGATGGTGTGGTGCAGTGAAGAAGAATATTTTAGTCTTTTTATATAAGTATGAGGTTTAGTTAATAATAATAAAAGTATAGAAAGGGAAAGAAAAAGTCCATACTGCATAAGTAGCTGTTGCAGGCCCATTGAATTATGTTAGTGCAAATGTGTATCCACAATAAAATGGTCAAGAGTATTAAATATATTTTATTATTTTTTCTTGATCTTAAAAAACCAAGCATTGAAAGATACATATATTTTAAGACGATAAATGTTTTTAATTAAAAACCTTTATTTTTAAATTTCCGTCATAAAAGAAAACGATAATGTCAAATCTTCATTGAATGGTATAAGTTTTGAGATAATAATTTTTTTATGACTATATCCTTCACGAAAAAACAATACTGTTCAAGTGCAATAAAAGTATTATGAATGATAAAAATCTCCCTTTAAATTCACGCTCAGTTATAATTTTGAAATATATTAAGAGTAAAAAAATACGAGTTTTGTCTGAGATTAATGAGTGCTTTTGAAGAAATTATTATTGTTTAAATCAATTTTAATAATAACTTGTCTCCATTCAAAATTCTTCATACTTGATCCAACATGAGTTTTGACTTTGCAGTCGTGAATCCGTCAACTTGTCAACCACATCCTGTACTAAATATGGTTCATGTTTGTGTTGAACTAAATTGGTTCATACATTCATAACCAAATATCTTTCATATACGAATCCTCAACCGGATTGCATATCATTCTAAGTGATCCACCTCTAAAATGTGGCCCATACATGCTTATTTGAATTTCAACATATTTTACGATAAATAATGAAATTTTTAACCACTTTCACATGCTAGTAGAAGAATAATTATTGTTTTAAATTTAGATTGTCCAAAAGGGTTATGAAAAAACACTATCTTTCAAACAAATCGATGTTGAAAAGTTGGTAAATCTTTATAGAAAGTTACTGTGTTTATGTGGGATTACTGATGTATTAATTAATCTTGGGCAGGGCAGTTGAACTATGCATGGTTGAGGCGAGTCAATACTAGATTGGATTTGTTGTGGTGTTGGTGACTAAATTCCTGAGGTCACTGTCCAACTTTTCACACTGCAACAAAAAGCCTAGTGACCGACAATATAAAAGAAATGTTGCATATAATTTATCAGCTTTTTGTAGCTGCTAGGTTCTTCCCCCCTTCCCTTTACTTTAGCTTGTTTAATGATTTATTGTTTTGGCTCGTGCCTTCGTGCTACTAAGTCTTTCGAAGATATACTTCAGCAGCCTCTAGACTTTTTAACATTGATGCCACTGTGCCAATGGCTACCAACACTTTTGAGTAATGATTAGCAGCGTGACTCAACCTATCACCGATAGATAAAAGATTCACTCATTCACAAATGATATATATAATATAGTTTTCTTCCAAATTACAAATGATCTTTTCTTTGGCTAAGGTATGATCGCAATTAATGTGATTCCAAACAATGCTTTGGAGCTGTTATATGGTAATGTCAACTTAAGAAATGATGTAGTAGAAGTTAATATGTACATTATTAAGATAAATTGTGAAGATGAGGAGGATGGTGTGTCAGATTTAAAACAGCTTTGAAACCTGAAAAGAACTTAGTTGTTAAAGGATAATGGAAAAGTTTAAAAATACCAGCTTGCAATTATAACAGGTGCGCGTGTCACTCTCATGGAAAGGAGAGTTAGGTAGGAAAAGCATTCGAGTTTGTGGTAGATAATTCTAGCTGTATTGCGGCCAAAAGGTTGAAGACAGAGGCACGTAGCTTGCAGCAGGGAAGAACAAGAGCCTACAAATGTTGGCACGTAATCATGGAAGAGTAGAAGGGAAAACTATTCAAATGCCAATAAACATTATCCAAATTCGACAACAAAAACATGTCACAAACGCAATACTCCACCATTTTCAAGATCATATCTGCCTCATCCTAGCTATGTAATGCTTACTTAGTTCATCAACACTTTGATGTAAATTTTCAGACACCGCCACGCGTTAAGAAAACTCTACATGTATTCTTTCCATTAATATAAGCACATTAATTAGTTTAATTTATTATGTTATTAGTCTCATCATTTTATTACCAAAATTATTTATCTGTAACATTGGAACTAGTTGTAGGTCTCAGCATTACAATTTTCCCATAATTCAAGTCCTCAAAAATGGAAAAAAGTTTCATCTATATATATTTCGGTTTTCGAAAGAAGATTATGAATCCGTGCAAGTGATTATGAATCTCATACAAACTTAATATTTTAATTAAAAGTTTAAGATTATATATATATATATATATATATATATATATATATATATATATATATATAGACACACACACACACTCCTTAGTAATTTTAAAGTAAGGTTATTTTTTTGGATAATATAGTGTAGATGTGGATATCCTTGGTAATTTATATATATGCGTATTTTAATTTGAATGGAATTAATTTAAATTTATTTTCTTATATACTTCTTTAGGAAGAAGTTTTTCAAACATGTCTATATTACTTTGACTAAAAAAAAAATCAAAATTAAATATTTATCACATGCATTTTTATTTGAATTAGTGTAAAATTAATCATTGACATAAATTTGTATAAATTTTATGTAAAAGTTTTTATGTTCTTAAACAACTAAATAAAGTTTTTCTCTGCATCACAATAATTCATTTTAAAAACAATTACTTCAAAGCAACTTCACTCTTATTAACACATGGAACGTATGTTATTTTGAATATGTGACATCGATTAAAAGTCCGATACCATAGTGAGATATGTGAAATTGACTTATTATTTTTTAATAGACGTCAATTAATGTTTGTTACATTTATAATACATATTAATTAAGGTAAGTGGCAAGAACAACATATGTTAAAATGTGGATTTTTTATTTTAAGTTTTTTTTAATATATATTTTTCTTCACTAAAATCCTGAAAAATTAATATACAATACAATAATACACCAAAAAAATTTTCAAAATTTTATAAGTAGTATGAATATCTAAAATAAACGTTTAAAGTATAGAAAATTGGTGAAAAATAATAATAAAATAAAATAAAAAAGCATACCTTAAGCTATGAATATTTCAAAATTCCTAAATATTTCAAAAAAAAAAATAAAACTCAAACAATACTAGTGTGTCTTTCACTCAATTTCCAATAACTTTCATTTTTAGAACATCTTCTTTCGAGATCTATACCAAAATTTATGACAATTTGAAGTTTACAAAACTCAAAATTAAACTAAAAACATAAAATTGCAATTTTTAGGATACACGACAATGACTAGTGAATGAATATCAACCTTAATGCGAAATGTAAGAGGAGAATGGAAGCTTAAGCCCAAACGAGCACCACAATGATAAGATGAAGTAAAATGAGTTGAAGAACTTGTTACTACAAAGTTTAACGCGTTGCTACACTTTATTGGAAAGTTTCGCACAAACATAAAAGAAAAAGATGAGGACGCAGAGACCGTTTCTCAAATTATGAAAGTCAAATTGATCTCCCAACAAACGTCAATTTGCAATTTAATGTTGGTCTTGTGACTAATAAACATAAAATGATGTCGAACATAAGATAATATGACGTTATTTAACATGTATTGATCCTAAGACAGATGTTAAATTGTAAATTGACGTCTGCTACGAGTAGATCCGATATCAATTTAGAAAAAATATTTACAAAAATATCATTATGTATTTTTACCATCAAATTTTACTACTTACAAGGTGAATATGATGGTGTTATAAATTCGTTTTTTCACTAGTTTTTGGAATTGTTTTATAGTTATTTATATTATTTTAACCTTAATTTTTTAAGATTCTAAGTTTTTTTTTTTTCTAGTACACCTTCTAATGCCTATTACTTTTATGCTTGATGCATAAATGATAAGGTAGGTCATTGAACAGCATATATAAGATCATTATAACTGTAAATATAACCCATCGTACTTAAAATATTTTATTATTATATATACATAGGTTTCTGATTGAATACGAGGCAGCGATACGTATTAATGTATTTGATTTTCTGGTGATGGGTACTTGGCTAACTACCGAAGCACTTAATTGAAGATAGTAATCTGGAAGCAACTATCTTCTCATTTGGAATAATAATGGTTTTAGGTTGTGACTATTGATTTAATGTCTATGTACGGTAACACATATCATAGCTTTTCCTTCTTTCACTTCATTTCTCTATTGAATGTTTTGTCTTTTCCTGTTCGTTTTCTTGTTTCTAATTATTTTGACCGTTCATGATAATCTCAACAATAATAATAATAATAATATAAATCGGATGACGTGAGCACGTACATTGGGCAGCATAAATGATATGAAAATTTTCAAAGATTTGGTTAATTTTTTTCTTTATTCTTATATAAATAAATAAGTAATTTAGGAAGTGCATTGGGTGATTGAGACACCAAGAAGGGGTGGTTCTGATTTTAGTTTTGGTTCTTGTTCAGGTGGGTAAACCCTAAAGAACATTTTTGCTTTACCAAAAAAACAGAGAAGAATGGCCCCGGCGGCAGCACTTGGGAATATAATAAACATGTAGATTCTTTGTACTTGTAGTATTGTTGCATAGAAGCACGTGGTGATGGTCCAACGTGGGTGTTTGTACGATGAATAAGGATGTCTTACTTAGAGCCACAATATTTTGTTTATTATTAAATAATAGAAAATTGAAAAATTATAGGGGAGAAGAAGGATTCTTGTTCTTGACAATTTACTTCAACTAACCACCATCATCCAAAATGCCTCAAATTTTTCATTTTTATTCTCTGCCCCTCAATTCCTCGGTATACATCATACCTAGATGCGCACTATATATTTTCACTCTCATTCTGCCTAAATATTACAACAACTTTTTTTATTCTTAAAATATCAATTTTCAAATTTACATTCATTTATATGATAACATTTATCGAGATTCACTTTCAGTCATGGAAACGTAATTTCAAAGTGCATTTTGAATAAACTTTTATTTTGTTTATTAAATCATAGTTAAAGTTATAAAAAAAAAAAGATTACGTGTCTTAGCAGTTAGGCCGAATACAAATTATTTAGAGGAAGAACACCTGTTAGTGATGTGTGATTGATGTGCAGAGGAAGGCATTGATTCACATCGCATGAATAGTCAGATTCAATGGTCCAGACGCACCCTTATATCTAAAAATACACAAGAACTACAAATTATAAAATTGTAAAATAAAGTAGCGTTAAATTATTAGATGAAATGTGTTTTAGATGGGGTAGCATTGTAGTGCAATCAATTACAGCTTGGACCATTCTAGCTAGTGCTCCATGCACTAATAATAAAAACAAGCAATGGAAGGAAACTTCGTTAAGATAATGACAAAGATTCAAGGAACAATCCTTTTTACTCACTATCAGTCTATAAATTAAACTTACGACAATAATTTGTTGGTAGAATGTTCTTATTCGTTTCACTGAGTACATTTAACTGGATTCTTTGATATAAAAAAAAAGGGAGTAATCTTGGATTTATGTAGTGGTCCGATTTGCTTTATACGAATAGAAAAAATAATCATCATTATACGCATCAAGTACACTTTTGATCCAACTCCAAATCTTCTATGACAACCTTATTGGTGCCGGATACGATATTGGCGACCTAATCTTTGCATATTCAAGTGGGAAATATGCGATGAAAAATGTAGTCTTTTAGTTTTTTGTGACTTAAGACTGAAAGGAGAATTGATGCAAGGGGTTTAAAAAGCACCCAAGTTGCTCTAATAGCATCATTCCATTCCAAAACTTCTTCCAATGACCCATTGATCATCATAGGATATATAAAACTAAAAGCCATGAAAATCTAAAATAACAAAAACTAAAGAGAGAGAAATGAAGAGTAAGAGGGTGGTGGGAATAGAGAATTTAGGTGTATGTTTGTTTTGGATTAATCTCAATGATTTATAAAGCTCGTTGCACTCAGAAAAGATGTGGGCATGGTGGGCATAAGTGGGCTTAGCACTAACCCTTGATTTGTGGGTCCAACATGAATCATTGCCTTCCCATTATGGCACAGAAAGGCAACTATGCCTGGACCCTCCACCTGCTGCAACTGCCTTTCCTTTCTTTCTTAATGGGACCGCTCATTTATATTTTTATAATAGTAATAATAATACCTTTCTATTTCATCATACCAAAAAAAAGTTAAGATCTTATCTATTAAATAAGATTTTAAGTTATAAAAAAAAATCTTTTTTATAATTTATATTACTTTGTATTAAAAAAAAAAAACTAAATATCAAAATATGTGCTTTACAAGATTTTTTACGTAATGATGTATTAAAAATGATATGATGGGATACAGTTAAATTAAATTAAGAATTGACCTTATGAAAAGTTTCCCCATGGCTGAAAGTCTCTCTCAATGGGTTATCCAAATGGTGGCTGGCGGTTTTTTCAGTTACCATATATGATATGTGAGAATGAGACACTGAAGAAGCTTTCTGAATGGTAGATGTAGTGGACTACAGGGGAGCCTACTACAATAGCAGCGATCATTTGGATGGAGGTCATACTTGCAAATTGCATGTTGGTAGCACCATAGCATATATCCCTTTCACAAAATTTTCCTCATGCTAAATAAAAATAAATAAATAAATAATATTTATGTTAAAACTGTTTTATCTTTAAATTTTCAACATATATTGTGATATATACATTTTAAGTTTGAAACTAAATATTAATAGTAGTTCAACATATGTTTATTAAACTTGAGAGTTTACAACTCAATTCGTAAATTCGTAAGAGTTTACTTTAGATAAAAAAAAATTATATAAATAATATCTTAATTTAAATAAGTCTACAAAATTATATAATTTTAAATAAATAAAATTTATAAATATATTATTTATAAAAATAAATGTTGTAAAACATAAATATGGTCATTTTTCTTAATTTCTCCCCTTTCAAACTCGTAGAATCGCTCCAAACTTGTAATTCTACACAGTCCTACCGATTTCACAGTCAATTTTACCGAGTTTATGCAGAAAACGAGTTTACTTCCAAATTAACTCGAAAGCCATGTTTGGGAACGTAAACTCGAAAGAGTTTACAAGTTAAGTCGAAAGAGTTTACAAGTTAACTCGAGAGTTTGATAACTATGGTTCAACATTAATAAATAACATATCTTATTTAAATAAATTTCATATGATTTTAATATAATATTAAAAAGTAAATTTTAAACTTAACAAAATTTTACAAAATGGATAAAATTTATAATTATTAATATATTATAAATTCAGTTATATTTTCAACATTATATAATTAAAAAAGAGTTTTACGCACGCTTATAATAAAAATGAATGGATGATATCTTATATATTTGTCATGTGAATTTCATGAATAGAGGTGTATAAAAACAAAATATAAACAAAATAATGATGAAGATTCTTTTAATGTTTTAATGACGAAGGAGTAAAAAGTTAGTATATGAGATAGATTAAACACGCACACACAAAAAATATTTTTAATGTATATTATTTTAGGTTTTTAACCTCACTTAAAAGTTAGATATCAAGATATATGTTATATTTGAACATACGATAATTTATGTCACTTAAAATATATTGTATTTATATATATATATATATATATATATATATATATATATATATATATATATATATATATATATATATATATATATATATATTAATTGATGTTTTTTTTAATAAACATTAATTTGTAAACTTTTTTTATATAACTCTTTTGTTAATATTTTTTCCACTAAAACCAATGAAAATTAATATGCAATGTAAGAATATATCACAAAAATTTCCAAAATTTAAAATAAAAGTGTAAAATATAGAAAAAATGAATGAAAAATACTTAAAAAAAACATACCCTAAGTGATGGATTTTTTTATATTCTATAACCTTAATAGCCTTTGGGCATTGACCAACACATTCGTTACTCAAATTCCACCAACTTTCATTTTTGAAACGTCTCCATCTGATACCCATAACAAAAGTTATGACTATTTGAAGTTTTTTACACTAAATTTTCACAATTCTAAATATGTGATCAATATCTCAAAGTTAAACACTCTACATTTGAATACAACCTGATAGAAGTCACCATAAAAAAATTGACTCAAATATAATTTTCTAGTTATTTTTATTGAATTTTACCAACTCAAGATTAAGCTAAAAACACAAAAATACAAACCTAAGAGTACACAACAATGGCTAGTGAATGAAAATACCAAAATTAATACAAAATGTAATTACGAATAATGAAAGATTCAATCAAAACTAGTACCACAACGACAAGTGAAGTAAAATAGGTTGAAGAACTTATTTTTACTAATTTAACACCACCGTTATTGTATTTTGGTGAAAGGTTTCACGCAAACACGAAAAGAAAAATAAAGACACTAACATTGTTTCTAAAATTTTAAAAGAAAAATTAACATAAAACTCTCTTACAACAAGCGTCAACTTCAATAAAATATTTAACAAAATGTCACAATAAATTTTTATAAACCCCTTTTCCTACAGTAATATCTAAAACACTACGCAAAAAATTTTCATTACTTCTACTTAATTACTCATTTTTAATTTACCTTTAAAAATTAACTAGCTTATGCAATACCCAAGATTTCAAAATAAAAAAAAATAGAAAATAAAAGTCTTTTAGGTGAATATAAAGTCATATTTAAAAGTATAATTTATTGAGAATGATTACAAAAAATCAAAGACAGATAATTTAGTGTATGATTTCAACTTAATCTACGTTAAAAAAAATATTGAAGGTATATGATCTAGTATCATTTCAACTAACCTATATTTAAAAAAGAAAATAACGTGACTTAGTACAATCATTTTTAAAAATCCTTAAAAGGTTTATTAAATTTTAAGTTGTACATCTACTAAGGAGAAAAGGAACATCACTTGAATATTACAAACTCAATAAAAACATGAATTTTTTTAAAACGTTTATATATAACTCTTAACCATAGGTAAGAAACTCTATGAGGATCACTATTTACTACAAGAAAATTCTTAACCAATAATTAATTTTAGTAACAATAAATAATTAATTATTATAGTTATGAATTTTAAAAATAAAAATATTGGTAATTAAAATAATTTTTATTATAAATAAATAATTGCAATTGATTTGTAAAATAGTTACTAATACTAACTATCAAAATTTTGCCTATCAATTGGAAAGGTCTCTAACTACGTTTACTGACCAATTTAATGATCAATTCTTTTTGTAGCTAAAAGCTTGATAATTAATGTTAGTGACTAATTTAGAAACTAATTCACATTTTTATTCCTAATAAAAACTGTTTTAATTACTAATAACTTTTAATTTATAATTTAGTATCTAAACTAGTCATTATATTTACTAATTATTTTTTATTCACTATCATTATTTATGGATTTTCTTCTTTATGAATTATCTTGTAGTAGTAATTTGTGATATTATTCTTCCAATATATTAAAAAAAATAATTAAATTAAAAGAATTACAATATATAAAGACTTCAAAGATTAAAGAATTTAATCATAGCTGTATCCATTCTATAATATAGTTATATTATTATTTATCAACTTTATTGATGTAAATTATTTATTGATTTTATAAATAATTAAGTTTTGTTCAGAATTTTGAATGAAGTTCTCTTATCTACTAAGTTTCTTCATCCACAAGCTGAAATTTGAAGTAATTTATATTGGTAGCGTTTTCAATAACAATAGAATATCTCTTTTACCAACAAGTTGTTGATATATTTTTAATTATTTGATATAAGAGTTCATTTTATTCAAATTGTATTCTTCTTTACTTTCTTAAAAAAAAAATGTTCTCCCTTATTTTTAACACTACGAGTATTTTTGTGTTAAATAGTTTCTTTTTTTTTTTTAATTAGGGACACATGTGTAAAGGAAAAGAGTGATGGATGGAAAAAAATAGAAAAAAAACAAGTGAAGGAATGAAAATAAAAGGTTGTCGTACGTAACATATTGAAATATGATGATCCCATTGCAAGTTATTGTGTCCAATATAAGTAGTTTCTTGGCAAGGAACCTATGTGAGAAAGGACATTTTGAAAGGCATTGGATTCTACCTTTGACCCAAAGAGGTTCATGAATTATAGCATCTACCATAAAAAATCAAAACACACTATGGCCTACGGATGCCACTCTTCCTGTGCTACGTTGGCAGCCAAAAACGCTGAAAATGTTGCAATAAAAAACTCTGATTCAGATGTAAGATATATATATATATATATATATATATATATTTCACCAAGTAAGAATTCATTAAATACATATATTGTTCATTTTAGGCCACATTAAACTAGCCTACATTTATATGTGTGTTCTATTGTTTTGATTTTAAGACAAAGATTGTCAAAACATTCGTGACAAAAACCGTTGCCTTCATGATTGCATATTCCGTCGCTGAAAAACTGTAGCTAAATTGTTGCCTAAACTTAAAGGCATGATTTATTTGCTTTACTTTGTCTAAATTAAAAAAATAGTGTAATGTAAATTTCCACCCACTTATACTTATTTCATATGTTTAAAATAGGTTATTGATTCACTAATTTGTAAAAACTCTTTTGTGTTGTTTCTTCAATTTTTTTTAATTTTAATTTCTGCAAAAGTTAATATTAACTTTTAAAAATGTAAAAAATATGATCATTATATATATTATTAAGTTTAAGCTGCGATCAAATAATCTGTAAACGTAAGTATAATTAAAATTTGTTTAGATTCAGAAAATTATAAATTTTTGATAATTTTATTTAGCTGAATTTTAAAGAAGAAATCCTAAATTAAAATATATATATATATATATATATATATATATATATATATATATATATATATAACTGCTAACCATTTTTTAAGCTCCCATATCTAGCACAAAACAACCATAAATGTTGAATGTTAATTAAGAATCTTGTAAATATGGAATTGGTTGAGACATTGGAAAAAAAAGGAAGATACACAAGATAAAAGAAAAATAAGATAATAAGATTAGTGAAATTATCAAATAAGAAAATAATGACAGATAAGAAAAGATAAAAAAAAAGTGACGGAAAGAAAAAAGAAGAATATTTTATTTTATTTAAAAGAAAATATGTTATTAAATGATAATAATATCCCTGAAATAATCTTACTATCACATAATAACTAGAAGACTTTTCTTGATAACTTTTAAATAAAAGTAACTAATATATTTGAACTAAAAATAAAGAATTCTCATATAACGCATTCATGTATTCTAAAAACATGTAAAAGAAGTTAAGATATATTCTGTTCTTACTTAATAACAAAAACAATAAGATGTGATTTGACGATACCCAACTGAATATTGAAAGTGTTATTCCTTCACTTGGAATAATTATTATAATTACTGATATGTTTGAATGCTTGAAATTGTAGTGAAGTCATTTCCAAGAAAGTGTATAAAATGTTAACATGAAATGATTTGTTTTTATTTACACAACATAAATAGACCATCTCATGACTAAGACAAAATTATATAAACCACACACATTAAAAAAATGAAAAGCAGAGGATACGGTCTGTTAAGGTAAAAGTAAAAGATCCTCATAACTAGTTTCCACCCAATGGAATCAGCCGTGGCCCATCACAGCCATCTATCTATCTATTATTTTACAAATCCCATACGTTTCAATCAAATCACTATCATTTTCTCAAATTCTTTTATTTTCCTGGAAAATCCATGTACAGCAGAAAAGAAAAAAAAACGAAAAACAGGTTGTATTGAAATAAAAATTTAGTATACAAAGTTGTTCATAAAAGGAGATAAAAAAGAGAAAGTATGATTGATGTGATGGAGATAAATATATAAGAAAAATAATTTATAAATGTATGATTTAAGTTTATTTGTATGAAAAAAAATGTTATAGAAAAGTTGAAGGGGAACAAAAGAAAAATTACACATAAGAAAAGCAGTCACGTATAGAGAAAGGCAACCTAGTTGTCAAAATTCCTTCGTCGTTTTGGGAGCTTTTGGTATTAAATTTTCTCTCTTTGGTTTCCGTTGGAAGCAACATTAAAAGTTTGCTTAGTCAGATTATTTGACCTTTTTCTTATTCTTTAATAACAGCGAAAAACATTGTATTAGAAAAGGGCCTCTAAAGTCCAAAGCAGTTATGGCAGTTTGGTCCACTTAAATTTTGTTTTCATCTTCAATGCTAACCTATTATGTTCCCTCTTGACTTAATGCAATTGAAAACACGTAAAAAGAAGGGATATGAAATAACAACAGTATTCGTAGCAGTTTTATTGACTGCTATTACCTACAAATGATTCACAAAGTCAAGTTTTTATGTAGTAATATATAATATTGTTTATGTTGAGATGAGAGGAGGATAACTGCATTTGTTGATTTTATTGAATGTTTTTCTTGTTCTGTACTATAACCAACCGATCAGTCTAAAGGAGGGTGATATGCAGAATACACTCTCACACTCAAGTTATAATTTTTATTTATAGGTCTTTTGTAATTCAATAGTAAGTCAAAAAGTGGATTTATCTGGAAATTAAATATCTTATATGAATCTAACCAATTAATTTATCTCTTAATAATCATTAATGCAAACCTTAACTGTCTGACCGTAGTCGTTATGACATTTATTACGCCTTAACTCTGCTCAAAGGTTTATAAGAATCTAACCAATTAATTTATCTCTCAATGATCATTAATGCAAACCTTAAGTGCCTGACCGTAGTCGTTATGACATTTATTACGTCTTAACTCTGCTCAAAGGTTGTCGGAGCGGTCGAGAGACGCTTTCCTACACCTTCACCCATTTGGTTTTGTTCCTGCAACTTATCATCCTCCCCGATAGAGATGGCAACGGGTCGGGTCGAGTACGGATAGTGCCTCCCCGCAACCCGACCTGCCAGATAAAATTGTACCTGCTACCCGACCCGCTATCCGTCAGGTACCCGTTTAGAAATATGCGAGTTTTAAAATACTCGCGGGTACCCGCAAAAAATAAAAAAAGAAATATTTTATACATTTTAAAATAAAATTTAAATAAAATTACAATATATATATATATAATATAAATTAAATTAAATTAAATTAAATATAAATTAAAATTTAATTTTAATTAAATTTAATTAAAAAAATATATAAATTAATTTTTTTATTATTTTTTGTGGGTAATGGGTACTCGCGGGTCAGGTATTATAATGTCTGTACCTAACCCGTTTAGAAGCGGTTATTATAATACCTGTTATCCGTTACTCGCGGGTAGTAAATATCTACGGATAGTAACTATCCACCGCGAATTTTACCTGCAGATACTCATGCCTGTGGATTCTTTTGTCATCCCTACTCTCCGATCGGTTAACTTCAAGTTCATAGTAACAAATATTAATTAACATTTTATTATTATTATTATTATTATTATTATTATTTATAAAAACTAACCGTATGTAGAAGAAATAATAACTATCAATGGAGAAAATGAGAATAATTAAAACCATAGTCTGAATTTTGAAATGGAAATTTGGCTGGAAGAATCTCCAAGGCCACCGGTTTTGACTATACTTAAGTCGCGATTTTGTGGACATGGAAAAAACAACAAAGTGCAAGTACAAAGTTATGACATAATGATATTCAATATATTTTACTTGAGGCATGCACACCTTTTGAATTTGAAACAAATAAAAAGATAATAGCACACTTTTCACACATTTTCTTAGTTAACCTTTTACTATTGAATAAATGTTATGTTGATCATACCGAAAAGAGACTTTTCAATAGTATTTAAAAAAGTAGAATTTAATTTCAACGGATTTGATTCTAAAGTTCATTAATTCATATAAACTAATTTGTAGGAAATTTTTGTATTATTTCTTTACATTCATTATGCATCCCTTAACCAACGGTTATAGATTGCCACAGAAATCTAATTAAGGAAGAGATTAATGTTTGATTTTTTAAGGGTTATACATGTTTTTGTTATAGTATTCTCTCGGTTAAGCTCACTTTTTTTTTCTGTGTTTCAAATTGATTGACTGTTTGTTCTATGAAACTTTCGAAAACATGTGAGTTTAGTAATTTATCAATTATGTGATGATAATAAAAAAAAATTACTATCAAAAGATTAATATTCTATATTATATGAATTTAGTTCTTTTATCAACTTTGTTGTGATGATAAAAAATACCACTAAATGTTAAATTTAAGTATAACGAAGGATTAAAATCACATATTGTAAAAATTGAAAGACAAAATTAATATATTTGAAAATGCAAGCATCGAAAGATAAATTTGAAAAAAATTCAAAAATAAAAAACATATTTTCCCATTATTTGAATATCCAACTTCTAGAATTAATAATTTAACATAAATTATTGACAGAAAAATCTGTTCTAATTTTTGTACATCAAATTCAATTTTTTTTTTTAATTTCAAATGACACAAAGTAAAGAAACGTAATGAAAAATTCTAAAGCCAAAGAACATTCTATTTCAAAAGATAAACAGACCGATATAATATAATAATAATAATAATAATGATAATAATGTACGGTAGTATGTCAATTCCTACCGAAACAAATAATAATAGTTAAAGCCTATGAAATCGTATAACAACAATGTATGTGTTAATATATTAATATAATAAGTGATAAAAAGAAACCCCAAATTAGCTGCTGGTAAAGCTTGATATTTCAGGTATGTGTGATTCTTAAAGTTGTTATGAAGACAATAGAATTTTTATGGATTGGGAAAATCGAATTTGATATGTACAAGTGATATGCACATAACTTACTAGTTATCGCTGGCATTATTGATGATAGAAGACGATCGAGAATAGGGAATAAAGAAAACGAAAGAAAGAGAAAAAGAAGGAAAATAAAGTAGCCATGCATGCCCCTGGTTTTCAAGTTATATGCTTAGACAAGGTAGGTGGGTGCTGCTTGTTTAAGTATAGCTGAAACTATACAAGGGGCGATTATTTAAGTGCTTCATATCATTGCTTTGCTTCATATACCTCATATGTTACAATTTCTTTTCTCTAACATAGTCTAAAGCTTATATATGCCACATGCAAAAATGGTAACCAACAAAAATTGAAACTTAAATGTCGTTTATGAACTGTGCAACGTAAGTCAAACTTACCTAGAAAGAATATTTAACCTCATCAATAATTTCAGCTAAAATTTACAATCATTATTTAACCATTTTTTTACAAAATACTCCTACCTTAGAAATGAAAATCATCCTATCATTACTGCAAAAAAAAGTTCTTTTTTATACTAATTAAAAAGAATTTTTTTATATCAATTTTGAAACCAATACATATATAATTCACATAAATATCGCCTTGGTCAATCAGTTAATTATAGAGCTGTCAAAACAGGTAATTCGGCTCGACCCGGCCCGGCCTACCACGAGTTGGTCACTTAGTGAGCTAATCCAATCCGGTCCATTTATTAGCGAGCCAGAAAAATTTGAACCCGGCTCGACCCACCATGGGTTGGTGGGTAAACGGATTGGCTCACTAGCCCATTTAATTACAATTTCTTTTAAATAAAAAATTTCAAACTTTCTATATTCAAATTTAAACAAATTTCATTCCGAAAAAATGACGTGACAATTCAGAATAATAATAAAAAGTACAATATAATCCAAATGTGAGAGCAGATGGTATACACAGTGAGTGAATATAATATTTTATTTTTTAGAGTTTCATAAATAAAATAATAAATTAAAAAAATAAAATTAGGTAGGTAGGTTGGCGAGCCAACCCGGCCCAACACGGGTTCAACCCTCATAAGCCGGATTTAAATAAGCCGGGTTGAAACCTGACCCACATAAAAAAATTCAATTTTTTCAAATTCAACCCGGCCCAAACCCGTGGTAAGCCAGATTGGCTCCTGGATTGTTACCCATTTTGATGACTCTAGTTAATTATAACACAAGTCTCATATTTTGTTGACTGAAAGTTCAGCCAAATTGTTGACGAAACAAGACATATTATATAAAAGTGTTTTTACATTTACAATTCAATCATATAACTTATTATAACAAATGGATTATAACCGACATATAAAAATTACTTTTACATTATTTTCAATTTATAAAATCATTTACATTCTAATATATTGAAATTATTAATATTATATTAAAATTTTAATTAAGAAAGTATTTTTAATAACTTTTCCTCTTTAAAATTAAAAGTAGTCAACCTCAAATTATTTAAATAAAATAAGAATTCTCAATTATATAATTTAGTAATTAGGGCGATTTATAATCCATAAAAAATCTCTATAAATTAAATGAAATTTGCATTTAATTGATACCACTAAGTGGGAAATAAGAGTTCCAATAATGATTTTCTTTTATAAACCAAGTCTAATATAGTTAATAAATAGTTGGTTTCCTAAATAATAGTACATGGTACTACAGTTGAGGGTATATTGAATAGGATTGGAAAACAAATAAGATATAAGATCTATCTTAAATTAAGGTAACATAAGATATGAAGTTCATGATCATAATATAAGTTAGCAAAATTTAGGGAATCAACTTGATACCAGAAGATAAATCTTCTTAAGATTACATGATTATGTTTTTCTAGCTGAAGATATACTTTCAATCATAATTAACACTCTTGAAAAGTGTAAAATACAATTATGAACGCACTTAGACCATCATTTAAGAGTTTTTGTTTCCTGAACCACCTGCATGTGATCTTTGTCAATATGCACGTTATTTTACTCATGAAGCAGAAGACACTTAAAAATCATAAGGTGGGGTAAATTATGTAGTCCTTCCCCACTTCCTAAGCTAGTGTAACTGAGAATTCAACTTTACAAGGTCTTTGCTTTGCACTGTTCAGAAAGAGCAAATCCACTTTATATACTCTCCAAATTCAATTGACCTTGAGTTTCATTTGTTCAAGTAATTTAAAATTTCTTGTGCCACTATTTCATCATTTTGTTAGATGATTGGAGACGCAAGCAACCTGTTTGGATTATTGATTATTGACCAGAGTAAGTAAAACAATCTATGCAAACCTCATATATTCAACTAAGAATCTTTTCTGACAAAACCATAAAGAGATAGATAAAATAATACAATGCAGATAAATGGTAAATGTAACGAAACTCCAGTATAGTTTTAGTGAAGGTTCCAAATTATTACGTGCACTTTTTTTTATTTATGACAGAAAAAAAAAGAAATTAAAAAGGAAGGTAGCTGTGGAATCATGATGACCCTATATTTTTTATATTTAGCTGAAAAGTAGAAGAAGTAGAGAGAGAAGTGTTGTTTCGTCACTTTATGTTATGCCGTGAAGGGTAATTTTATAAATGAAAAATGATATTTTAACACTAATTTTTGACAGTGCACATATGTCAAAATGTGGTTGAACGATTTCAAATTAAAAAAACTTATCCAATGATATATTTGGAAGAAAGTGTTAAAATATCATTTTTCTTTACAAATTGATCGGACACACCTGTTGGTCACTGGCTAGGCAAAGCCAACCAGTGAAATCCCTTGTGATTTTTTCCCCTCCTCAACTTTTTCATTCTATAAAAGCCCCTTATTCAGCACAATAACAAGCCAAGTACCACAATCTCCTTCTCTTCTCTTCTCTCTCTGCTTTTGCACTCCTCCTCCACACCCTCCCTCTATTTCCCTTCTTCTGCTTCCTATTTTCCTTTTGCAATTCAAAGTGTTTGAACTTTAGAGAACATGATGACCAACTAAAATGTGGTGATTCAAGAGGTTATTAACACGTTGCTTGCCGTGACAGCGTCCATTTCAAACTCAACCGTACTAGCAAGTGCAACAGTTCCACAATCCATGGCTGTGCTTAGCGGGTTTTGGAGCCTGCCCCATAAGAATCTTGTGAAAAGGTTGGAAGGAGCTAAAGTTGGTGCTTGGGTTGATTCAATGAGAGCCTCTTCCCCAACTCGTGCCAAATCAGAAAGCCAAGAAAAAAGATATTGGATCGTAAGCACAACATATGATGATGATACGAACATATGTGGTTTATGATTATAATAAGTCGTTGTACCGCTCACCTGACTCTGCTTCTATTTCCCAACTCTTTGCAGCTTTATCACCCTTCAGCTCTGAATACCTTCGAGCAAATAACATATAATTCCAAAGGCAAAGAGGTTGTAGTTTTTCTTGACTACGATGGAACACTCTCCCCTATCGTTACGGATCCGGACAAAGCCTTCATGAGTCGAAAGGTTTTTCTTTTGTTCCCTCTTGTCTCATTCATTCTGGTGTGGGTGACTGATTTGCGTCTTTGTTTTTTGATATTAGATGAGAGCGACGCTGAAGGGAATCGCAAGACATTTTCCCACAGCAATCGTGACCGGGAGGTGCAGGGACAAGGTACATTTTCTTCAAAGCAAAATAAATACAAGAATGACTTATGAGTTATAATTGAATGATCATCATAAATATGTTTAATAAGGTTGTTTCTTTCTGATTTTCTTTTTCAGGTCTACAACTTTGTGAAACTGGCAGAACTTTACTATGCCGGGAGCCATGGCATGGACATCAAGGGGCCAACAAAAAGCCGAAGTCCAAAGCAAGTGAGAGAGAGTTTTTGAAACTTATAAGCGTGCTGAAGATTCTATCTTTTGCGTAGCTTAACGTTGAAATTTGTTGCTTTGTTTCAGGGTAATAATAAAGCAGTACTGTTCCAACCCGCTAGTCAATTCCTGCCCATGATCGATGAGGTTTGTTTTTACTTTGAAATGCAAGGCTCTATTTTGCCCCTGATTAACGCGTAACAGCGCATGAGATGGTTATAAAAAATAATTTCAGGTGTACAAGGTGTTGTTAGAGAAAACAAAGTCTGTCCCAGGGGCTAAGGTCGAGAACAACAAGTTTTGCTTGTCCGTTCACTTTCGTTGTGTTGACGAAAAGGTACAGGTCAATTTACTATACAATTGTTGAATCAATAGAATCACCAAACCCACACGCACACGCCAAAACGCATTTGGGTAACCTCATTTTATCTAACCATTTTTACCCCTTCTTTCTCTTTTTCTTCAGAGCTGGGCATCCCTAGCGGAGAAAGTTAGATTGGTGCTCACTGAGTACCCACAACTTAAGCTGACCCAAGGCAGAAAAGTGCTAGAGATTCGTCCAACCATCAAATGGGACAAGGGAAAGGCTCTTGAATTTTTGTTAGAATCATTAGGTCAGTATATATAAGTTCATGCAAAATAATTATGCTTTACAACACACATGGCTGTTCTGATTCAATATAATATTGTTTGCGTATTTCTAGGATACGAGAATTCGAGTGATGTATTTCCAATCTATATTGGTGATGATCGAACAGATGAGGATGCTTTTAAGGTAATAAATGCTGTCACCTAGTTGGTCTGTTTGTTAGTTATAGTTGAAAGCATATTGCTATTGTATATTTCATTTGTTTGTCTGTTAAATGATCAACTTGTTAACGTTATGGATATAATATTCTTACCAGGTTTTACGCAGTAGGGGTCAAGGAATTGGGATACTTGTTTCAAGAGTTGCAAAAGAAACAGATGCTTCCTACACCTTGCAAGATCCATCAGAGGCAAGTCCTATATAAATATATTCATCTACCACAATTTATTATAATATAATTCACGCATCAATATCTTATATATATATCTTTATTGCGAATGGTGAATCTGAAAAATATATAACATTATCTTTATGGGCACATACACAGGTTGAGCAATTCTTGCGGAGATTGGTGGAATGGAAAAGATCCAGTAGTGTGAAGTGCACAGAGTTGTAGATTTTGTCGATTATGAGTTAAAGAATTGACACCACCACCTTCGAAGGGTTAAGGGATGGATGGAATTGTATGACTTTATAGTTGAAAATGGAAATAGGATCATTCCATTTTCTATAATTATGAATTTTTTAGGACAATGTCCGATCAGAAAGATTGCATTGCATGCGCATGCGGATAGTGAAAGGCAGATGTTTTATGGCGAAGTTGCAAATGCTCCGTCAACTTTGTTGCTATGAAATGAATATGAATTGTACTTATCGTATATGTGGCCAACATATACTCAAAATGATAACTACGATCTCCAACACCAAAAAAGCTGATTTAGACATTCACAAATACAAAATTACTTGATTTACAAATTTTAATGTCGTAATAATCCTTCCACACAAAAAGTCTTCCACTTATGCTTTATAAGTGTTTCTAAATATACAACCATAACATTACCTAATTTATTTATTTAATAAATTAGCTCTCTCACAGTGAACACACATACGTATTTTTGTAAATCTAAAATTTTATAGTGTTTGAATTATGTAAATAAGAGAAAATTAAATGAAAAAAAAAAGAATCTTATTAACAATAATTAATTAAATTCTTTATATAAAATCTAATCATCAACTACACAATTAAATATTCGGTAAATTTACTTAATAGTTAACCAGAGAAGACATATCAAATCCAATTAAGAGAGACTGCATATTAAGATCATCTTCTAATTGTGTATGCAATAGATTGAATGCAGTACAACCCATGCTCCGTGCGTCCCAAAATAACTACACTTATTTTTTTTTTTGTACAAAATAAGAATAGTAATAATAATAGACATTTCAATTAAAATAATTTTATCAAAATAAAACTACTTTCACATTAAATATATTATTTTTATACGTTATAAATATAAATATTGATGTGACTTACTTAGAATAAATTAAAAACACATTAATATTTCATTGAAAATAATGATGTAAATTAATTTTTTAAAAATTTAATAACAAAATTGTAATAACGTCGAAACTGAGAAAGTATTTTATAACGTGATCCTCAACCACAAAAAAAAAGAGTCTAAATCATATGTAATTTTAGAGAAAAAAAAATAATTAGTCAATATACTAATCAATTTAAATATTAACTTATAAACTAAAAATTATTAATATATAAAATAATTTCTACTATGAATAAAAAATTATAATTAATATGTGAATTAATCACTAAAATTCATGTCTAACATTCAGCAACCAATTAGTGATAAATTCACTTACTAATTATAAATTTTTATTCATAATAAAAATTATTTTGAATATTAATAATTTTTAGTTTGTAAATTATTATTTAAATTATTTATTATAGTGATTAATTATTTTATATTTCTAAATTTAGTTACTATTTAGACATTTTATTGTATTGTAGTGAATGAATGAATGGATAGTAAAACTATTTTAATTTGCTGCTATATATCGTTTAATTACTAAATTTTTAAGAGATAGAGTTAAGAGTAATAAGTAGTGTTATTTAAAATAAAGTTTTCTTTTAAAAGAAAAAAAAACTGAGAGGTTAGAATTAGATCTTTAAAAAGGTTATGATTATATCACTACTGTTAAAAATGTTTCTAGAACATTTACTAGATCAATTAGAAAATAATGATGATAAAATGAGATGTATTGATAATTTTGTAAGAAAAAAAAGTACTTCATATCATTTAATCGTGTATTTATGTTAGTCATAATTATTTGAATTCTATATTTGTTTTAGTTTCAAGATATATGTTGCATAACTAAGTTAATCTTAATTTAAATTACTTTTGGAAAAACTAAGATTACAATTTGAAGGACAACAATTTAAAATTTATCTTAGTTTAATTAAGATACAATTAATATTAGAAATGTGATTAGAATTTGAGTAGAATACAAATTAGAATCATTTTAAGATAAATTAAGATTACAAATTATATTTAGTTAAATTATAATTAATACTGCAAATAAGGTTACAAATTTTAGTTTAATTAAGATTAGAATTAAGGTTAGAATTTCACTTAAATAGTTTTAGTTAAATAAAGTCAACATTACAATTGATATAAGAGAATATTACAAAATTTGGAGAGAAAGTAATATATGCTCAAAATTCAAATTTCAATTAATGTATACTATAAACTACTAATTATATTTTAGTTCAATAGATTTAACAAAATTTCAATTCTACAAAGAAATTTCATAATTACTAACGAATTTATATGGATAAAAATAAATTTATTAACAAATTTTATTAAATAATTTTATAATTGAAATTATGGAGAATAATGAATTTGTTAGAAAAAATTGTCGATTAGATATGTCAATAAATTAAAATTTATATTATTAACAAATGTTTTTATGGTATCCATCAATAACGTATTTGATGGTTTATTTTGTCGATAATGTGTGCGACAATTCATTTTATTGGTAATTTTGTTAATGAATTTTTGACGGATTTTTTTGTGAATATATTTGTTAATAAATTGAGCGATAAATTGCACTAATTAATCTGATGAGATTTTTTATATATTAAGGGGACATGGTGAGAAGAAGAAGAGGATGAGAAGAAGGAGGAGGTGGAGCAAGAAGAGGAGGTTGGAGCTGGTGGTGGCGATGGAGGTAGGACGACAAGAGTGGTGACACAGTGGCGACTCGAAAGTGTGATAGTGATGCATAGATGTGACAATTGTGGTTGTTGGAGTTATAGAAGGTGAATGAGGAAAAGGAAAAGAAGGAGAAGAAGGTGAATGATCCAGAAATGACAGTGATTGACATAGCGGTGACGCTGACAACGGTGGATGAGCGACAAGAATGAGAGGAGGAGAATGAAAAAAAAAACAAGGAGAAAAAGAAGGAGGAAGAAGAAAAACTCAATGGTGTAGGAAATTTTATCGACAATTAAGATCTGATTGTAATTACCAATGAATATTTTTCAATAGATATTTAAATGAATTTATCAAAGTACTTTATTGACAGAGTTTTGACTGTCAATAATAGGTTAGTAAAATCGAATTGACGACAATCTTTTTCTATTATTAACGAATTGTATTTGTGGATATTACGTTATTTTCTTGTAGTGGTTTGGTTAAGTTTAATTATTCTATCTAGTTATGTTAAAAAAAAATTATAATTTTTTTAATTAATTTGAGATTAAAAAAATTATGTATTTTTTTAATGTTATTATCTTTATAAAAATTTTAATTTGCAGTTATTAATAATCTTCAATTTATAATAAATTAAATATTTAACATAATATTGTTATTTTTTTATTTTTTTAATCAACAATATATATATATATATATATATATATATAATATAAATCAATAAAATATTCGGGAGGTTCAAATCACTAGTGGAAAAACGCTGTTTAACGTCCGTTATTTTGGGCTTTTAACGTTTCCTTCAAAGCCGACGTCATTACCGGTGGCGTCAATGGGACGTCGGTCATCCATATAACAGACGTCTATAATGACGTCAGTTTAGTGCGATGTCCGACATCACTAAACGTCGGTATAGGCCTAAACCGACGTCTCAAGGCACTGTATAGACATCAAACTACGCATTAACCGACGTCTAAGAGCACATAAAGACTTCGAACTTGTCACTAACCGACATCTACAGTCACTATAGACGGCAGTTTTTGCATTAACCGACGTCTAATACAGTCGTTGTGTTTTAGTGCAGTATTGTGCCTGTCTTTGGATAGCCCAGTAGTACACTCTTTCTTTGCTAGTTTCCCCCGAAAAAAAGGTTGACTCTTTTGAATTTCTCATGACATTTCAACCCAAAACCGAACCTGAGCCTTTGCTTAGTTCCATTTTCAATCGCAAGAGGGAAAAATTACGGTGAAATGATAACGAGGCAACGACGACCCAAGGTCATTTTTGGGAGGCAGCTAGCAAAGGAAGAATGTGGTACTGCGTTACCCCAAGAGAGGAACAAAACTGCACTAAAACACAACACAAGAAAATAAATTTTAATCAGTTGAACCAGAAGATAGTTGATGAAATGCCGCAAGAGAGTAAACGGTAACCATAAAAGAACACGCACCTGGGATGCAATGCCGCAAGAGAGAAAAAGGATAGGAGGAATGATATCAGAAACTGCAATGTCGCGAAGGGTCTGTGGTTTATTTAAAATGAAATGGGGCGTCGGTTCCTCCAGAAATCGACGTCTATAGTCACCTCGACATTGGTTATCTAACTAATTCGACGTCCAAGATAACATTTAAAGTGACTTTTTGAATGCCCATTAGACGTCGGTCTCTTGGGGAGCCGACGTCTAGGGCGCTGAACCGATTGACGTTTCATTTCCTGTCAGGGAAGTAGACGACAGTTGTTAAGGGGCGCCGACGTCTATAATACTATAGATGTCGGGGCTCTGCTATCGGACGTCGACGTGCCTCGGAGTTTGGTGAACATAATTAATTACAGGCCTATAGACGTCGCGCTCCCCGAAAAGCGACGTCTATTTTGCAGAAATTTATGTCTTCCCGCCTTCCGGACAGGCTATAGACGTCAGTGATTGACTACTCGACGTCTAAGCGCCTGGGAATCAAGTGACGAGCATTAATTGCACCCAAGTAGACGTTGGTCCCCCCATCAAAACCGACGTCAATGGCGCAGGAAAAGACTGTCTTCTTGCCTACCTCATTACATTTAACGTCAGTTGAGGGCAGAGCAGACGTGTACTATTGAATAGACGTCGCGTTCCCTTGAAACCGACGTCTAGGTTACCAATTTATTTACGGTAATGCCACCGTCCACTCATATACGTCGGGCTACCCTCTAACCGACGTCTTTTGGGTGACGTTAAACGTTGTTTTTCCACTAGTGAATCCATATCAAAAAATTATGTACATAGTCTTTTACATGTTAAGTCCCAATAATACAAGGATGTACATCTCAATTCAAAATGTCACAAAATGTACTATAGGTTGGCTACTTATTTAGTCAAGTTATAACCCGATTCACTTATTAGTAACTCAAAAATATTTGAACCAAATTCAATCCACCACGAGTTGGTGGGTTAAACGGGTTGACTCACTGGTTCACTTAATTGCAAGTGTTTTTTTTCAATTAAAAAAAATAACAATCTTTTTCTAATTTAAATATAAATAAATTTCAGTTTAAAATAATGTTAAACTCTAGAGATCATTCAAAATATAAAAAAAATACAATACAATACAAAATCAAGCATAAAAAGTAAAACAAATAAATATCTAACATTGATAATTTTTGTGTAACTTATCCATCTATAATATTATATAAATTCATAATATTTTACTCTCTTGAAACATCTTTTTTATTCCCACCTACAATACAATAAAAAAAGTATGTTAGCTAATAATATTGAAACACAAAGTAATAATTATATGGGTTAGTGAGGCAACTTACCACTGGTTCATCCTGGGTGAATCAGATTCTTAGTGGATCAGGTTCAAAATTAACGCGTATCAAAATTTCAAACTTTTTTCAACCCAACCTGACTTGAATCCTTAGTGGGCCGAGTTGGCTTATGGGTTTCAATCTGTTTTAACAACACTACATAGTAGCTACTCTATTTAGTATAACATTTTGTACAAAATATTTGAACATTTGGTAATACCTTCACAATCCATAATGCTGTAAATAATGTGTTATCTTACCCACTACTGTCATGTAATTTAATATAAACATTTTTAAAAGGTTTAATACTGTTTTTGGTCCCTAGTTCGGGGGATTGTGTTCAAAATGGTCCTACCTTTTTTAAAACGTAACAAATGATCCTAACTTTTGAAAAAACGGATCAAGTTAATCCTTTTTGCTAACGGTGTAAAAAATTTAACGGTGGAGCTACCACCCTGGACAAAACATATTGAGTTGTCTCATACGTGGCACGACAGGTAATATAACGTGTGAATTTTGAATTTAAAAAAAAAATTCTTCACACATCAGCTTCATCTTCCACCTCCATTAACCGTGAATTTAAGGTTTTTTCCCTCATGACAATAGAGGCAATGTCACCTTCTTCCTCCCCTTCTCCCTCTCCTCCCCACAAAACCCACTAGCTTTCCAAGCACTCTCTCAGAAACTGGCAAATAGGCATTCACCGATTGTCTTCTCCGTCCAATTGAGTGTTCGAATGTGCTCCGATTCGGCAGAAAACCATGGTCGTTGCAACCTTTCCCACAGTTGGTCCAAGGCGGGAGAGAGAAACTGAAACCCTAGAAATCAAATCAGCGACGCATCTTCTTGGGCGAGGTTTTAGTTTGATTAGTAGAATCACAAGGAATCCAATCATATACTAATTTTTTTGAAACTGGTGAAGGATGATCCGAAGTATTTAGGGGAATCCAGAAATCTTGAGTAAAACACTTAGCTGCATAAGGTGCCTTCCCTTCTGTTGTAGTCATTGCTTACAACTAGTGTCTTAAAGATGACCTTTTTAAGAGGCAACTTTTGAGGGATCCAGCATATTTTGATTTAGTAAAACAAACTCCAAACATTAAAACATTACATACAAACTAGGTAGGTTACAAACTAAAATCTCAACGAAATGTTAAACTTATATTGTATGAGACCAACAAACTACAAATCTTTCAATTTAACTGAAAAGGTATGTGATAGCTGAAGAAACACAGGAAAAGTAGGTCCACTTGCTCTAAAAATTGTTGCCAAAATCCCCACAAAAATCATTGTAGAATCTTGATTATTAATTATATTTCTATTTCCTTGTCATTAATAGAGAAAGAACGTTCATCTTCACACCAGTTTCGAATCAACGTCTCTTCATTTTTTCAGTGCTTCCTTCTCTGAAATTTTTTTTCTATGCACAGAGAAACTAGGGCGTGTGAGAGTGAAAAATAAGAGGATTTTGCTCTGATATTTGTATCTCTCTTCATCGGAGTTAGAGTGGAAGTGGAGGTGGGAGCCGATGGAATAGGTGTGAGGGGGAGAGGCTTGCTTGGAAAGATGGTAGAGGAGGAAGATGAAGCTGACGTGGTAAGAATTTTTTTAAAATTCAAAATTGACACGTTATATTACCCCATCCTGCCGCGTATGAGACAACTCAGTATGTTTTGTCCAGGGTGGTAGCTGTACCGTTAAATTTTGACATTGTTAGCATAAAGGATTAACTTGACCCGTTTTTTTAAAAGTTAGAATCATTTGTTATGTTTTAGAAAAAGTAGAACCATTTTGAACACAACCCTCAAACTAGGGACCAAAAGGGGTATTAAACTTTTTTAAAATATTGACACTTTGTTAGTAGGATCTTAATGAAAACGAATAAAAAAGTTATATATAATTAGTTTTAAGTTTTATTCTTTATAAAATATCAATTGGTTAAAAAATTGAAATTTGTGTATGTACTAAACTTTCATGCATTTTAGTTTCCAAACTTTAAAAATAAATAAAAATAATCATTTTAATCCAATTACCATTAAATAATTTTTATACAAACATTTGAGTTTACAGTGTTTAACACGTTCTTACTTTAATATTAGTTAAAAAAAAAATACATTTCATACGTTAACCAAAAAAACTATAATTAAAAAACTATATTTATTATTTTTAGAGTTTGAAAATCAAATATAAACAAAATTCAATTTCACAATAAAATTTAAAAAAAAAAAACATATTTAACTCAGTATTAATACAACATTAAGTTATTATATAACTTATTTCAAATATTTGGAGTTATAATCATTGATAGAAAAAAATAATGAATGTAAACATTCTAATTTAGGCAATGTAGATTATAATTATATTTTAAGACAATATTACTCAATGGTTAGTTACTTTTATTTTTACGTTTGATGTTGGTGTAGTTACAAATAATTGATATAAAAATTCACGTATAGTAAGATATGTTATATTTTTTATGTTTAATGTTTTTAAGTTATTACAGCATGGTTATATTACAAAAAAAAAATTCTTTTTATTTTACTTATATATATATATATATATATATATATATATATATATATATATAATCCATAATTTATTTTTATCATATTCAATAGTTTTATATGAGAGTAAAGATTAAATATAATTTAAATATTACTCTTTTTTTATTATCATAAATATTTTAAAGATAAAACTATTATAGGATTATCAGCGGACAATAATTCAAATTTATTATATTAATCCTAGTTAGATCACTTAACTGACAGATCGAATCCAAATTAATGAAAAATATCTAAAATAACTAATATAAAAAGCTTTTCTAATGTCATATATTAATTCTTAGAGTTTAGATTTTAACCTGGCTAGTGGCACAGATATTTACGTTTTGTGGATAAGGTTTACGAATCAGCTTCTTATGCCAACAAACATTGTAAACTAAAAAACAATTAAGTGAAGCAAAAGCAGTGTTACCGGGAACTCCATTTTAAAGTCACAAAAACCATGTGTGAAATCTTGAATTTGGCGTCTCACACTCATTTCGACAATAATAGTAACATAGCATTATCCATACCTATCTGAAAATAATAATAATTAATGTCTCATTATGTAAAAAATTACTTCCATATCTTTAAAAAAATAAACTTAAATCTAATTCAATCTCAAAAACTAATTTAAAAAAAAGTTAACGTGAATTTAAAATAAAGAAAAAGAAAAGTTAAGAAAAGTTGACGTGAATTTACTCTAAGTTTAATTAATAATTTCGTCATTATATTTATATTTATATTTATTTGATATTTATATATTTTTTATTTAATTAAATTAGAATATTTATTAAATATAGTTAATTTATTTATTTTATTAAATTAGTATTAATAAGTTTGAAAGGTGTTAAATGTCAATTTAAAAAGTCTCACATATAAACTATTTGAAAGATATACTGTATGTCAAAATCTTGAATGTGTCAAATATTAAATTAGAAGGATGTCAAAATAAAAGATGACATATATCATATATTTCAAATGAAGTTAACGTCAGTTTAATGCGATTGTATAGATTAATTCTATTTAAAATATATTAAAACTCAATTAAATAAAAGTAAAATAAAATATATAATTAATATAAAGTTTAAATTATTAATTAAACATATTAATATATTGAAAAGAAAAGGAAAAACACAAGCATGAAGCAAGAAGACAAGAAAAATTTAAATGTTAGCTAATAAATAGGTTAAAACCTTATAATAGTTCTTATATTTGTACTAGAGTTTCAATTCTATTCTCAGGATTAAAGTAGTTTCAATTGAGTTTTATTTTTGAAAATGTAATTAATTTAGTTTTTTTTTCAATTAGTACAATATTAACTTAGTGTCATGCGTTAGTATGTTGTTTTTTAATTTTTATTAATAAAAAAAAATATTTTCTTTTTTTAAATTGTCATATGTCAAATAAAAATCCTATCACGTGACAGAATTGAAAAAATAGTGTTACGTATCTCTGTTGAAAAAATGTTATGTGAAAAATTAAAATTTAGTCATTTTATTTATATTTTATCTCAATTTAGTTTTACTTTTTTTGTTAAATTAGGACAATTTCATCTCTTTCCAAATTAAGACCACATTAAACTTTTATATAAATGTATTATAATATTTTCATCAAAATTGATATTTTTATAAAATATTTTTAACAATATTAAATTTATTTAAATTTTATATTATATATTGAACTTTATTTAAATTTTGTTTCAAATATTTATATATTATATAATTTCTATAAAAATATTAGAATTGATTTAAAAATAAAAATATTATAAATTCAATATAAAATTTTAAAATAGTTTTATAACAATTTAAAATAAATATAGTTAAAATTTAAAAACAAAATTTAATTAAAATTCAATTTAAAATATTAATTTAAATAAACTTAATTTATTAAAATTATCAATAAAAATGTCAATTTTAATAAATGTATGGTTATAACAATTATAATATTTTTAAGAGGTGACAAAATGGGCTAACCTGACCTGGTAATGGTCTTAGAAAAAGGTCGGATCAAGATAAAAAGTTAAATTTTAATGAAATATTATTATACATTTATATAAAAGTTAAATTTTAATAAAAATATTAATTTTAATGAAAATACCATTGTACAAAAGTTAAATTTAGTCTTAATTTGAAGAGAAATGAAATTGTTTCAATTTAAAACAAGAAATTAGGACAAAATTAAGATAAAATACAAATAAAATGACTAAATTGAAATTTTTCACTTGACAGTTTCTCCAACAATAACATATAACAATGTCAGTGCTACATCACTGTTTATCCCATGTAATAGGATCTCATTTGACAATCAAAGTTGTATTTTAAAAAAAAATCAAAATTTTTTAAAAAATTTTAAAAAAAATCACGTATTGACTCATACACTAATTTAACGAAAAAAAACGAAATTGCATCATATTTTTTTTAAAAAAAAAACCTTAAAACTTTAACCCTAATAAATATTAGCATTGATAAAATTAATACATATTTTATATTAATATTTAAAAGAATATGACGACAAAATATTTTACTGTCCAAAAATTTCATAGAAGAGTAAAAACGGAAAATGAAGAGTTTTTCAATAGGACGATGTAATATATTTTGAAGTGAAGTTTTATTATATTTGGCATGTGAGACCATATGCCTAATTAGTTTCATTCATTCGTATCAATCAAGATGTATAGCTTAGTGCTTGGTAGAGTTAAAAAAATAATAATAATAAAAAATGAAAGCATCTCTATATTTCAGG
Organism: Vigna mungo; assembly: GCA_036885675.1. Lineage (NCBI taxonomy): Eukaryota > Viridiplantae > Streptophyta > Magnoliopsida > Fabales > Fabaceae > Vigna > Vigna mungo. The sequence continues at coordinate 36,672,807 of CP144699.1, forward strand.
TGTTTTGTTCGATTTTATCCATTCATAGCCGCCATTTTTTTGTGATTTACTTCACAAGTAGGTCCTTAGAAGCAGGAGGAGTCGTGTTGGAAACTGAGATCAGATCATAATCGAAGTAACCAAAAAAGGAAAACATAAATCCACACAGAAAACCTTAACCTTGTTTGCGTGTTTTTTTCCATCACCATCCAATAATAGTTAAAAGGGTTTAAGTTCACATAATGTTACACACATCAATTTTGTGTCTCCGATGAAATATGCATATTTCAAATTATAATATAAATATTCTAATTTTTTATCCGTAAGCAAATATATTAAATAAGAATAATTAGGTTTTTCTAACCATACACAAAATAATATAAATAAAATAAAATAAAAACAAAAGACACTAATATAATTCTTCTCTTTTATATGAAGTTGCAAAAAATGTCATTGTATTATAATCACATTCATGACCAAACTTTATATATATCCTATAACAATTTTAAGAGATTATATGTGACATCCCAATTACATAATAGAAACAATCATATAATATAGACGTCATCATTCAAATAAAGAGAACAGTTAGAGCATGACTTTCGATTTAGTAGAGGATTACAGTAATCCAAAATGGCCTAAATTTTAAACTTAAAGAGCATACTAGAGTATTTCAAAATAACAGTTTTCAAAGAAAGGAAAATCCTAAGAAGACTACATCACAGCATTAACATCCTCCAACTCTTGCTCCAAGGGGACTCCCTCAACAACATCTGCTCCCATCCAAGTGGATGATCATCGCAAGAGAAAGCATACCCAAGCAACATACAACACAAAAGTAAGGGTGAGCGAAGTAAACAAACAACATACATAAAATACAGTCAATCAATGTCCTCGTGCTTAATTAAATATAAAAAGAACAAGCAAGGCATACCAACCAAACCATGCATCAAATACTCAACGTGACTCATCCGGATTTGGTATAACTGTCTAGCTATTGGTTGTCTTTGCATTTGCATAGTTCAGCTGGCCCATCCCCAACACTATGCAAGGTAAATCCCCCAATTTATCTATGTCTAAACTCCAAGACTATAGACGAGGACCTCCCTCTACTCTCACCACTTACATTGTTCTTCTCTATTTGAGTATGAACAATGCTTTGAGTGTAGGGATAGACATACCATTTCAAAGCTCCCAATATTATACAGACAACAATGACACCCCTCACATTACTTTTAATCATCTCACCCTGAGATATTCAATTCATGCACAATTTCGTCAATTCAGTTCGTAATCATAGCATTTCAAACCACACAATTTAAATATATAAACATACATGCCTCTGACAATCCAACAACATCACTCCAAATATGTCAAACTATTCTTAAATCAAATAAACATATTTTATTATATTATTAATATTTAAAACCTCACAATATTATTTATATTATATATATATATATATATATATATATATATATATATATATATATATATATCATACTAAAGTTTATAAAAAAAAACTTTACTTTTTATAATATAGATACATATCTAAAAACGTCATTATAACAAAAGCTTACATTTGCTTCCAATATTGTGATAATTAAATATTTAACCAAGCTAAAAGTTAACTTTCAATAGCAAATCAATCAATTCACTGACAAAAGGAGAACTCCTATGCCACGAGAAAGTAATTTTCTAATATAAGAATGTTAATTTTGAGACCCAACGAAATTAGTTCTCCTGGTTGCTATTTACGAAATGAATAAAAATACCTTAACATATATAATAAGAAAATCAATGTGATAAAAACATATTTCCCTGTACCGTTTTAATTCTAAAGAAAAACTAGATTTAAGATTTATAAAAATAAATCGCATTAGTCTAAAAAGTTGTCACTGAACTTCGTTTCAAACATAATTTTACTTGTTAAATAGTACACAAAAACACTGTTTGTTTCCATGGTAGCAAAGACAATAATAAAAGTTAAATTAGCCACAAGCCATTATCATAAGGTGCATTCCTTCCATAGTATCATCGTATAATGACCTGGATTGTACCGCTACGAAAACACACAGCAACTCATATGCGAAGAACAAAATTCTATAATTAAATTATTATAACCCAATCTCATATATAGCAATTAACAACTCTTAAAAACATATGCAACACAATAATAATTGATAAACAATAAAAAGACATGCTACACCATAGTCTACCACATTCACCCAAAAATGAACAAAAATCTAAACATCATTAAACAATCATACACACATAGATATTAAAGGCTAGCTCCCTTACTTGGAAATTTCACAGCTCTATACCAAAACTTGGTTCTACCGTATCCGAGGTTACACCGAACTTAGACCGCACCATACAGACCACCGAATTGTGATCAAGAATAGTTCTTAGAGCTATTGATGAACAGAGATTGGAAGGACATAAACGAAAGGCACATGCATCAACAGAACTATTGCATGCTCAAAACCCTAGGAGCCTAAGGAAAGGGGGAAACGACTTACCAGCGAAATAACGAGAACCCGATCGGTTCAAGTCGAAGCTCTCGACTCCAGGAACGCAGGGACGCCACCTAAACGAAAATGCACAGGTTGAATCGATGTGGAGATTAGAGAGAAAGTAGAGGATAGTGGAGAAGATGAGTTATAAAGAGAGAAGCGTTCTCAGGAAATGAGTTTAGCTTCTCTTTTTGTTTTTCTGAAACTTATATAAAACTATTTTTATTTTTAATAAAGCTCTCCTTTCTTTCTTATTAAATTTCTGTCCCCATCTTCTTTTAAAGTATATTATATAATTAAATATAGGTTCTTATATTATATTCAGACAATGAACTTTTATATATATATATATATATATATATATATATATATATATATATAACATTGAAGTTTTATTCTAAATGGTTAACATTAAAGTTTGAAGTTCTTAACTAATAATAATATGCATTAATCTGATTCACATATAAAAGTGATGATATTTAACTTTGTATGATTTTTACGTGATAGCAACAGGATGTTTCTAAATTGTATTTGATTAATATTTGAAAGATTATATGATGATAACCGTACCATATATAGCGATGGCTCCTCCTTTTGTTATCGATCATTATCCATGTTTGTATTTTGTGTCGTGATGAATTATGCATAAAATTACCAAACTGGCAAATAAGACAAGCAACATGTCAAAGGATTAAGCACAGTCAACATCCATGATTGCGTAGTCATAAAGCCCTCAAATTATTGCCAACCATCAATCCTATTCCATCACATGGTCCAGCTGCTGCGAACATACTCACGTACTTACCAATCAGAGGCTGTGACATCCCCATTTTATTAACATATAAAAAATCAAGACGTCACCATAAATGATATAATAAAGCAGTTAAAATGTTAAGGTACTTAAGTTAGGATTATAGTAATCCAGGAAATTTAGAAGAAATTTAAAACACGCGAGAAGATACTAAAGTTTGTCAAAATACATCAGAGTTCAAATAAAATTTAACAGTTTAAAAAAAAAGGGAAAATCCTAAGGAACTAAGCAGCAGCAGTGTCGTGGTTCTCCTTCAAAGCGTTCTCAACGGAGACGTCATTCTCCTCTGCTCACATCCAAGAATAGATGATCATCGCAACAGGGAATCAAACAACATACCTAAATACAAACAACAAAGGCAAGGGTGAGCTAATTATATAAATTCATACAATTGTATTAAACATGTAACATACAAGAATAACTTATATCCAACAGATTCAAAAATATCACTTAAGCATGCAATTTCTAGACTTGACTCGTCCGGACTTTAAAATGAGAGTCGGGTTATGGCGAGTCACCCGTGATGACTTATGAAACTTGGGTTCCCCACCCTGCCACACTCACGAGGTTAGTCCGTTCCGCGCCTTGCGGCATACTAGGAGCCCCAAAAACTAAAGACCTCCTGCTACTCCTCACCACATGGTTCAACCTCTCTAAGTGAGTATGGTTGACCATTGGAGCGTCAGAATGACTCCCAAGGCTGAGCCCCTACTTTCATTTTAAAACACTAAAGATCTCACCGAAATATTCTACATAAATGGAACTTAGTTTACCACTTGGATCAAAATTTCATCACTTAGTAATTATATACTTTTTGCCACAAAGTGTTACTATACCATAATAATTATTTTAATTTAATTATACAACACTAAAAACTAATGCTTCACGTGACCCATCCCAACTGTGCAAGTTTATTACAATTAGGCTGTCTTGTCACAGGTTATTCATCGATTAGTCCTCTCTAACACTTGTCCCATTCTTTTTCTCTACCAAAACTTACAAGGATAATTATTTAAATATTTATGACAATTACTCGTGAGACCCTAAGAGAAACACCACTCCTTTCCTACACGAATCTAAGCATAAAAACAAAGACATAACTTACCCAAAAACTCTTCTCACTTGAAGCACAAATCCATAGCTTCAGACAGTGAGTTTCCCAATTACTCACTTTTCCCATCAAGACTAAAGCCACATCAATATTTTTATTTCTTTTTTTTTCTATAACAAAACCTATTATAATATTAAACTATATAACTACCCATATGGACCCCACATGACCCACCTAATTTCCTACCCTCTTTCCAACTCACATAAGACTCTTCCCTCTCCATAAAACATATTTACCTTATTATATATATTAACAATTCACCAAAAAGTTTCATATCATTTCCACTTCACGTAAATCCACCTTTTCTCCAAAATTATACTTCTTTTATTAATAAAATAACCAATACCCATCATCACTTTCTCATTCTCATATAACTTTAATTTACTTTTCTTACTCTAAAATACCATCACAGTAAATGTCACTTCCACACATAGCCTATTTATTCATGCATTAATTATATTTTCCCATTTTCTTCTCTTAATTTACCTCCAACACTTATAAATCTACCTGTATTAATATAATATATATATATATATATATATATATATATATATATATATATATATATATATATATATATATATATATATATATATATATATATACCCTGAACCATTAACTTTTTACATAGAACGAGACCTCCCTTTATCATGCGTAGTCCACTAACTTCTATTTTCTCCCTCTCTTCTATCTTACCAGTAACCCATACCAACTCTCACAGTACCTATATCTTGCACCTTCATCTTATATTTTCTTTTAATAAAATTGAAGCAAGAATAACCCCGTTCCACCCCAACACTATTTGTTTTTCTTATTTTTGTTTTTACTAACTTTCCCAATGATAAGACCCGTTTCTTATTCTTTTTATACTTTTAATTTAGAAAACCCCAAAGAGATAATACTCTCCATGTATGAGAGTCCTTCACGTCCTTCCAAGCAACACCTTCCCCATTCTTTCATTTATACATGTTCCACTGCACCCATATTCTCTCTATTAATTTGCATTTTTCCCTCTCAGCACAGTGCTCATTCACTCACTATAGCTAATTACGGTAACGTATATTTTCCAAGCCCATTCGCATCCCTTTTATTTTTCCTCTTATCTAACCTAAGTTAAAAAAAACAACTGCTAATAATAACCACCTTGCAACTCCACGACCACTTCTCTCTTCCCCAATATCTCATAAAGCTTAACATGCAATCCCAAAACAGTATATCAAAATAAAATTCATTATACATACCGAACATATAAACAATTAAAAAAATATAATATAACTAGCTCCCCTTACCTGGAAAGCTAAAAATCAAAATTCAGAGAATGCCTCCAACGGTGACCTTGACACTGCGCTCACTGGACAAAACATATAAATCACCAATTTGGTGATAGAATAAACTTTTTAGAGCTGGAAAATAATTGACAGAAAAGTGAAACGTGGAAAGTACATACAACCAGAAAAATTGGTTGCCCTAGGTTAAGAACAGTAAAGAAGAAAAGGAGAAATTTTCTTACCTGACCAAACAAGAAACCAATCGGATGGTTTCGTAGCTCTTGACTCCAGGAACAAGGAAGCACCACTAATTTAGGATTCAATCGGTGGAATTTGCTGGAATCCTAGAAAGAAGTCAAAGAAAATTCTGATAAGGGCACAAGGGTTCTTTTTAGAGAGAGAAGGGAAATGAGGAATGAAAATCTGAATTGGAGAAAGAGACTCCTCTCAAGGCCATGTGTCCAATTCGAGTGGGCCTGCTACCCTTATTAGGCCCAATGACTTATTTATTTTTCTGAGACCCTTACACAGGAAATTACAACTGAAGCAGATATGTGTACATCACTGTGTACATCACAATAATACTCACATATATATATATATATATATATATATATATATATATATATTCTCAGTAGATAAACCAGCTGCTTCCTATATATTATATATCCTTTTCTCTGCACCATCACAGGGAGCCAGAAAGTCTAACTCTGCATAATACTTTTATACTTGAGATCTTAATTACAATTAACAATGGGAAGCCCCACCCTTGTTTAATTGGGATATTAAACAGAAACAGAGCCTTTAAATTTTTCACAAACAGATGGTGTACTAAACCATTGGGCATCCAGATTTGTGAGAGCCCACCTAAACCAAATATCAGGAAAATGGAATCTGAAAATAGTAATATTTTATTAAATGAAAAAGATTTGATATTTAGTTTAATGGGTTGTTTTCAAAGGGTTAGGTGTGTGAAAGGGAAACCCACTACTATGTGAATCTTATAAATGGTTGAGGAGGAGTTGGAATCCACTCATAGTGCTTGATTTGCAGAAGACATTGGGATGCTTAATGGGGACACCAAACATGCTTCCATGCCTTCATTTTCATACGTGTAAAGATAGGTTGCCACTAGATTTAGCTTCATCATTCCTCTCTTAAACTCCAATAAACTAACCCTTAAAACTTCCAATTATTGCTATAAAACGCCCACTCCTCATCACACTTTCATTACCTTCTATTCCAACACCTTTCATTCATGTTAAGTGTTTTACATTAGTTGAGAGTGCTAAAAATATATACACCCACCATCTTCATTTCCTATTATGGATCATATCAGACAATTTAAGATTGAGTTTATGTCACATACTCTTATCAGATTACAAATTAATATTAATATACTTTTCAAGATAATTATTATAAAAATCAACACACTTGTCTTGACTTGTAACTATTGTCATGCTAGCAACAAACCACACTTGGAATATAAAAAGAATAAACATATATATAAAGAAAGGTTAATTTCTAGATTACCATTTTGTATATTTGGATTATTGATACATGAATTTAGAACTTGATATGAGAAACATGGTACAATGTCGATTAATGGTAAGTTGGACTGAAGAAACTGGAGACATTCACTTTAGCACTTTATGTGTTGTTGGAGTTAGACGATCAACGTATACAGTTTTACTTTATTTTATTTTTACTTTGGAAAATTATTTTTCTGCTTCATTTCATATTTACACATCTTCTATTTATAGATTAAGGGAAATACTTGGCAGGATTCACGGGGGACCAATGATTAGAGAAGAGAAAGAAAATCACTGCACCATTTTTTATTTTTTTTTAATTTAGAGAACAACTTAAAAATGTTGTCTAAAGTAAAAAGTTGTGATCTTAACTTTACGCAACGGTTTGACATAGTTTTTCGACCTAGACGGTTAGTTAAAGGCAAACCATTTTAGACATGGTGTACTTTTTTAGGCAATGCATATATTTTACATTAATTATTAGATTGAACGCTTATTAAATAAAAAAATATAGCTAATAGTCATAGTCATAGTATTATTATTTTTATTTAAAATCGTAGAATTTTAAGTGTTCCAATTGTAACTTGATCTATCTGACTTTTATCACAAGACAATGTATCATACGACAATTTAATTATTATTGAACTACCTAATCATAATTTGAAATATTTAAAGTTAAATTATTCACCATTTTAAATAGAATTGTCAAAACGGGTAACCCGACTCAATCCGGCCCGGCCCACCACAGGTTAGTCATTTAGTGAGCCAACCCAACCCGACTCATTTATTAGCGAGCCAAAAAAACTTGAACCCGGCCCGACCCACCACGGGTTGGTGGGTAAACGGGTTGACTCACTAGCCCATTTAATTATATTTTTTTAAAAATAAAACATACAAATAAATTTAAACAAATTTCACTCCCAAAAAATGATGTTAAAGACAATTCAAAATAATAATAATAAATACAATATAATCCAAATGTCATCCAAAAACAAACACAAAAAACATACAAATAAGTTTCTTATATTCATCATTTTTTGTTCCTTATCCATTTACGATATCAGAATCTTGAATAGATAAATCCACAATATTCTGCTCTCTTGAATCATCCTGAATGTCAAAAAACCTACCTGAATGTAGCCTATCACATCAATTGATGTAACTCTTGACCCTTGTTCTTGTTGTCTCTAAATTCACCAATAAAGATTTTCCTAATATCAGAACAATTCTGACAATCAATAAAAAAATATTAGTAAAAAAAAAAAGAGAACCAATACTCAATAACATCAACAAAAAATTAATAGTTTAATCTGTAACATAATTTCCCAGATTCAAAGATATCAAAAAGAGCTTGTTCAAATAATATATACTCAAATTGTTTAAATAAAATGAACAAAATCTGATACAAGCATGTCAGAACATGAAAAAAATCATTCCACTTCAAATCCCCTAAATCAAAAACTAAATTCGCAAATCCCTATTTTTTTCATTATAGGGTTTTTGAAAAAAAAAAAAGAAAGAGAAGTGAGAAAACAAAAATGTGGAGAAAAGAGAGAAAAAAGGAAGGGTGTTTTATCTGCTCCTTGAAGAATTTCAGTGAGGTTGAGAGCACCGTCAAATGAGAGCAAGTACCATGAAAGTGATTTGTGAGAGCAGATGTTACTTTTTGGTATACACAGTGAGTGAAGAAAGTATTTTATTTTTTAGACTTTCATAAATAAAATAATAAATTAAAAAAATAAAATTAGGTAGATGGGTTGGTGGGCCAACCCGGCTCACCACGGGTTCAACCCGCATGAGCCGGATCTAAATGAGCCGGGTTGAAATCTGACCTGTACATAAATGGGTTGTATTTTTCAAACCCAACCCGGCCCGAACCCGTGACGGGCCAGATTGGCTCACGTGTTGTGACCCATTTTGACGGCTCTAATTTTAAATATATGGTTCAAAATATCCACACCTTTAAATACGTGATTTAAACTAACCAGAAATTAAAAAAAAAATCCAAACTGTTATTGCTTATAACTATCTATATTTTCTAATACACTACGTACATAAAATAAATAAAGAATGTTTTTATTATACACTCTATATTAAATGTAAATAAAACTCAATATATAACTAATATTAAAGAATATAACTTATTCTTATTTTAAACGATGATTATTAAACCGTTGTTTAGTCTATAAAATAGTGCAATGAGTATTGAAGATAAATATTTATATTTAATTAAAAGTAAAAGAAAGGAAGGTTTTAAAATAAGTTATTTTTTCAATATTTCTTCAATTTAAGTTTTATTTTTGTCTCTTCTCACAGATTCATCCATTCTGATCAATAGAGTCGATCTTCAAAGTGACTTGTGTGGTTTTCATATGTGAAATTATATTTAAATTTGTTTGAAGGGATACTCTTTTGTCCGTGCAAATTCCAAATCAATGGTTTGAATTTTGGCTTCCAATTCATGATGCAAATATATGATGGGACTAATGGCACTCAAAGTAAATAATGTCACGTCCAATAAGATTACTTAATTACAATGTCACGTCACCAAAATAATTCTTTTTATTATAATGGTTCAACATCAAGAATTTACACACAAAAAAACATAACATTTAAGAATAAAAACACAAAAAATAGTATATTTAAAGACTAATTTTTAATTTTTAAATAACATCTTGAAATAACTAAATATTATAATATTCTTCTCTTCATCTTTTCTGTAATGGCATAATTTTATAAGAAAATTATTTTAATTAAATTAAGACTTTTGGGATTAAATATTCAAAAAATTCACGTGTGTAGATTTTCGTATGTTTTTTTGTCCGATTAATCCAACTTCCCCGTATAAAGGCAAAATAACTTCCATAAGAAAACAATATTAGATTTCAACAATATAATAATATAATTTAGATACTATTTTAATCTTTATTTTGAGTTTACTTAATGTGTTTTTTTTATGTTCAATAAAATTTTAATTCTTTTTTTAATTTTGGTAGATTTAATTACATTTTGTAATGGGCTTAAATATTTTAGAGTTAATATAAATCACTTCGTGGTTTTACTTTTTTTTTCTTTAATTTTCTTAATTAAAAAATTATTTATGTATCAAATTAGCATAATATATCACATATTTGTATTAGTGACACTTATTAATTTCAATATCAGATGTTAGTGTCACTGTCCCATGTTATAGTCTTATTTTAAATTTAATCTCCATATTTTTTATTTTGATTGAATTTTGTGAATTAAGAAATTTTCTTTTAATTTTAAACTATCTCTAACTCTATATTTCTTTTAATGAAGTCTAACTTTGCTTTTAAAATTAAAAAAAAAAATTCTTCATTATTTTAAAAATAATCTTACATGTAGAAAAAAGGGTTAAATATGTTTTTAATCCTTTTGGACGATTTTGGTTTTAGTCTCTCTTTCAAAGTAAGGTACAATTTAGTCCTTCAACTTTAGAAAACTCTGGTTTTAGTTCTTTTTACCAAATTTTTTTAACTTTATTTGCTGTTTCAAGCACGTTTCATTATAGCATTTGGATTGTTTACACTGTTTGACACATTTTTGCTTCAATGTTAACTGAGAAACGCTTTTGAAACAACAAATAAAGTTAAAAAAATTTGGTAAAAAGGACTAAAACCAGAGTTTTCTAAAATTGAAAGACTAAATTGTACTTTAATTTGAAAAAAAGACTAAAACCAAAATCGCCCTAAAATATAAGGACTAAAAACATGTTTAACCTTAGAAAAAAAATATAATAATTATATTCAAATAATATACTTACAGTTAGTTTAATACATAAATAATTTTTAAATTAAGAAAAAAAGATGAACTTATCTATATCATACACTGTTCATATCCATTAATTAATTATATATCATAAAAAATCAAATTGATTAAAACTAACAAAAATTAAAACCTTATTAAACATGAAAAAAAAAACAAGAATATACTCAACGAAAAAAAATGAAAGTAATAATTAAGCCAACAATCAAAGAAAACAATATCACAGTATTTCAAGATAAAAACATAAAAGTCATAATCATTCACCATACAAAAAAAAAAACTAAGGATCAATATATTTTAATGATAATTCAATTAGATTTCTTACTTTTGAGTTCCATATGTTTTATGTCATTTTAAGTTTTGTAAATAAATAAGTAAAAATAGCTATTTTGTTAAAATACGTAGTTTGATGCATTAATTTAATGATTATATTTGTAAGAAAATCATTGAAAATATAAAAAAGAAACTTTCATGAAAATGAATAATTAAGTTGCAGGAAACAACCTACGTAGAAAATTCTGTTAAAGGAATCTATTTTGACCAACGAAGATAAAGAATGAAACTAAATATATTTCCTGTAGAAAATTTGTAACATCTCAAAATTTTATATAGCAAGTATATAGACATGGAAAGCAATAATTATAATACTAGAAAGGAGTCGGAGTCATCAGATGATAGTGTATCAATATACAGTCATCTAAGATGAGTAATTCAAAAGCTTTACATATAAGTATAAAGTCTTTCAAAATACAACGAAGGAAAACTAATAAAAACCTAAAGAAAAACTAAGAGCTAGGAGCCGCATCGCCACTATCTAGTGCTTGCTCCAGTGGAGTGTCATCTGCTGCCTCTGCTCACATCCAAAGTTAGATGATCATCGCAATAAGAAAGAACCAAGAACATACAAAACACACAAACATACATTGCAAGGGTGAGCTAGTATTCAAAACATAAACATGTTCAATGCATTTTCAAGAAACAGAGCATACAAGCAACAACAACTCAAACATAAATAACTCGTACTTGACCTAGACTCGTCCGGACTAACTATGTATATAGAGCTGGGGCGGGGTGTGCATTTGTGGTGGCCTCTAAACTGCTTTGCAAAGCCATTGCCGAGGGGTTTCACCCGACCACACACAAGGCTAGTCCGTTACCGCGAAATAGACCTCCAGTGAAAGCGTCTACCCTAGGACTTCCCACTACTCTCACCATCCGCGTCAATCCTCTCTAAGTGAGAATGAAAGACCGTCAGAGTATTAGGGATAACCCCCCATAGTGGAAGCCTCTTACATACATTCAATACACTAATTGATCTCACCGATAGATCTTAATTTCGTATTCAATCCGACCACTTTAAATCATATGATATTCCTCTTGAATCAATAATGTACCTCATAAACCACTTTGATTCATCAAACGTAAAATTTCATAGTCATTCAAGTGCATTCTTACTATATTGTCTCATACCAAACCCATACATCATCATACAACATCAACCATGTCATAAAAACAACTCATACATTACATACTTTCACAAAACCAACACTTATTAATACAAATTTCTTTTAATATTTATTTACTAATACTAAAGTAATTCAAATGGCTTGGACACCCTCACCAATGGATCCGGAAGGGTCAAAAACCCCCAGAACGACCTAAAGAACGTCCAAAACGGACGTTCGGAACCCCCCAAACTGTAAAAAACAAAAGCAACAGCAGAAAACGGCGCCCGGGCGCCAGAATTTTGGAAAATGTCGAGTCAAAGGGCGCCCAGCGCCCCTCAGGGGCGCCCAGGCGTGAATTCTACAGATTTTTCTGCAGAATTGAGCAACTCTACCCCCTGAGTTTCGTTTTAGGCCTTTTGGTGAACTTGGGACGCTCCTAACTTGATCTATATGATGATTTAAACTTGTCTAGATCTTTCTAACCGATCCTAACACAATTCCTTAGCTCTTATGCATTGATTTCTACTCTAAAAACTCTTTTTCATGAACTTAAGGTACCAATTCTGAATTTACCAATTTTAAATCATTTTAGATCATTTAGGCACTTCCTATAAGTTATATGTGACTTGTCTAAAGGTTCTAAACTGGCCAATACAGGGTATAATTATAGAATCAAATTATGACTACCCTAGTTCCTTCAAATTAACCTAAAGTGCCTAATTTACCTATATTTCTTCATAAAACTGCATATACTTCTCATTTAATCCATTACAACAATCTCAATTCAACCAAGCATCACATTCATACAATCATAAACGAAATTCACACACTCACGGTCAATAAATCTGCAATTCTATGTCATCATACATAATAATCACTCAATTTCAACGTTAATGTGTAGAATCATGCAATTTCACTTTACCTATGCATTGTTTCCCAATTTTTCACAGAATCACTTCCATTCATGCATTCAAATCAGAAATCAAACAAGGAATTCTAACTCCCCTTACCTGGAGATTAAACTGCTTAGCTTAAGAAAAATGACCCAACAACGTCTATTTCTGTCAAAGCCTAGACAACACCCTACAAACCATCAAATGGGGATGGAGAAAATTCTTAGAGCTCAACGTTTTGAAGAGAACAAAAAGGGGAAGGAACATTGCACATGCAACTAGTGGACAGTTTTGTCCTAAGCCCAAAAAAACATCGGAGAAGAAGAGAAATCACTTACCCGTTGAAGAACAAGAATCTGATAGGATTAAGTCGAAGCTCTCGACTCCAGGAACGCGTAGACGTCAACTATACAAAAATGCAACGGTTCAGTGAGAGTGGAAGTCAGAGAGAAGGTAGAGGAAAATGGGCATAGTGTTTCTAGAGAGAGAGAGGACATGGACAAAATGAACCAGACTTCTGAGAAGTCTTTCCCTAGGACCCTCTTGCCCTTAGCTTAGGGGCTGGGCTGTCCTTAATAGCAGGCCCAATAACTTAGGTCCTTACAAAATTTGCTAAGGATATTAATTTAGCTTAATAAATTTAAAAAAAAAAAGAAAAAATAAACTTCGACGAAATACTGGAGTAAATTTGTTTGAAGAATTTATTTCACTTAATGAATAAAACGAACAGGTAACAAATTTGGAAAAACATTTGCTAAGTGAAATCTATAATAGTAAAGAATTTAGAAAAACTTAGGTTTAAAGATACGATTAGTAAATGTAATGTTTAAACAACCTATATTTTTAAACAAAAGAAAGGTTCTTTAAGGTGAAGCAATCCCGTGCCAATCTATAAGAAAATTGGGAAAACTCCATTGCAATCGTCACATATGCATGGAAAAGAGAAATCTTCATTAATAAATTAAACTGATTACATATCCTCGTGCGGATTGAATCACTTAGTAACTTAGATAACTAGAAATAGGATTAACTCATTAAGGTTTTTATAGTATTAAAGTAAGTTCTTTTACTAAATTTTAAAGGCATGTATATTTAATAATTAAAATTAAAATTTAACTATTGAAAAAACCAATGATTAATGATACTTAGTAATACGTTACCATAATATATTAGAATTGATTTATAAGTGATAGAGATACATGACAGTTAGATTTGGTGAAGTTTAATCTCAACATTATCATATATTGATCTCTTTAACTCAATATTTGCTTTTACTAACTTAAATTATGTTTTATTATCTAAATAAAAGTAACACTGAAAGAAGATAAAAAAAAAAAGGATCTATGTGCGAGCATAATTGTATAAGGTTCTATTTACTTAAAAAATATATAATTAATTGAACAATTGGGTAGTGGCCCAATACAACAAGGTTTGAAATTACCTAAATGCCATGTTGGAGGGTCTTATACATAGATTAAGGCCCATCTGGCATATCCTAACTTAGAGAAATAAAGAGTTTTAAAATGATATGAAATGAAGAGTAATAAGTATTTAGAAGTTATAGAGATAATGGTGGGGCGACAGGGCCATGTATTGATAAATGAAAAGAGCTGGATGATCTACTCAGGTTTCGGGAGCTACCTAGTTTCGTTTAGTTTGGCATTGTTGAGAGAGAATGCGAGTGGAATTAGCCAACGTATCTAACTTGAATATGCAGGAAACGTGGAATGTCATTGTGCCACTGCTCAACAACCCCATTTTCATACGTGCTCGAGAGTGAATGGCTAAGGAGAATGTAACAGCCACCTTCTTTTTGGTATTATTAATGCTTTCTTCCACCTTCTTAGGAGTTTTTGATCCTTTCAAAGCAACGCCAAACGATGTCGTATCAAGAGGGTCTTGATTCATGCCTGTGTAGTCTCCATTGGCGATCTGTTTCCCATCTAAAGAGAGGCTCACATGATTATTATTTTTATAAGAAATGCCCAGGTCTGCATTTGGATTTTGGACTCTTAAACTGATGCTGTATTTCTCTTTCTTCTCTGCCACCTTAAAGCTTTCCAACGAAAACTTAGGGTCCTTTGGTGAGAGTAACATGGAAAAAAGTCCACCTAATACGCCTCCCAGAACAATCAGAAGAACCAAGAAGACAACGGAGACTACTATGCAACACAAGCAGCAACGTGACGTTTTAGCCTGCTTTGTAGGAGAGGGTTGATGCAGCTCCGCCAGGCGAGCATTCTCGGGGGGTGGAAAACGGTACACTTGATCCTTCGGGACTCGGACAACGTACGTATTCAAATCTATGCCTGGTGATTGGAATTTGCTACTCTCATCATTTTTGTCGGGAGGAGATTCTGGTGGCAACGACGGCGCAGGCCGCAACCGCTCCTCCATCAGAATATGAGGAGCGGTGGGAGGTGACAAAGAAACCGAATTGCAGAAACTGGGAACGTTGTTAGAGAGTTGGGGAGGTGGGTGCTTTGCACGGGGACGTCAAACTGAACTTAGTCTATGCCCTCATCCACCAAAGGCCATAACGTGCGATTCAGAGATAAATTAGGTTATCATTTCCAGTTTCAACGGCTCAACTTCCTCTCACTTCAACCAACCTCCATCCATGCATTTTAGCTTTCTTCAACTTTAGTCAATTTTTCAAAAATAACATAAAAGCCCAATACTTCACTCAGCCTACCAAAGCCCAATATAAACCCATCTTATTTTTATTATATTCCTTCTTTCTGCAACCCCATAATATTCTTAAACCCTTAATTATATTTTGTACATTAGGGAATAAATATATATTAAAGTGTGCTACAAAGTTTTAAGTTATTTATATTTTCGATACAATATTATCATCCTCCTGGTGTTATAGAAATGTTAATTACTCAATTAAACTTTTAAAATATACATAATATACTTTTAATATATATATCTATATATAATAAAAAATAAAGATATATTAAAATAATAAAAAATTGGGGTGTCAAACTTCAATTATCTAGCTAGTCTTATGACAAGACGAATTAGAATTTTCAATCCGTGTTTCTTTAAGTCAATAAGTCTATTTGAGTCCTTTTTTTTTTTTGTAAATCAATGATGAAACAGATTAAATTGACCTGTTTTGTTCCAAATTATTTTATCTACCTGTACTCGCACATATTAAGTATAAAGTTATTGAGAGTTGTTTTTATTTTCTTTAAACCTAATTGTGTGATAAACCTTTTATATATATATATATATATATATATATATATATATATATATATATATATATATATATATATATATATATATATATATATATATATATATATATTGGTCGGTTATCTTAATCACCTAAATAATTAGATGTGATGTGGATCAAAGAACATATAAGGAATAATGATAAGCAAATTTAAAAAAGTATGGTTTGATTTGTTTTGAAGAGATTTTATCCTCGCTTTTATCTATCTTCTTATCTCTGGGTTTAATTGTGCAATGCTTCTGCACCACAGACCTTTTATCTGTGAAAGAGGAAAGATAAGCTGTACCAGAAAAGAAGACAAGGATACAATCATATATTCAGGTTTTGTGATAAATAAAGGTAATCCTTTAAAGGATGACAATGAACATAAATTTAACTAATTATTAATATTAATTTCCATGATTCACAATGTTACAACTACCATAGGAATAAATTCTCTAAAGTAAGAAAGAGAATGGCAAAGGTGAATATGCCTTACTAAACCACTGGGGAAAGGGATTAATTATAACAACACACGTTTAACACCTCACGTTTGCTATTTAAAATAACAGATGCAAATTTTTTTCCTGAATTTAAATATATTTTAACTTATTCAATATCTATTCATAAGTATTTATTTTAAATATATTTTAAAACAAAATCATTTATCCATTTTTTTTTTCGCCTGAGTCTTTTTTGCTGACATTTTCTCTTCGAACATCATTTATTTCCGTTCTAAAAATTATCATCATAGTTAATGAAAAAATCTACATAAAATATGATAACAATGTTTTAAAAAAAATTATATATATATATATATATATCATTATTGTAAAATTAACATCTACATTTAAATAAACAAACAACAAATAAAAAAACAGCTTTCAAAAAAACTTAATAATTTGAGCGAAAATAGTTTTTCTGAGGAAAAAAATATTAGATAGAAAGGTTGAATTTATACTCTTCTTTATTGCAAACCTGAGAAACGAGCCTGAGAACCTTGATAACGAGCCTGACATTGAAATGAAGATTTACTCCAGCTATAATCATTGGCAGGAGAGGGTTTACCTCTGCCATTGAAGGTAGAAAAAGAAGGTTTAGATTGAGAAACTTGTGCCGCCATGACTGGGGGATGAAACATGTATCTCCCTTTCCACCTTCATGCAAGCTTCATTATGCACAACGACTTGAAAACAAGCTTCCTCATCATTGGGGTGAGACATGACTTCAAAAACATTGAAATTTACCTCTTCATCTTGCACTTTCACCTTGTGTTTGCCATCATCTACATCAATAAGTGTTACAAAAGAAGAAAGAATGAAATATTGTAATTCTTATTCAATAATATGGAGAGGATACAATTGATATATATAATTGTTCAGAACAATATAAAAAAGGAATATAAGTATAAAAATATATGAACATAAATGCACAGATATGAACAGAGAATAAAATAATTCCAATATCCCCCTCAAGCTGCAACATATATATCCTTAATGCTCAGCTTGGACAACAAAGATTGAAATTGTGCTGGATGCAAAGCTTTAGTATGAATGTCTGCAAGTTGTGATGAAGTAGAAATAGGCAGGAACTTAATTACACCAGCTTGAACTTTATCCCTTATAAGATGACAATCAATTTCAATGTGCTTTGTCCTCTCATGCATGGCTGGATTTTGTGCAATTCGTATAGCAGATTGATTGTCACAAAACAGAGGAACTGGTTGTGGCGGAGGTTGTTTCAAATCATGGAGCAAATACAAAAGCCATTGAATTTCACATGTTGTGGAACTGGTTGTGGCAGAGGCTCTGATACCATGTTACAAAAGAAGAAAGAATGAAATATTGTAATTCTTATTCAATAATATGGAGAGGATACAATTGATATATATAATTGTTCAGAACAATATAAAAAAGGAATATAAGTATAAAAATATATGAACATAAATGCACAAATATGAACAGAGAATAAAATAATTCCAATAATAAGTACCCATAAACCATGTATTGTGAAAAATTTTCTTGTTGTTGGCAAACATGAATTTATGAAACAAAATCCATATGGCCAAGTTTCTGCCATGGTCCAGTAGTTAAATGCTCCACTAGAATCCTGAAACAGAAAAAACACAATGAAAGCAAAAAATATATTTTTCATTATGACTGAATATTGTATGGTAAATGAGGAGAATGGATAGAATGAGGAAAATCCTTATGTCTATTTATAACGTTTATTTCATATCATGCACAAAGTCATGCCTAACTATATTTCATATCATGCACAAAGCCATGCCTAACTAAGTTATTCAACACTGTATTTAGCAAACATATATTTTAAACGGATTAACCCGTAAACGCTATTTAATTGAGTATTAATTTGTTAAACTTCGAAACAAGATATGCTAAAATCTTGTCTCTCTAAACGATCTTGCCTTAACATTTATAACCTCATTTTTTATATATATATTTCTCTCTTTACTTTATTTATGTCTGCAAGTTGTGATGGAGTAGAAATAGGCAGGAGCTTAATTACACCAGCTTGAACTTTATCCCTTATGAGATGACAATCAATTTCGATGTGCTTTGTCCTCTCATGCATGGCTGGATTTTGTGCAATTCGTATAGCATATTGATTGTCACAAAACAGAGGAATTGGTTGTGGCGGAGGCTGTTTCAAATCATGGAGCAAATACAAAAGCCATTGAATTTCACATGTTGTAGAACTGGTTGTGGCAGAGGCTCTGATACCATGTTACAAAAGAAGAAAGAATGAAATATTGTAATTCTTATTCAATAATATGGAGAGGATACAATTGATATATATAATTGTTCAGAACAATATAAAAAAAGAATATAAGTATAAAAATATATGAACAATAATGCACAGATATGAACAGAGAATAAAATAATTCCAATAATAAGTACCCATAAACCATGTATTGTGAAAAATTTTCTTGTTGTTGTCAAAGAGGAATTGATGAAACAAAATCCATATGGCCAAGTTTCTGCCATGGTCCAGTAGTTAAATGCTCCACTGGAATCCTGAAACAGAAAAAACACAATGAAAACAAAAAATATTTTTTTTCATTATGACTCAATATTGTATGGTAAATGAGGAGAATGGATAGAATGAGGAAAATCCTTATGTCTATTTATAACGTTTATTTCATATCATGCACAAAGTCATGCCTAACTATATTTCATATCATGCACAAAGCCATGCCTAACTAAGTTATTCAACACTGTTTTTAGCAAACATATATTTTAAACGGATTAACCCGTAAACGCTATTTAATTGAGTATTAATTTGTTAAACTTCGAAACAAGATATGCTAAAATCTTGTCTCTCTAAACGATCTTGCCTTAACATTTATAACCTCATTTTTTTTATATCTATTTCTCTCTTTACTTTATTTATGTCTGCAAGTTGTGATGGAGTAGAAATAGGCAGGAGCTTAATTACACCAGCTTGAACTTTATCCCTTATGAGATGACAATCAATTTCGATGTGCTTTGTCCTCTCATGCATGGCTGGATTTTGTGCAATTCGTATAGCATATTGATTGTCACAAAACAGAGGAACTGGTTGTGGCGGAGGTTGTTTCAAATCATGGAGCAAATACAAAAGCCATTGAATTTCACATGTTGTAGAACTGGTTGTGGCATAGGCTCTGATACCATGTTACAAAAGAAAAAAGAATGAAATATTGTAATTCTTATTCAATAATATGGAGAGGATACAATTGATATATATAATTGTTCAGAACAATATAAAAAAGGAATATAAGTATAAAAATATATGAACAATAATGCACAGATATGAACAGAGAATAAAATAATTCCAATAATAAGTACCCATAAACCATGTATTGTGAAAAATTTTCTTGTTGTTGGCAAAGAGGAATTGATGAAACAAAATCCATATGGCCAAGTTTCTGCCATGGTCCAGTAGTTAAATGCTCCACTAGAATCCTGAAACAGAAAAAACACAATGAAAACAAAAAATATTTTTTTCATTATGACTGAATATTGTATGGTAAATGAGGAGAATGGATAGAATGAGGAAAATCCTTATGTCTATTTATAACGTTTATTTCATATCATGCGCAAAGCCATGCCTAACTATATTTCATATCATGCACAAACCCATGCCTAACTAAGTTATTCAACACTGTTTTTAGCAAACATATATTTTAAACGGATTAACCCGTAAACGCTATTTAATTGAGTATTAATTTGTTAAACTTCGAAACAAGATATGCTAAAATCTTGTCTCTCTAAACGATCTTGCCTTAACATTTATAACCTCATTTTTTTTATATCTATTTCTCTCTTTACTTTATTTATTTCTGCAGGTTGTGATGAAGTAGAAATAGGGAGGAGTTTAATTACACCAGCTTGAACTTTATCCCTTATGAGATGACAATCAATTTCAATGTGCTTTGTCCTCTCATGCATGGCTGGATTTTGTGCAATTCGTATAGCAGATTGATTGTCACAAAACAGAGTAACTGGTTGTGGCGGAGGCTGTTTCAAATCATGGAGCAAATACAAAAGCCATTGAATTTCACATGTTGTGGAACTGGTTGTGGCAGAGGCTCTGATACCATGTTACAAAAGAAGAAAGAATGAAATATTGTAATTCTTATTCAATAATATGGAGAGGATACAATTGATATATATAATTGTTCAGAACAATATAAAAAAGGAATATAAGTATAAAAATATATGAACATAAATGCACAGATATGAACAGAGAATAAAATAATTCCAATAATAAGTACCCATAAACCATGTATTGTGAAAAATTTTCTTTTTGTTGGCAAACAGGAATTGATGAAACAAAATCCATATGGCCAAGTTTCTGCCATGGTCCAGTAGTTAAATGCTCCACTAGAATCCTGAAACAGAAAAAACACAATGAAATCAAAAAATATTTTTTTCATTATGACCGAATATTGTATGGTAAATGAGGAGAATGGATAGAATGAGAAAAATCCTTATGTCTATTTATAACGTTTATTTCATATCATGCACAAAGTCATGCCTAACTATATTTCATATCATGCACAAACCCATGCTTAACTAAGTTATTCAACACTGTTTTTAGCAAACATATATTTTAAACGGATTAATCCGTAAACGCTATTTAATTGAGTATTAATTTGTTAAACTTCGAAACAAGATATACTAAAATCTTGTCTCTCTAAACGATCTTGTCTTAACATTTATAACCTATTTTTTTTATATCTATTTCTCTCTTTACTTTATTTATTCCCGTGTTTTTCAATAGCAAATGTTGATTTTTTTTTTTACTATAATTTTGTTTAAGAAAAATATATCATTGGTGCAAAATGTTTGAAACTTTTGTCTAAATTCAATATTACAATTATGCAACCTTTCGACTACTAAATTAAGTCAAAATAGCATTCACTCTCATTAAACTTTTAAATAAATGTATATCTCCGAGGACTATCAAATTTAGATTAAAACCAAATTTAAACCCAAACCAATCAATTTTGTTAACAATTATTTAAACTTCAAACAATTCACTAAAATATACTTTTCACTAACGTCAGCTATATCAAAATCAAAATTTCATAATTTCTAACAAATATTAATTTCAGTTTGAATTTCATATCTTTGACATTTTCAATAAGTATAAATTTCATATCCATAAAATATATATCAAGTCACATTTGAAATGTCAAGATCTACTTATTAAAATTCGTTGGCTCAAACTTAAATTCTCAATCAATTACTATGACAAAGAAACTAAGCATATACAATGATCAATAATTTAAAAATATCTTTATAACTCTGACCTTAGGAATATTAATCTTTTACCCCTTTAAAACAAAATTTAATAAATGAAACTTACTTTGTTCTTCATCATTTAAGAAAAGAAGAACAAATCGATACAAAATCCAGAAAAAGTACTTCTAAAATGATGATACAATTTCTAGAATAAAACAAAGGGTATTTATGTATTGTTGGTGACTTGTTAGATTTGAAACTGCAGTGGGACATTAACATAACATGGATGTACATCTCTCAAATGGATGATGTATGTTCAAGAATAGCGATGATATTTTATAGAGAAGCAACAATCACCACACAAAATAATGTGGGCATATTTGATAAGCTGAAAGGCAAGTAGATTAATCTCGGCTACATATTCATATAATAATTCCATTAAGTAAGACTTGAAACATAACTGGACTAATTCTCCCAGGTCAAGCAAGAAAAAATTCAGCTCTGACCCAAGGTAGATAGAGATTATACAAGATATTGACAGAATAGTAATTTAACTAAAACTAGCCCTGCAATTGCCAAAAACTCCATTGCAGTGGCCACCTGAAAGACACTAGCACCTACAAATATACTATACTAGACCAAGCATCATACCCTTCAATACATAACATACTCTTCTAACTTCCGAACACTTCGTCACAGAGAATCCCAGTCGATCTCATAAGAGGGGTACTTAAGGAGATTAAAATTATCCGAATCACCTTCCCACTGAGCCTCGCTCACGTCGGCAAACGTAAGATCCGAGAGAGGCGAAGAACCTTCAGAACCCTCGCTCTCCGTCGTAACAGGAGACGAGGAAGCTTCCACCTTGCAACACTTGTTGCTGGTCTTGTCGTCCGAACCCTTGTCAGAATCAGCCTTCTCTGGCGGAGGAGCCACTTTGGACCGTGACCTCTTCGACGAACCCTGAGGCTTTTCGGTCTTCCCCTGTTTCTGCATCTCAGCCAGGCCTTCGCATATGGCCTGAAGCTTCGCGTCAACAGAGGAATGGAGCGGCTTGTACTCCCCGAAGCCTCCGCCCACCGAGGAACCCTGGTGACGGAGGTTTGGGAAGTTAAGCCTGGCGAAGTCACCTCGGAGTTTGTACGCGGCCTTGTCGTACGCCAGAGCGGCTTCCTCGGCGGTGTCGAATGTTCCCAGCCAGAGCCTGGTCCGATTCTTGGGGAGTCTGATCTCAGCCACCCACTTCCCCCAGTGCCTCTGCCGCACCCCTCGATAAAGCTTGGTGGGCTTCAGAGGCATGCCCACGTGCTTCATGGGGATGGGCTTGGTCCCAAGGAAGTTGAGGGTGTTGGGATTCTGCTGGTGCTGGGTCTGGGTCTGGATTTGAGCCTGGATCTGAGAGATCTGAGAGGGGGTTAGGTGGTTGAGGCCGAGAAGAGACGTTGGTTGACCTTGCGCGAAGCCTATGATGTTTTGGGTGTTGGATAGGGATAACCCGTCGGCAAATGCATGGGTCATCGATGCGGAGCAGTTGTTTGAGTAGATAACAGGGAAGGAGGGTGAGGAGGGGAAGTAGATGGGAGAAGGAGAGTAAGAAGTAGAAGGAAAAGAGGAGTTTGAAGGTGAAGAAGAAAAGGAAGGGGTTGAGGAAGGACTTTTCATAAAAGGTTCAAGAACTTCCATTAGTTCACCCCTGAACGGATCTGAGGGAAGTTGAAACTCTGTGCTGCTGTAAAAACCCATCATAGCTGCCATCAGATCAATTCAACCTGCGTCTTTCTAAAACTGAAGAACAACTGGTTAATTAATACAGAGGATCTCAAAAACAAAGATAACTAAAAAGAAAAACCTTTTTCTACAAACAAAGGATGAAGGAGATTTCAAATAGACAACCTCCTCGGTCCAGTGGTCTTAATATAAGATTAAACTTCGAGGGATCAAAAATAACCCTCTTTGGCTAGTTTCAAAGGCAAAAAAAAAAAAAAAAATAGGGGAGGGGATCAAAATTTTACAAGCGAATTTTGACAGTAAAACCTGGATCTCGTTTCTGAAAACACCTGGCTTTCGAGAAATACTTCTAAGTTTGCTTCTTGGTGAGTTAAAAGACAAACCCAAAAATCTTAGTTTGAAAGACAGATGATTAACAGAAAGGGATTCAGAGAAGCGGGATGTTGCAGAGAGGGGGGAGAAGGAGAAGAAAGATGAACCACAGAAGAAAACTGAAAGCTTTGAAGAAACGGGGAGAGAGAAAAAATATCTGTGAAGGCCTCTCGTCACTCTTGGTTCTGCCTTACACCCTCTCTCTCCATTATATAGCACCCTATCACCTTGATTACTATTCTTAATCTCTTAATCAATCCCCTAATTACCGCTAAATTGCAGGCCATGACGTAAGACCCGCCCAAATTGATTAAGGAACTATCCAATCAGATAACAACACGCGTCCCCCAGACCTTGTTAAGGACACGTGTCCGCTGGAAACCGTCAGGTGTCGGTCTCTTTAACGTTGTGATTTTCTTTGGTCTTGTCTGTAAGCGTGTTGACCGTATTTAGTGCGCGTTCAGTCCAACTACTTATCCTCAATAGTTTTCGAATTCTAAATTCCCATGGCATCCTTCTCTTTGTCTTAATTTTTTTTCTATTGCTTACTTTACTATTCCATATAGTTTAATTAGCTTGGAAGTATGAACTGCTGCATATATTAGTAGTTTTATGAAAATCACTATCAGTTGGAGTTTAAAGCAAAGAATTGTTTAAGTGAGTATTGAAATAAGTAATGAGAAATGAGAAGAAGATAATGTATAGATTATGAGGATGGAGTCAGTGTTCCAATTCAGGAGTGGGGAGCAGTTTCTTTTATCTTTTGCTTATGGCCAAGATAATGGATGGTCCTTTAATTTAATCTAATATTAGTTTAGTTTGTATTGGGTTGTTTAATCAAGAATTGAACAACTTATGTACGCAAGCATTGCATAGTTTTATTATTTTCTTCAATAATAGATCAGACTGGAAAGTTCTCTAGTACTTAGTGATTAACTTGGACCAGAATTAGGTCGATGAACCTAAACACAAGAGTGAAGAGTCTAGACTCACGGAATCGAATAACGGGGTAAGCCTACCCACCAAACTTGCCCCTTATATTCTCTTCTCACGCAATTTCAATTATTACTCATACATTAAATATTACCACAATTCAACCCTTCTAATCAATTATTTTATAAAAGAAATAATCACTATGAAAATAGTCAAATACTATACTTTTTTTATAAAAATAAATTTTGGAATGCATTAAAATATTATTTAAAGGGAATTAATAATATTATTAATTTGGTGTTTATTTTTTAACCCATGCTTTAAGGATAATGTTAGTATTTTTCAGATATAAATACAATAAAAGCATATATTATCATTTTAACTATAAAGTGACGAATATTTAAAAATAAATAAGAAACTTTATACTGGTAGATAATTTAAAAACGTCTATATAAATTGGTGTGCTTTCCCTACTGCCCAAATTCGAAAACAGTTTTTTTTTTTTTTATTTTCACTTTCTTCAAACACTAAGTGTTATTTTTACTATATAACATACATAATATTAACATTAGTTGTTTTTTAAATTTATATTTCACCTG
Source organism: Vigna mungo (assembly GCA_036885675.1). Taxonomy (NCBI): domain Eukaryota; kingdom Viridiplantae; phylum Streptophyta; class Magnoliopsida; order Fabales; family Fabaceae; genus Vigna; species Vigna mungo. Next base: position 36,698,765 of record CP144699.1, read on the forward strand.
AATTAATTCTTCCTTAGTTTTATAATATATTAAGTCAGGTTTTTCATTTTAATTATATTGATGGAATTAACAGTGATCCAAAGCGATGATGTGGGAGATATACGAATTTTTTTAATCCGCATTTATATGGTTAAGACAATTAAGTGTTAATGTCAATTTTATCTTTAATAATTTTCATAATTTCAATTGGTCAATGACATCATAAAATGGTAGTATTCGATTTCATTTTCTATGTATTCGATCCAAAAGGGTGTATTCCCCATGACTCTAACCATTAACCATTGCAAGGTTTATGTACTTTGAAGGAACTCTTTTGCATGTTTATAAGAAGTTGAAGATGACGAGGGTGAACATGAATGTGTATCCGATTCCAATGAAAGAGTATCTCTTTCCATTCATTGTCTTAATCATTCCCAGATCACTTGTAATCGATTCTTAGTCATAACTTATTCGCATTGACTCATTTCAAACATCTATCTGGTTTATTTATAGAGGGTATGTTTCTTTTGCTTCATATTAACTACAAATACAAAAACAGTTATTTTATATTTTTTATAATCAATTATAGATGTATATGATCAATGGTGTTTCCCTTTTCTTACAATAAAATAATATTATAGGTCATACAATTATTAAATAATAGAAAACATAGTTTTCTCGTGTATGTTTTTTTGTAGTTTAATTTATATAATTACATATTTATATAATTAAAGTTTAAACATAATTATTTGTCTTTACTCAAATATAAATTTATTTTATTTTTAAAATAAGTTTTTAATTTTTTCCTCCTTATTATTTTACCAATAAATATTCTATTGATAAATATTATTTTTATCACTAATATTTTGATAATCTTTATTTTCTCTTAATTAAAATATTTTTTTTTATCTAGAAGTAAGAACATCCTTAATGAATTTATTCACATGTTATTTTAATAAAATTGTAGTGCCAGACTTAATTATAATTGAAGTTAATTGATTCAGTCAAAAAAAATTCATTCTAAAATGTATACATGTACTTAAAATTCATGTTTAAATTTAAAGATAGCGTGTCCATTTAATTGTGCCATAAGCACCTGTTAAGAAACACTAAATACATATTGAAACGGACAAAAAAAATTAGTAAATTAAAAACATTATTAAATACGTATCAAACATATATTATTAATAATTATTTTATTATATCCGAATCACTGACAAACATATATTATACTACATTAATCGTTATTTATTTTTTCTTTTTAATAATGTGGCCCCACCTAATTAATATATTGAATTTGTAAGTTGTAAGCTTTTAATAGCCACACACACTCCATACAGTGCAAAGAAATCAATAATTCTTCAACTCATACTTAATAATACCATGACAAATAGTCTAAACTAAAATAAAAAAAAGTGATAACAATAAGTGTCTTTGGAAACACTGAATAATAAATTAGTTGATAAACTTGTAATTTAATGCTAGTTATTTGATTAATCTTTGGTATTGATAAATGGAAAACGATCCACAATTATATAATTGTATAAACTTTTATTTTATTTTTAAGTAAATTTTGTGATATCCCAAATATATAATAATACCAATAATATAATAAAAATGTCATCATCTAATATAAAGAACAGTTAGAGTATAAAGTACGATTAATTAGAAGATTACAGTCATCTAGAATGGTCTAATTTAAAACTCTTAACCACAACAAAGTACTTCAAAAATACCTAATAAGTGTCTCACAAATAACATAAAATAAATAAGTGAAATCCTAAAGAGATCTAAGCAGCAGCATCAGCATCCTCCAGCACTTGCTCCAAAGAGACCTCTTCAACCACATCTGCTCTCATCCAAACATCGCAAGAGAAAGCATACACAAGCAACACACAACAAGAAAGCAAGGGTGAGCTAGGTAAACAGACAACATACATACAAAACAGTAAATCAATGCCATCATGTTTAAGAACATATCAGAAAATGAGCAAGGCATATCATTCAAAGCATGCATCAACTACTCAACACGACTCATTCGGATTTTGTATAACTGTCTAGCTATTGGTCGTCTTTGCACTTGCATAGTTCAGTTGGCTCATCCCCAACACTATGCAAGGTAAGTCCCTCAATCTGTCTATGTCTAAACTCTCAGACTATAGACGAGGACCTCCCTCTACTCTCACCACTCACACTGTTCTTCTGTATTTGAGTATGAATAATGCTTTGAGTGTAGGGATGGACATACCATTTCAAAGCTCCCAACATTATACATACAACAACACTATCTCTATAATCATTCTCAATCATCTCTCCCTGAAATGTTCAATTCATCCTTAATCAAGCAATCCAATTCAAGTATATAGACATAAATGTACACTAGCTAAAGGTTTTGTTCCGTACCAAAGTTAATAATTCTAATACTTATATATCATAATATAATATTAAATATGACTTAATCCCATTAAATTTCTATACGAAAATATATATATATATATATATATATATATATATATATATATATATATATTATATACTAATTTGTATAAAAGTTATATATATTATTATATAATATATAAGAATCATAATAATAAGAAAATAATCATTAGATTTAATATATAATATAATATACTAGTATTATAAAACTGGAATGTACTCTTGTTGTAACATATAATATAATATACTACTTACCACACTTCACCAAACCGTGACCCCTCCCAACGTGCATACATATATAAATAAGGAAAACCCTTTCCCTGCACACTAAAATTTTTAAGATATAACTTTTGTTTTCCAATGTCGAAACTCTAATCAATAATTATATATGTATATACTATTATACGTGCTTTTATATATATAATCGTATTATAATAATAATATATTATAGTATATAAAAGCTTAGATTACATAAGAACTTGAATTCACGTAAATAATATATTGTAATATATATAAAACCTTATATTACAGAAGAAGTTGAATTCACATATATAATATATTATAATATATAAAACCTTAGGTACAGAAGTTGAATTCAGGCCATTTCCATGCAAATTTCTTTCTTACCCTTCATAGCCTTCCGAAAACAGAAAAGAAATCAACCATGCCTAACTTCACTCTCCTTTTCTCCATATAATTACTACCTACAGAATAAACACATAAAGGTCTAATGTTCAATGCTACCACTACCCCAAGATGCTAAGCTCAAAGTTTCCACACTCCCAACTCCTACACAATATAGTCATCCCTCACTACCACTCACTCCCTGCAACCAGTTTTGCAAACAAACTTTATTCCCTATTTTCTATGAATTTTAATTACACCCCTCCCATTTATTATCTTTGCTTCACACCTTCCCAGGACATAATACTCTCCCTCTTCACGTAATCACCTTGGACTCAACTCTTCTCCATTTATTTTTTTCCTTTCTCTCGTGTTTCTTTCTTCTATTATCTAAAACATTCCAATACTCTCCATTTCTCTTCTCTCATGACACCCACCTTCTCAACCAATTTAATTACAACAACAAAGTTTCCCCCAATTTATTTCTAAACAATAATTAACATATTCACAGTCAGTCATTATAAAATATGCAACTCAACCAGTTCAACAATTAATTACATAACCAAAACAACATATAAGTACCAAGTTCAACACAGTTAAACGACATACAATCACTCAATAAATTTTATCTAGCTCTCCTTATTTGGAAAACTTCACAATTTAACTTGACGAGAACGCTCTAAACAGTGTTCCTCACAACAAATTTCAACTACACCCTATAAATCACCCAATGCTGATAGAATAACCCTTTTTTTTCTAGAGTTTGAAATTAACACAAAACTGAAGTAGAACGCTTCTAGTGGCATGCATCCAGTGAGATAGCATGTCCAAGGTTCTAGAAACAACGGAGAGAAAGGGGAAAGATGACTTACTGGTCAGAATCGAAAATTCCCTCGGTTCAACTTGAAGCTCTCAATACGGTGAGCGTTTGAGCACCACCTATTCAAATATTGAATGATTAAATCTTCTGGAAATCTAGAGAGAAGGCAGAGAAAATGTTTAAGACAAAAGAGTGTTTCTTTCTAGAGAGAGTGGAAAAAGGAAAAATAAAGAAGCTGACTTTGAAAAAGCTCATGTTAAGGTCATGTTCCCATAGTTTGATGGACCTGACTGCCTTCAACTAAGTCCCAATGACTTAAAAAAAAATTTCAGGTCCTTACAAAATTATATTATCATATTATCATTGTTTACATTCTTTCTTAAATAATTAGTTTTTTTTAACAATTTTATTTATTATTAAAATTTGTATAAATATTATTTATTTGAACGATCAATTTTATTTAATAAAATTGGTATTGAAACAACTGTTATATTAATCTTTTTTATAATTTTTTACTTTTCATTTTTTATTCCATTTTTTACTTTTCAATTTAAACAACTGTTATATTAATCTTTTTTATAATTTTCATTGTATATACTATTTATATAGCATGATGTAATTAAACATTTCAATTTACAATACCTTTTCTTTAATTTGAACTGCATCCAAAAATTTAAAAAAAAACATAATCTAACAAATGCTAAAAATGTTGTAATACCTAATTATCAATAGAGAATTTAAATAAACACTAATAAGTAAAATAAATTAAAAAACATATTAAAATGTAAAATAAAATAATGAAAAAATTAAATAAGCTATAAATTAAAAATTAGAAGGTAACTAGAAAATTTACACTATTAGAGAACCTTATGATTGTCAAACTAATTTATAAGTTAATCAAATAAATTATTTGGCTTATTTTTTTATCAACACATTCCCAATTTATAAAAATAAATTATATACCCACAACAAATACAGGAAAAAAGGAAAAAAAAAACATTTGAATGGATAAAAAGGGTAAAAGTAAAAAAAAAAAAAAAAAAAAAAAAAAAACTAAATTTGTTCTTTAACTAAACTTTCACTATTTATGCTGACTGACATACAGTCCACAACTTCTTCAATGTCCAAGAAAGAGTGTGCACCATTATACAAAGAATGATTAATATAAAAAATATAAATCAATCATTATATAAACTTTTTCTTAAAATAGGTAAGAATTGAAGTGCTTTTTTATAAATAAAATTGGAATAATTTATTATTAAAATACATACTTTATAAATTAAAAAGTTATTTAAATAAAAATTATTTTATAAAGATTATTATCTTTCTAAAATCATTTTATCTTCTTCTTATTTACTTTTAAGTTCATTATCATCTTGTTAATATTTTTGAAAATTAGAGATATTTTTAGTCTATTTTTGAAAGTTTAACATGTATGATATAACTTATTTATGTAAGTAAGTTTTATTAAATTCAAGATCTATCTCGCTAGGATTGTTAGAACGTATTCATATTATTAATTTGAGTTTTTAATGTATAGCTTATGCATTATATGTAAGTGGAGACTTTTAGATTTCTAATAAAACTAAGAAACTTAGTCCAAGTAAGAGAAACTAACTTGTTTTTTTGTTAGTACTTTATTTTAGATGTATTGTATGTAAGACTGTTATGATTTTTTTCATATTTGGTGGAGAAAACTTGTTCAATGTTAATGAATTATTAATATTTATGAGTTATTAAATTGTGAGCACAAAAGTTAGTTTGATGCATGTGATGTTGTATAGTTGTGTGAACATTGATTATTTAAGTTATATATTTTGAGTCAATTAGTTCTATTTGAAACATTTTAACACAAGAAAAGAGTATAATTTCTCAAATAAACCAATTGGTTAATATGATATATTTATTAGTTTTCTGAAATTATATAGATTTATTGTGCGAGCGAGCAATCCATTTGTTAAGTGAAATTCAAGACTTTAAATTCTAAAGAGTTCAAATCGTTTTACTCGTTGGATGAGTCTTTTGAATAAGGTTACTAAAAGATTCAGGTCGTTAGGCAAGTAAATTGTTCATTGTGTGAAATTCATTTTATTAAATTTCAAGGAAGTTGTGACGGTTGGTTCGTTTAGTAAGTATGATGTAGTTGAGCAAATTTAATTGGTTAGGACTTTTAGTATTTGCTTGATAGATGAGTCAATCACTTCACTAAAAATAATTATTTTAATTAAAATTCATAGAGCTCATGATGGATTGGTGCTAAACCAGTCAATGGTTTAATGAATGAGTATACCTCTTTAAGTATATCACTATCCAAGTAAGAACCTTCACTGAATAAACATGATTATTTAACAAGTTCTTGGTGTCATGTCTAGTTGAGCAAGAGGAGATGTTTTTTTTTTTAAAGTTCGTCGTTTGAGATTTTAAAATGAAAAGTATTTAGATTTGCATGTGTGTAATTGAGAAAAGTTAAGATCTAACCATAATTTTATTTTTTTTTTAACTTTGGTGAATGACTAAGTAAAGTCATGGTTTAACCATAATTTACTTTTTATTGTGTGGATGTGTGACCAAGGTTTTAGCCATAATTTATTCTGTATATGTGTATGAGGTCAATAAGGTTTAAAACATGTGTTATTTTAGATTTTCTTCCTCTAATTATTGTATATTGAAAACGGCACAAATGAGGTTAAAAGAATATTTTTAAATTTTTTAAAATAAATGCATCTGGCTAATATTTTATATTTTGAAAAAGGTTTAATAGGTTCGGAGGTTCATATATTTGGGGGTTTGTTTCAATTGGGTCCTCCAATTTTAGAAGTGATCAATTAAGTCCCTAATTTTGTCAATTTGAATCAATAAAAGTTTTTCAGTTAACGACGTGAAGTTTTTGAACATTTGGCACGCTAATGCTTCTAGGTGGCACCATTTCAAGTGTATAGGTGGATTATAAAATGGTGAAATCCCTTTTAATTTAGGGATTTCACCCTTTTATAATCCACCTATGCACTTGAAACGGTGCTACCTGGAAGCGTCAGCGTCGTGCCACATGTTCAAAAACTTCACGGTGTTAACTGCATTTAACGGAAAGGCTTTTATTGATTCAAATTGACAAAATTAGAGACCTAATTGATCACTTCCAAAATTGGAGGACCCAATTGAAACAAACTCCCAAATATAGGAACCTCCGAACCTATTAAACCTTTGAAAAACTCAAGACTGTATGTTTTTGTAATAACCTTTAAAAAAAAGGGTTACAGGTTGTAATTATAGTAAAGATAATAAAATTTAAGTTTTAAAAAAATAAAAAAAATAAAACTTAAAAACAGTTTCTGAAGACATTTTCAAAAACTTACATTTCATTTTCTCTCCTTCAAACATCTCTCTAACATTGTCCTCTCCAAAACTCATTATTTTCTCTAGATTTCCCCTCCATTGAGTCACTGGATTCCCATTCCGCAGACATCTAGGCGATCTTTGCATCAAGGGCTCCAATTTTCACTGATTGCATTTGCGATTTCGTAGGTTAAGTAACTTTCCCTTTTTGAACTGTGATCATGTAGCAAATTCTGCTGCATGTAGTTCACTTGTGATTTTTTCCCAAAATCTTAACCCAAATCTTATTTAGAGACTAATTTCTATCACCATTTGGTGAAATATAGGTGCTGTCAATTTTTCGAGAGTGCCTTTGGATTTCCTCTTGAGTTTAGCTACTGAAAATTTAAGATAAGGAGAGCTAGTCCTATTTCTTATTTTTATTGTGTAATGTGAATGAATGACCAATTTTGTAGTGATATGTTGTTGGAAGCATGAATTTGATTCTAGTTAACTTGAAATGCATGTATGGAGAGTTAACTTTGTATTTGGTTGTTTTAGTTTGATAATCTGAAAAATTTGTGTTCTTTCTTTTTGGGTTCATGATTTGTGACCATTGTGTTTCTCACATATTATATATGTTCTGTAGATAAAATGTGGTGCCTTGAAATTTGATTATAGGCATATAATATTGAAATCCTATTTGGTGTTTTTTTGTTGAAAGTGTATTTGGTGTTAAATTGGGTTCGGAAAATTATCATCGGTATGTTATGTTTTATCTCGATGAATTAGAAATATTAAAAAGAAATATGGAATTTGGATTATACGCATGAGCCATGTTGTGGTTGCTTTCTATCTATGATTTTATATTGTTAAGAATTAAGATGTTTATATATATTATTAAACCTTGGAAGTGCGTGTTAAATTACTTTGAATTGGTTACAAACATGCCGAGATAATTCGATTGTTCAAACACTCTAAACTAGTACAGGGGATAAGGCTTTTATTTATTTCACTTATCTTGAATAACAGAACCCAATGTCTTAGTCTGATATGTATAATGCAATGTAGGTTTTAATAAATAAAATTAATTGATGTGCTAATGTCTGGAAAATTAACGTGTTGATTTCTAGCTAGCGTGGCTTTTGGTCATATGTAATGAGTTTTAAATGTCTAATGTAATTGTTTTAATGTGAATATCCTGAAGTTTGGTGTTGTTATACTTTGCATCAGAAGTCTGTTTTAATATCATGATTAGTTTGAACAAGTTTGAAGGCTTATGGCCCATTTGAATGCACTAAGTGTCTAGCATAATATGGAATTAATAAAGGAAGGTCCTGGACATGTAATTGGTTATATGAATATGTAATTCTAATATTGATTTAGATTAGTTTTAAATTATTATGGCTTCACATTCATGCTTTAGTTTATATAATATGTTCATAATGGACCATAAAGATAGATTTTTTTTCTTCTTATAAATATATATATATATTTCAAATGGTAGAAATTGGTTACTTATTTTAAAATTTATATTGTTGTTGTGCAATATGTGATAAAATTGTTGTTAGCTGTGATAAAATTCTGCAGAAAAGAAATATGTTGTCTTGCTGTAAAATCTATTTTCATTGCTATTGCTGTATTGACTATTTTTTTGCATTTTTTGTTGGCTGTTGCAACACTTAAAGCATTGTTGTTTTCTGTATTATTGTTGACTGTTTCAGCATTGTTTTATTTCTGTTTTACACTAATAAATTATGTTGTTTGATGCTATTTTGGGACACTATTATTACTGTTTGTTGTTTGTTTTTTTTTATCATAATATTGTATCCAATGCTTGATGTTTGAGTTAAAATTATGCACTAAAATAAAAGGAATTATGAAATGATTAAAAGTTTTGATTGGTGTGAAACTTTGAGAGGAATTATTGATTCAAGAGGTATATCTTGTGATTTAAAGTGGTCGGATTGAATATGAAAGTAAGATCTCTAGGTGAGATCATTTAATGTATTGAATGAATGTAAGAGGCTTTCATATGGGGGGTTATCCCTAACACTCTAACGGTCTTTCAATCTCACTTAGAGAGGATTGACGCGGGTGGTGAGAGTAGTGGAAGGTCCTAGGGTAGGCGCTATCACTGAAGGTCTATTCCGCGGTAACGGACTAGCCTTGTGCGTGGTCGGGTGAAACCCCTCGGCAATGGCTTTGCAAAGCAGTAGGGGCCACCACAAGTGCATAACCCGCCCCAGCTCCACATACATTCTATGTCCGAACGTGTCTAGAAGTCTTAACATGATAGGATGCTTGTTTTGATGAGTTTTATGAAATAAATGCTAGATGGATTTAAAATGAATTGTATGATTGTTTGAGACTTAGCTTACCCTTGCATTGTATGTGTTGCATGTGTTTGCCTTCTCCCTTGCGATGATCATCTAATCCTTTGGATGTGAGCAGTAGATGATGATGTACCATTGGAGCAAGCTTTGGAGGTTGAAGAAGACCCAACCCCTAGTACTTAGGCCTTCTATTAGCTTTTAGTTTATTAGCTTGTTATTTTGAAAAACTCCTAACTTTTATTTTATATAGTTTGACACTTTTGGAAAACTTTTTAGGTCTCTTTAAAGTTCAATATCCTTGTATTTTGGAGAACTTTAGAACTTATACTCAGGTTTTATTTTGTTTTAATTTTCTCTATATTTTGGATGACTGTATAACTTATACATTCTCATCTTTTACTCTTAACTACTCTCTCATACTATACTGTTGAATTCTATATTATTCTATACTTAGTATAATATTGGGATGTCACAGTTTTAATTTGTAATGATCTTGAATTATATATGTATGTTGGAATTTATCTAACAGGTTCTGCGTTGTTATTTTTGTTTAATAAAATTTTAACACTATTACAAATCCAAGAATGTAAGAAAAATATTTAATAGTATTTTTGAAGTTTGATGATAATTGTAAACTTAATAAAAATAATTTTTGTCATATATTTAATACTTGAAAAAAAAAAGGATATATCCTTGAGTAGTTCAATATCAATTTACTTCTTTTAATAATTATATTTTTAAACAAGTTTTTTAAAGTTTAGATAGTTTATACATATATTTATTATATTATAGAGAGGAATTTAGTAGTAGATTATAAAACTACGTTTAGTAGTCTGCCAATAAGTTAAGTTAATATTTTTAGCTCGTAAGTTCCTTCTTGACCCACCAACTCTGGAGGAAGTGTAAATTTTAATTATTAACTGTAATTAAATAATTTCATATATATAAAAGTAATAATTATTTTAATTTATTTTATTAAATATGTTAATTAGTTTATTTAAGACATAAAAAATATTTATACATATATTTCTTAGTGTAATATATCTATATTATTAAATAAAAATTACCAAAATCATAAATAAAAGATTTCCTTGTATATTTTAGACGATGATTTTTCAACTGTCCTAATGATATAATAACCCGATTATCTTTTTTATTTTTACAACTTTTTACAAAGCAATGATGAGTGGAATTGAGCCAATTTTGCTATAAGTGAATGGTTTATTAGATTAAAAATTTATTAAATTTCTAGAAAAAGTAAAAGTAATGAAGAAATATGGAGGTAGAAAAAAGTTATATGCACCCAAAAGATGTTGTTAGTTTGTAATTGACGGTCATTGATCATATTAAAACCTAGACACTAGCTAGTGTGAGGCATTGGTTGATGGGGAAGTTGACATGGTACATGTATTGCGAGACGATGACGTCATGGTTACATATAAGGGAAAGTGAGTGGTGGTAGAAGAGTGGAGCCCACAACGGAGTGACTAATAATTGTTGACGATACAGGTGGGGCCCACTGCCAGGACAAAAGGGTCACTTCACTCACTCACTCACTATAAAAAAAAATAAAACCCGAAAGGGTAGTGGAATGGAATAATAATTAATCATAATGAAGTAGCAGCCGCATGATTAACCATGGTTAAACTTGTACGTTGACTGTGGTTGGGTTTAGACGCAGTTTACGGCGTAGGATTGAAGCATCAGAAAATGAGGGGTGAGACAAACTCTTGAAATGCGGCGCCAGTATCTGCCACTGTACATGGAATCAAATCTTCAATTCCACGATTTCAACCTCCATGCGCACGCTCCACGTCCGTCTTACTTTTTGTTTTCACATTATAAAAAAAAAATAAGCTTAAAACCATTTAGGCGTCCCTATTTTCGTAAGATATTTTTAATTTGGTCTTCTTTTTTTAAATCTTTTCAATTGAGTCTTTATAAGTGCTAATTTCAAACAAATTAGCCCCTGCCATTAAAGATCGTTAACAGTGTTAACATTGTGCAGAAGTGGGTAGATGACGTGGTTAAAATTCTCCTTTTGAGGTGTTAAAATTGTGCAAAGGTGTTAAAATTGTAAAAAGATGTTCAAATTTTTTCCATTCTCCTCTGCACAATTTTAATACCTCTGCACAATTTTAACACCTCAAAAGGAGAATTTTAACCACATCATCTACTCACCTCTGCACAATTTTAACACAATTAACGATTTTTAACGGCAGGGGCTAATTTGTTTGAAATTAGCACTTATAAGGACTCAATTGGGAAGGTTTAAAAGAAGGGGACCAAATTGGGAATACCTTACGAAAATAGCGACGCCTAAATGGTTTTAACCCAAAAACTAAAGAAAACGTATAATGAATGGCACTGATATTAATTATAAATATTAGGCTTAATAGCACTAATGGTCCCTATTTTTGTTAGGTAAATTCGAAATGGTCCTAGTTTTTTTTTCTGTTCAATATTGTCCTAAAGAATAAAATTTATATTCAATTTAGTCCTTTTTAGAGACGGCGTTTAAATAATTAACGGCAATTGTCCATCTCTGCAATCATTGACTGAAATGTAATTTATTTGACTGATGTGGACAAAGTGAAGTGGTTTATGTTTTTTAAAAATGTATTTTTAATATGGAATGAAATCCATCACTCTCTCTCCTGTACTCACCAAACCCTAATCCTCCAGTCTCTTCCACTTTCTCAGACTCACCGCTTCAGCTTCTCTAACGCGCCCCCCACCCCAAACCTTCCCATTCGTTCTTCACACGTCTGGTTCCTTACACTCCCCGCAACATATGTTCTCACTTTCTCTTCCCAAACATTGACCCTACCAAAATCCACACTTTCATTCCCAAAAATCTTCTCCCACCTTCTCTTTGAAATTCTTCATCACTGTCTGTCCCAGTTTATTTTCAGAATATTGCGTGGTTTTGTTTCATTAACAAGCAAATCCTATCTTAAATTTTGTGTTCCAGTGAAGGAAATCCTAACCTAAATTTTGTGTTCCAGTGAAGAGCAAGTTCATCTGGTTATATGCATCTGTCTAATTAACGATGATGATAGGGCTAGGTTATAAGATGATGGTGGTTCTGGTGAGTCCTTCGGCGGAAGAGAAACGCAGCCTTTGAGGAGATTTGTCCATGTTGTGATGTGTGGAAGTTCAAAAATGATTTTTTTTCATTTTTTATAAAAAATATGTGTTAGACCTTCAATCTCCAACCATTTGATAGTGATGACAGCATAGAAGATGAAAAACCTTGGCAACGGCGATTTGGGAGACAATCATTTGAGGGTGTCGAAACCTTGACAGTACCGAATGTGAAAAGGACTAAATTGAACATAAATTACATTTTTCAGGACAATATTGAACAGAAAAAAGAAACTAGGACCATTTTGAATTAACCTAACAAAAATAGAGACCATTAATGCTATTATGCCTAAATATTATAACCAATTATTACTAAAAAAAACAGCTGCTTTACAACATAAAATGACTTTAGTGATAAGATTATTAATCACAACAACGCCGGTGTTATACAAATTATGAATATGTTATTATAATATATTTTCATTTGTATCAATACAATCAAACACTTTTATTGTTTAGTTTTACCTTATTTATCTTTTCTCTCCTTTTTCTCATCAAGTTTAATTTGGTTTTTAATAATTGAATTATTAATAAAAGTTCATATTTTAATTAATTAAATTTGAAATATTTAACTAATCGAATTTCCTTTAGAAAAACTAAATTTGTATTTGCCACTAAGTTACTTGAAAGTTTTTAATTAAATAACTTATTTAACAATCATAATTCTTGATTTTTCTATTAGTTGAATGTCTTCTGTTAAATATAAAATATTATAATTCCCAACTTAAGCTATGGATTATCAATTAAAACCGCGGAGGGTAGTATGGTTTTATTTATTTATGAACGTAATGTGATATAAATAACATTTACTAATTAACTTAAGGTGAATACTAATTGTGTTATTGGGAGTTGTCCTAATTTGATTTCATGTACTAATATTTTTAGAGGAAGTTAGAGTGAACACATAAGTAGTTTTTCAACTTTATAAAGGATACAAACTTTTATTTATGAGACCATTTATGCTTTGAAGCATGTTTGGAGGAAAGGATTTCAAAAATTTTGATCGGAAAGTGATTTTTCTTTAGTCTGTCATGTTTTTTTTTTAGATTTTTCTTTATTCTGTCATAGTTTTTTTGGATTAATGAATGATTAATTAGATTGTTAAATGAATATGGTATTTGTGCTTGTATTTCTATACACATGTAATTCAAAGTTATTTTATGTTTTTGTGAAATGAAAATCATTGTACTCATATGTTAACTAATTTAATTTTCATTCACAGGAAACAACGATATTGATGGTTTAATATTTTTCCTACATGTAATTATTTAATTTTTTTCATAAGTATAATTTGTTTATGTCTTGTTAAGTATAAATTTTATCAAGAGTTTGATATCATCTTTCATACTTTGTATTTTTTTATTAAATTTTCATGTAATAATAATACATAATGAGTTTTGAAATGTTTATATAGCTAAGATGTAAATAAAAGTTATATATATATATATATATATATATATATATACTTTATTAAAATCATCATGGATTTACGAGGATATCTATACATTCAAGATTGATTATCATGTTTAATCCACATTTTTGTCAATCTTTTTTAAAGTTAGTCTACTCCGAGACCAGGAAATAATTATTGCCTTGTTATAAAATAAAAACATTGTATATTGAAAAAAATAAAAAAAAATAAAACTTTTTTAAATTCAAGTCAAATAACTAAAAAATTAAATAGGTATTATTACGTGCAAGATAATGGAAAAGAAAAAAAATGCGTATGAGTCACTCATTGCGTGGCAGACAATAATGTATCAGTAGTAGTATACCTTCAAAAAGAAATATTTCCACAAAACTTACTTAAATAATGATTTACTAAAATTAGTTATCAGATCAGCCTACATACCTGTAAAAAAACATTGGGTAGGTAGAGATTTTTTGTCTGCTAGCTTACATAGATTTGTTTTGCAGTGTCGGAGGAGCGAGCGAGATAGGCCATAATTCATCATGCATGTGAAATTATGAAAATAATAAGTTGGAAATTTTAGACTATCCATTTATTATTCAGCTTTCGAAAATTCTATGTTTAATTTTGTTAAAAAAAATTAATTAGTAGGAGATGAAAGATTTTATCATAAAAAATTAGAAGAAAAAATAGATCAGCTTATAGATTCACAAATTAGACTATTAAACCCACATTTTCAATATAGAATGAACTATTTCGGTTTGTGCTTTGCGATTAATGCAGGAAGGACCGAATTAGTTCGACTTACATTATCACTCATAATCAATTGTTTATGTTTTTTTTTTATTTAAATTATTCATTTTCTAAAGTTGGTCATCTATAACAATTTTATTACATATAGTTTTTTTTGTAGATAATTTTTTATTATAGATAGTTATTTTAATTTTAAAAATATTAAATTATAAAATGATTAAATTTAAAAGAAAAACACTTAAAGAATAAAATTGATAAAATTATTTTTTAAAAAATGTTACTTAAAAAAGTAAAATAAGAAACAAAATATGGACATAAAGGGGAGAATATTTAACTAGCCAAAATGAATATTTTTAAAAAGAAATATACATTACTTGAAATTCTTAAATATGTAATATAGAATTTGCTTGTACGCATTCGGAATTCGGGATGAGTGTTAGTGGCTTAGGTCACATTAATAATTTTAAAAAATTTGAATCATTTATGTGGTCTTAAATTTTATAATCGAAGTCAATATGTGGCGATGGGCTAACTCAACTTAAGGCGTGCTGGTTAAGTTAGTTGACCGGATTGGGTCAATTGCAAGAATTAAAAAAAAAAACAAAAATAAAATATAAAAAAAAGACACTGGACAAAACTATGTATTAATATGTATTCTTATAATAATTTTAATAATAATCTTATCTCTTTATTTCAACCCTCATCTTAATTCACACTCTTTTTTTAATTTTATTCTTTGCGGATTCTTTCCCATAAAGTTTATAAAAAAATATTATTCTTAAAGTAATCAAATACATTGAACTGCTGAATCAGTTCATTTAATTTTCAAAATTGACTTTGAGAAGGATCATCAATGTTAATGGTTTTTCTAATATTTTATCGCAATTATATATTAAAATTATTGATCAAATTCAAACAAGAACGTGTCAATCAACCTACATGAGTCGTTGTTGCGCATGTGATTTGGACCATATAGTTAGAAACAAGTATTTTACTTTTCAGTAATAAACTCAATATTATGATAATTAACACTAACAATTTATATTTGTTTCAAAAAATAAAAGTAATTAGTTCTTATTGTATTTATTAGTAGGCAGGTACTACGCTGTAGTTATTAAATACAAATATTATAATGTATTTGATTTAAATTCAAATTTAATCTTAAATGTATATAACATATATATATATATATATATATATATATATATATATATATTTATTGACTAGTAAGTTTTACAGTATAGGCAAGTAATGTGACATCCCAATTATATTATAAAGATATATAATATAATAAAGGCGTTACCATGAATAATACTAGAAAGCAGTTAAGAGTAATAGGATTACAATCATTCTTAAACAGTACAATTTGGAAACTTGGAGTACTAGAGTTTTTCCCTTAAAATACAGAGAATTTAAAGCTTAGAACATGACAAAGTTTCTTTAAAATATCCTAGGACAAGATAATTAAAGCCTAGAGAACTAGGCGGCAAACATTTCCTTCTCCGTCAAGAGTTGTTTCCAAAGTCTCTCCTCGCCATCTGCTCCCATCCAAGTGGATGATCATCGCAAGGGAAACAAACGCAAACATGGCACAAACACAAGCAATTGCAAGGGTGAGCTAATTATATAAAAAACATACAATTAAGAGCATGTACATACAAGATATTAATTTAAAGCAAACAAGATAAAACATTCATCATACATGTTAAATACTAGACTTGACTCGTCCGTACTTTAGAATGATAGTCGAACTATGGTGGGTCATGCACCCGTGGTGGCTTGTGATACTTAGGTTCTACCGCCTTGGGCTCCCCCGCCCTGCCACACTCACGAGGTTAGTCTGTTACGTGCCCTGGAGCATGATAGAAGCCTCCAAGACTAAGACCTCCTGCTACTCCTCACCACATGGTTCAGTCCTCTCTACGTGAGAAGAAAGACCATTGGAACGTCAGGAAGACCCCCAAGAGTGAGCTCCTACTTTCATTCTAAAATACTAAGAATCTCACCAAGAGATTCTGCACAGATGGAACTTGGTTTACCACTTGGATCGTACTTTCATCACTTTGTAATCATATACTTTTGCCACAATCAACATATACCTAATCTCAACAATATACATCTTTCAACCAATCACAAATTTATAACATAAATCTTATTACCTTTCATATGCATTATCATCATAACATTTATCCACAAATTTCAAGTTCTAAAATTCAAAGTAATTATTTAATCAAAAGAATAAGTTAACCAACCTTTCACAGACTTCAACCCTAGAGTGTAATATCATTCATAAGAAGGTCCAAAAGACAATACAATTACTCATCTTCTATTCCACTACCTATGTAACCTCTCACGGAAAACTCTCTCAAACAAAAATATCAAACCAAGAAAATACTGAAACTTCTCTCTTGCACCTTTACTTTTAATTTCCTTAAAATCAAATGCACCCGTCCTATTAAAATATTCAAAATTCAAATCCAAATAAAAAGTTTCTCTCCTGGACGTAACCTTCCATATATAAAATAATAACTAAAAAAAAAACTAAAACCATTAAATCCATGACCATTCCTTTATTCAATTATTTTGTCATTATTATATATATATATATATATATATATATATGTGTGTGTGTGTGTGTGTGTGTGTGTGTGTGTGTGTGTGTGTGTGTGTGTGTGTATGTGTGTGTGGTTTCTTACTTTAAATTCCAAATACACAGTGACTAACTTTCTAAAATTATAAATGACCAGAAATTAACGTATGATAACTTTATGCATCTACAATAAACTCGTTTTATTTTATTTTTATCATAGTAGAGATCTTATTTTCCCCAATTGGTCACCGGAGAGGACCCAGATGTCTGAACGCATCAAACTCACCTTCGACGTCAACACATATGACTAGTCACAACTGACTGGACCAGGCCAGGGCTGCTCTATGACCAGGGATGTGCCAACTCAGGTTTTTAAGGTTCCTCTATCCTACCAACAAAGAAAGACTCTCAACAAGTTCTAATTAATTTCTCAAATGTCTAATTTTTATATTTTACTTCCTCTCACAGTAGCCTGAAACATCCTAAACCTCAAACGCCCAATTTTTATATTTTACCCCCTCTCACAGTAATCTGAAACAACACCCATGCACTCTATTGGTACCCATAGCAATGCTAGTTAAAGTCTTACTCAAGACCTTCCTAAAACAAGTCAATCACATTCATCAATAATATACATAAATCATTCACATGCTCATAATTTGTGCAATCCAGTTCATACCAAACCAAATACTTAAAACAGTAACAATACATTCTCAACAACAGTACATAATTTTTTTTTAATTCAACGTGCATAAAACATTAAACAAATTAAACCAAGAAAAATAATTAGCTCCCCTTACCTGGAAAGCTTAACAGTAACTTGTCAAGAATATCCTAGGATCGTACCCACACCGCGTTGAACTTATAGAACCTACAAATCACCAAATTGGTGATAGAACATAGCTCTCAGAGCTCGAATGGGCAGAGAATGAAAGGGAAAATGTACAAGGCACATGAACCTAGCAAAGTTGCAGGTCCTAGGTTCTAGAACAGTGAAAATGAAGGGAAAGGGGACTTACCGGTCGGAATTGGAAATTGTTCGGTTCAAATTGAAGCCCTTGCCACCGCGATCGTTTAGGAACCTTCAAATTAAAATTTAAACGGTTTAGTGTTTGGATCTTTTAGAGAGAAGACAAAGCAATTATTTAGGAAAATGGTTTCTGTTTAGAGAGAGAAAGGAAAAAAACAGAAATGAAGGATCTGACTTTTGGGAAAGGACCCTTGCTAAGGTCAGGTTCCCTTAGTCTGGACTTGGCTGCCTCCAACTAGGATCCAATAACCCTTTTTATTTATTCAAGTAACATGTAATGTTGACATTATAAATTATAACTTGTACATTATTTTTATTAACCATAATATATCAAATAAAAAATAACTAATACTTTCTGTTTTTTTGTTAAGAGTAGTAATTTTTTAGATAAAATAAAAAAAGTATAATAATTTTTTTAAAATAATAAAATATTTACTAAATTGTGTATTTTATCCTTTAATGTGAGAATATATGCATTCCAAAAGTCTCTTTGTTTTTCAAAAATCTAATCCTTTCAAATTTGTTCCCTTCTCTTCTAATTAGCTAACCAATCACTCTATATTGTGTGAAGATTTAACATCACAGGAGTTACCAGCTTGTAAAATTCTATCAAAGTTCTCTTTCAAATTAAATTTTAAGCTAAATATTTTGCAAAACAATCTATTTTTTTTTTGTCACATGTAGGCTTTTTGAAATATCTTAGAATTCTGCCTTAATTGTGATGATTTGTTTCTTTTAAGATAAGGAAAACTAACCGTTTAAGTTGTTTTAAATAATTATATTAACTGTAGAACATGAATTTTTTTTAAATGGAAGAAGCGTTTGAAATTATATGAGATTGTATGCACCATTCTAAAATTGTGTGTAGAAAATTTGTTGATTTGGAAGGTTTGGAGGGAATTAAAAGCTTAAATTGTTAGTTTGTATATGTTTTGCTGAATAATTTGCCAAAGATATTGTGTTTTATTAACCATGAGTAACAATTCATTGTATAATAAAAAGGGTATTGAAAGGGTGGGTTTCGGGTGGAAATTTGGTATAGAAACACATAATATATTATTATTATTATTATTACAGATAAAAAAAAGAAAACCTCTTATGTTCACTTCTTTTACTAGACAACAATAATCGGGTGATGCATTTTTAGGTTTTAAATCATTAATCCAGAATTATAAGAAGCATAGTTGCACAAACTTAGTGGGAATTGAACTCCTTTTTGTTTTCCTTACATATTCTCGTATCTAGAAAAGATAAATGGATAAATGCTGCACACTCCACTTTTCTAATATATTCCTTTCACATTTGTTATTTTATTATTTTAACTAGACCACATGACAATAATCAGAGACATTAACATCTTTACCTAGTGTCCAGTTTTTTAGAATCAGATTAATTAGATTAGTAAATATTTTGATTTCAGATTTAATAATTCGACTATATTTTAATCAAAATTAATATAATGTTAATTACTTTCAATATTTGTTTACTATTTATTAACATTAAAAATTGTAATAAAAATATTGTTTACTATTCATTAACACTAGAAAAGTACACAAAAATGAACTTTAACATATCATTTTAAGATCTCATCATTAAACAGACTTACAAAATATAATTTCTCTTTGCGCATTATTTATTTTCGTATTATATGTAAATAATTATAAAATAATTAGGAGTAGAAGTAATTTCTCAAAATAAAATTTGAATATTTTATTATTAAATTGTCAAATTTATAAATAAAATAATTGATTATGCAAGATTAATTTTATAAAGAATATTATCTTTTTAAAAATTATTTTATGTTTTTATCTTATATTTCTTGTAGTCTTTTTTTTATCAATTTATTTCTTTATTTTTAAATAAGAGATTATTACTCTAAGACACTTAAAAATAAAGTATTAGATGCAAAAAATATCAATATTATAACTATAATTTTCGAATTTCATTATTTAAGAAGTTTTCTCTCTCTAAAAATCATTTTTTAATTTCTCTACCTTTTTTTCTATAAACCTTAACTCCCTACTCATCTATGGGAAGATCAGAGACTGCCTGAGGGTTTCTTGAAGCGAGATCTTCATTTCTAGCTGATTGATTTTAGCTATAGAGTAAGTTGATTTCTACATTCTTTCTTAAATTTTTGGGTATCTTTGCACGTAGAGTTTTCCTTACTTTTTTGGGGTTTGAGTCTTTCCTAAGACTTTCTGTTAATCAATGGTACTGAGGGTATACTCTGTCACAAATTGTAGGAGCAACTAGAGATCTTGGAGTCGTAAGAAGAATTTTAGAGTTCTTAGAATTTTCGGAGCGTCAAATAGGTAAGGGAAACTAGTTTTTTTTGTTTGAATTTGGTTTGCATAAGATATTTGATGTTTGTATGATGATGTGATGATTGATTTATGAACTTTAACTAAACCGTGAAACTTGGTATGTTGGGTGCTTGAAAATGGTGGTATATTGAATTGAAAACTGATGCATGTTGGTGTGTATGGTTTGTTGTTGTTAAAGTTTCTTTATTGATGAAGTTGTAAATGTAGATTTAATGAGTTTGAGCCGATGTGTTGTTACAGAACTTGGGTATGAGATAAATTAGAAGAAAAGTAAGTTTTGGGAATAAAAGTGAGAGTTTTAATAGGTAAGACTTTAAGATCATGGTTGTGGGGAAAGTCTACAATTTTAGGAACTATCTTGGGACCATTTATGGCTTAGTTAGTCTCTTATTGTACAAAAATCTGGTAAATCGTCTGGATAAGAGATCATTTGGTAAGGGGTCGTTTGGGTAAGAGATCGTTTGGTAATGGGTCTTTTGGTAAGGGGTCGTCTGGTAAAGGGTCGTCTAATAGGAGGCGTCTGGTAAGGGTTCATTTGGTTAGGGGTCGTCTGGCCAGAGATCGTCTGAGTAAGAGTAGTCTGGTGAGGAGTTGGTTGGCATAAACTAAATTGTGGAGAATTTCGAATTTGGGGTTCTGAACATCCGTTTTAGACGTTCTTTAGGTCGTTGTTGGGGTTTTTGATCCTTTCGGAATTGTTAATGAGGGTTTCCACGCTGTTTTCCATGTCTAGTGTGAATATCAAGCTACTGTGAAGAATATAGACAAATTAAAATATTAATATAAACTTCTATAAATTGATATTAGAGAGAAGAAGAATGGACATGTTGTTTATATATATTATTTTTTTAATGTTTTCCATTTTAACAAAATAAAGAAATTATTAATCAAATTTTAAGATAGTTGGTTGCGACTTAATTTATTAAAGAATAAAATTTAGCTTCAATAAGTTACTTTGAGATAAAGAGAATCAACAATTTTTTTTAATTCTACTTTTACCTTTTGATTGTGTTTATTATTATATAGATATATTTTTATCATGTCTATTATTATATGGATGATTAATGAAAGAGTAAATTTGTTTTAGTGTGATAATGATTATATATTACGAAATTTATAAGGGAAATTTATTTATTTTTATAAATTTTAAATGTATTTATTTTTGTTATCAAAATTTCTTTTGTTATGTGAGGTGATATTAGTTATATTTTTATTTTTGTATTTAATTTATTTAACGGGGAGCATTTGTTACGTGACATTGATTTTATTTTACGTGACATTAATTAAAATAATCTTTTGGACGTTGATTTTAGTTTTTTATGGTTAATGTTGAATGGATATTAGTTTAAAATTTGTTCATTTGACGTTAGAAAAAAATTAACTTGATCAAAGTTGACCAAAAGTATTTTTCGTCAGCATTAGATTTTTATTTTTGATAAACTATGGACAATAATAACATTTTTTTTTCATTGATAAAAATAAACTCCAACAAAGGTTGACTAGAAAAATCAAACCTAACGTATTGAAAAAAAAATATAGATAACATTTGTCGACAAATAGTCTCTCCAACATTAAAAAAAAATCGCTAACAAAGAATGAGAAGAAATAAAGCCTACCTATAATGACAAAAGATAACCCTAACAATGTGAATGAAAACAAATATTTTTAACATTAATAAAAAAATCGTAATTGATACTGTAACATTCCAAAAATTATATGAAAATATAGTTTATCGAAGGATTTAAACATTATCATATAGCATAAAATTAGAGATCTTATCCATACAAGCAATCAAATAAAGTATCCTATCATGATGTGACACAGGCTAGACTCGTCCGGACTTAGAATGAATATCGATCTAAGGCGGGTTGTGCACTTGTGGTGGCCTCTACTGCTTTGCAAAGCCATTGTTAATGGGTTTCACCCTACCACACACAAGGTTAGTCCGTTACCGCGTAATAGGGCTCAAAGTAGTCCTACACTAGGACCTCCTACTACTCTCACCACATGTGTCAATCCTCTCTAAATGAGAATGAAAGACCATTAGAGTGTTAGGATAACCCACATGAAGAAGCCTCATATATTCATTCTAAACACTACATTGATCTCATCGAGAGATCTTACGTTCATACTCAATCTCCCTATTTTGATCAAATACATTCCTCTTTGAATCATCAACATACCATCTCTCCATTTAAAATTACATTGAATACTATATCAAACCATACATGTTTCATACATCATCAATCAACCAAGAAAGAAAAAGAAAACATTAAGCCAGAGCGAAGTAAGTCGCTCAGCGCACACGATTGCAAGGCAAGACAACAAAAATTCGCATAGCGCATCACCCTTGGTGCGTTGAGCGAATTTTCCTGACGGGAGGGTAAGGCATGACAACAAAAATTCGCACAACGCACCACCCTTGGTGCGTTGAGCGAATTTTCCTGACAGGGAAGCCTTTCAGCTAAAATTCGCATAGCGCACAGGGTGCGCTATGCGACTCTGCATAATCTGCATAACGAAATTCTACAGATTTTTGCAACCCAACACCCCGAAACTCGTTCTAGATCTCTTTTCCAACTTCTAATGGTCCTAGATCGAAATGTAAGCTTAATCAAACTCTCCTAGATAGTTCTAAACATTTGTAACATCATTATAAAGCGATTGTGCGCCAATTTCCTCTCAAAACCCCAATTTTCATGAACCTAGAGACCTAAATTTGAATTTACCAATTAGAACATGTTTTTGACCACTTTAGCACTTCTAACAAGTCTCATATGATTTAACCAAATTATCCCAACAACCCAATTTGGCCTAACGTCAACTCTAAAACTCCATAATCATTAACGTAACAACCCAATTTCAATTCCACTACTAATAACATGTTTTTATCCAGTTTTATGATTCTATTAAGTCACTATAGACTTCCTAACAATACCCTAAGAGTCCAATTACATTCCAGACAAGAATTGCTCAAAGTCATTATCTTAGTTCCACTCAAAAATGCCTAGAACACTATACTCACTGTACTATTTGACTAATAACCTGTATATCAACACCATAACAGAACTTCCACCCTAAACACTTCCAACACACCCAATCAAAGCAATTAAAATCATGAGCAATCAGTCTAAGGCATTGCAAATCAATTTCACAAATACATAACTTCAATTAATTTTGCAGATATATAACTTCAATAGTTCATAACATGCAGTTAAAGTCACCAAAAACCTAACTTAAGCACAAACAGTATACCATCTTCAGAATACAGTACAAATACACATAATTCAGAGATTTCAAGAGAATGTCTAGCTCTCCTTACCTTGATTCCTAGCACAATTTAGCTCCCAAAAAGCTGTCCACAATACCCCAACCAGCCAAGACCGTAACAACACCCTACGAACCACCAAGCGGTGATATAAACAACTCTTAGAACTAGAATGGACAGAGGAAAAAAATGGAAATAATGGAACACTAGGCACATGCACCTTGCCCTAGGTTCCAAACAACGGAGGAAGAGGGTAGAGCATACTTACCAGGTGAAGATCGAAAATCTATTTGGATGGTTGCGAAGCTCTCTGCTCTGCAGTCACTTGAGCACCTCCTAATCAAACATATAGTGGCTCCATGAGAAGCAGTGGTAGAGAGAAGGCAGAGAGCAATGAGAGAAGTGGTTCTAGAGAGAGTGTATCGTTCTTAAAAAATGAATTTAGCTTTTTAGAAAAATCCAACAGAAGTATTTGGATTTAGAAGTGTTAGGACTGATTTTATTTAATAAAATGTCCTCCCTTTTTAACTTAATTCAATTTTCGTCCCATCTCTTTTAATAAAGAATATAATTATTATTATAGTTGTTTTATATATATATAAAAGTCGAGAATTTGGTTAAGAAACTCACTCATAATACCAATTTTAAAATTAACGTTGAGTTATGTTAGCTAAAACTTAAGTCTTATTGATGTTACTGAAGAAACAACCTTATTTAACAACTGAAATAGTATTCTGCATCATTTCTAAAATGTTAATGAAGAAAATTTGTAATAACGTAGATATAAATAAGAGTGATCTACAGTGAGAGTAGAATAACCTGATGCAAATGAACCAAATTAATAAGAGACAAATTTAGTGATTTTTTTTTTTCTGAAAAAAGTCATGTAACTTTAGTGTAATTTTACTGATTTCTTTTATATATTCTTTCAGAAATTTATCATTCAGCCATGAAAATACAATAAAATTAGAAAAAGTCATTAAATCCGTCCTCAAATTAACATTAATCAACTTCTGTCTAAAAGAAGACATTTTTTTTCCTAAAATGATGTTGAGATGATAATACGTTGGTATCAATGTCTTTATTAATATAAAAAATATATATTTAAGTTTGAGATTAAAAAAAAATTAAAATTTTACTTCATAAAGTATATTTTACAATTATCTAATTTCAATTAATCCAATTATTTTTATAAAATTTTAGTTTAAACTTCTTTACCTAAATAATATTTGTTATCATATATTTCAAATTTTCCTCTCTTGATTAACATTCATACTCCTGCTTACCTTTCTCTGATAACACATCTTGACGTGCTAAATTACTTCACATAAATATAACACGCTTCGTCTTACTATCAATCATGGTACAGATAATTACTTATTAATACCAATCGCAGTCCTTCAATTAACATTCGGCTATGAGAAAGAATGACAATCTTCTTGGCAAGACAAATTTTCTTTTCAAGGCAATATCCAGTTAGTCGACCACAAATTTGAAGTTCAAAGTTAGAAGTCGGAAGATATTGATCGTTTATGCAATTCACCGTAGTCATTCGGGATTTATATTTGTTTCAATGCAAATATTTTTATTTTTTTAATATTTTGAAATGTTTTTTTGAAAATAAAATCGTAAAAAACCTACAAGTTTCAAAATTAATAACATCTTTAAATATATTAAATGATGCTAACATTTTGGGTTTATGAATTCAAGTTAAAGTTTTCTTCCACAATAATTTCCAAGTTTTAAAGTTATTTTTCTCTTCTCTTTACCATTTGGTAGAACTGAGTGCTACATATCGAGAACACTCTGATGTTAAAGTTAGTGTTTGTGTGAGTATTATGACAATAAGTGCATAGTAAAAGTACCTAACTACTTGTATATCAAATATCTAGGTTTAATACCTTTTTTGGTCCCTCGAAAGAGGGGTTGTGTTCAAAATGATCATACCTTTTTAAAAAGTTGCAAACGATCCCAACTTGTGAAAAAAATGAGTCAAGTTAATCCTTTTTGTTAACGGCGTAAAAAATGTAACGGTGCAGCTGCCTGGACAAAACATAATGACGTGTCCATTTTTTTCTCATATATGACACACTGAGATAATATAACGTGTCAATTTTGAATTTAAAAAAAATTGCTTGCCACATCAGCTTCATCTTCCACCTCCAGAAACCTTAGAGCCACAAACTATCGCCGTCAACACCTCAGACCACCGCTAAGAGCTTCTTCCTAACAGCTAGATCGCATTTTCCTCCTCCATGTGCGTTGCAACGAAACCAAAAAACCACCATCATCTTCCTAACAACGAATCATGACTTTGATCTTGGAATTTACTTCCGTAAATGGTTGAGAGGGAGAAGAAAAGTGGAAAGTTGAAAGAGAGAGAGAGATCGAGGTGTAGTGCAGTTTTTGGTATCCCTGTTGCAGTTGTCGTTAAAGAAACTCTTAACTTCCAAATTTGATTTGCTTACCGCGTTACTCCCTCTGTTTCCAATTCACTCGACAAATTGCTTTTTCCATTTCTCCTAATTTCAATGCTGCTTTTTTGAAGCACGAATTCAACTAATGGAGAATGTTTTATGGTTAATTGACTTTGAATGTTGACTAGGTGCTAGGTCTGTAATCAGGAACCATGTCAAGGCCCATGTTGCTTGTCTTCTTGCTGATTATACTTATATTATTTCAATCGGATATTTACTTATGTTTTTCTTGAATTGGGTGTTCTTGGTCACAAATTATTTTAGTTCAAGAGAAGAATATTCAAAGATCGAATGAGCTAGTGCGGCATCTCCAGGAACAACTGCAACAGTGTAGAGGACGGAACCAAAAAACCACCATTATCTTCTCCGCCAGACTTTCGAAAAAACTCAGAAACAAAATCACGAGCTCCTTCACCAATCTCCTTCTTCGAAACCTGCAAGAAACCGCAGAGACCTAAAGAAACCCAAATCGAGCCTCATCCATAGCCACCGAGAACCTGCGAAAACCAAATTCCAGATGAACATTAATCGCAAGACAAGAAATCCTAATCGCGAGTTCATCGCGAATAAAAAAACACCAAATGTTCTCGCGAAAATCACCTAACCAAGATTCGCCATCAACGCATCAAACTCTTCGAACCTGCAAGCAAACCCTTCATCGTTAGTCTTCATCGCGCCATCAACATCTGCATCTTCTTCAACGCAGAGCAATCAACCCCTTTTCTTTTAACCCTTTGTCAATTTTTTTAAAAGAATTTAAATTTTACACATCATTTAACCTCATACTGCCACGCAATAAGATAAGTTGGACACGTCATTATGTTTTGTTCAAGGGGCGGCTGTATCGTTACATTTTTTACGCCGTTAGCAAAAAATATTAACTTGACTCGTTTTTTCACAAGTTGGGATCATTTGTAACTTTTTAAAAAAAATATGACCATTTTGAATACAATTCCTCTTTCGAAAGACCAAAAGAAGTATTAAACAAAATATCTATTTATAAATTTTAAGATGAATTTTTGATTAGTACTAGTTTAATTGCTATTCAAATAATAATGCTTGACCTTGACTTAGGATTAATGAAATTATTCTCGTGATTGGATCCATCATTTTATATGGGATGAATCAAAAGGTTTGTTAACCGCTTACTGACTGGACGGTCACATTGTACACTAACAATATTATCTGAAGGGAAGAGAAGGAAAGAATACTTCACGTAACAGTAGTCAGTTGGGACAAGTGGGTGAAAATTGAAGACCCAAAGTTAGTACTACTAGCACTGTTGAGCAAGAAGTAAGAAAAGTGCAGAAGAATTAAAGAAGGCAAGGAAGTTGGAATGGCGAAAAGCGAAAGGAAAAGGAAGCAGGTAACCGAAGTCACAGAAAGTCCAAGTGAAGGAAATGTAGTTTTGTAGAGAAGAATTAATTGAGTTTGTCAGGTTGCAGCCCGATTTTCAACAAATTGAGCTGGAAAGGTTGGAAGATAGAGTGATTAGAATGGTATGGTTTGTTGAGAAGCATAGGCATTGAATTTTTTGGAGCATTGGGCAAATTTAAGCATCGTTTTCAAAGTGACGGGCAAAGATATTTTGATGAGATTTGGTGGGGCGCAGCAACTTACTCCTATTTCAACTTTTTCACGGCACTTCACTTGCTCTCTTATATTCCAATTCTTCCATTCACACACTGTTGGCCGAAGGAGAACCATATTTTTCATAATGCGTATTCAACTCAGGCACTTTGTGGTTGGAATGTTTCTCAAGAGAGAGCAAGTTGCATGCGCCTTTTTCTCACTCACCCTAACTTTTTCTTTCCCTTTTCGCTCTAATTTATTTCTCCCCTTCCCTAACTTTACCCACAATTAATCACTATATATAACTGCTTATCTGGTTAATCCACAGTTACCATTTCAGGACCTTCTGTATTATTAAAGCTTCAACCATAACAAAATACTTTTTTAAAAAGACCAATTTGGGTATCACGTCGATATTAGTTTCGCAATCACAACCTTGTTTAAAATAATAAAAAGAAACCCAACTTTACCTGTTTCTTTTGTCTTATTTCCAAAGCTTCAACACTTTCATTCCTCCTGTCCAACTAATTGCTTTACCTACACTTATTTCCATCAAACTCAACCATTTATCTTAAATTTCCTGGTGTTCGTTAATTCTTTCTTCTACAATCCATTTAATATAATTAAAACATGAATTTTAATTTTTTTTTTAATTCTAGTCTGACATCCCAAATATAATATATATATAAAATGACATAAAGTATAATATAGAAAAACAATCAAGACAAGAAATCAGAATATTAGAATTACAATCATCCTTAAAAGAGTACTAAAATTTAAAACTTTAAACATAATAAAGTTTTTCAAAATAACATAAGTTCAGGGAAATAAAACCTAGTGAACTAAACTGCAGCATCGCCATCTCCTTCCAAAGTAGTTTTCAAAAGAATCTCATCTTCCTCTATTCACATCCAAGTGAATGATCATTGCAAAAGTAAACACAGACAAACATGACACAAACACAAAAGTAAGGGTGAGCTAATTATATAAAAAACATACAATTAACAGTATATGACATTCAAGAGTAAACTCCAATCAAAGTAGTTTAAAGCATACATCCTAACATGTTAAATACTAGACTTGACTCGTCCGGACTTTAGAATGATAGTCGAGCTATGACAGGTCATGCACCCGTGGTGGCTTATGATACTTGGGTTCCCCTACCCTGCCACACTCACGAGGTTAGCCTGTTCCGGGCCTTGGGGCATACTGGAAGCCCCCAAGACTAAGACCTCCTGCTACTTCTCACCACATGGTTTCATCCTCTCTACGTGAGAAGAAAGACCATTGGAGCGTCAGGAAGATCCCCAAGACTGAGCTTCTACTTTCATTCTAAACACTGAGAATCTCACCAAGAGATTCTACACAGATGGAACTTGGTTTACCACTTGAATCGTACTTTCATCACTTTATAATCATATACTTTTTGCCACAATCAACATACATGTTTGAACATCACAGTACAACACTATAGATAAGAAAGAATACTTCACAACCAAGGCAAAGAGCACACTAATAAAACGCAGCACAAGAGAGAAATTAGAGAACTAGGCCCAGCACTGTTCGCACAACGCACCTCCCTCGCATGGCGAGACTAGAGCTTTTCGCATAGCACACACACCTATTAGCCTTGAGAATTAATCTAGCAAAGGCTCCAGGCCTCTAGTCTCTTGCATAGCGCACCAGCTCGCATAGCGAGAGACCCCAAACAAAGAGCTCCTCCCTAGAGCGACTCGCTGTGCGAGACCATCCGCATAGCAAGTCTACATGATATGCAGAACGCCAGTTCTGTTGAATCATGCAACTCACGCCCCTTCAACCAATTCTAACCCTCTAACCTAACTTCTAACACCTCTAATTCATGATATGAACCTATTTAAACTTGTCTAGATGAGTCTTAACCGTTGTACAATGATTCTAAAGTGATTTAAGCTTGAATTCAGTTCTAAAACCTCAAATCCTATAACTTAGGGGCTCCAATTCAATTCTACCATTCTTATTACATTTTAGGCCAATTTTATGATTCTAACAAGACACAATTGACTTGTTTAGACTTCCCAAACAGACCAATTGCACCCAATACTCCAACTGCTCAAAATCACCCTCTAACTTCCCCTTAAACGACCTAAAATGTTCCATAATTGCTAAACTGTCTACCTAATTACTACCACAACAAAATTCTCACCCCCACACACTTCTTACCAGCCCAGTTGGTCATCGGAGAAGAATCAAATGTTTGACGCATCAAACTCACCATATTACAACTTGCAGGGATGTGCCAACTCCAGTTTTTAAGATTCCTCTATCCTACCAACAAAATGCTCTCAACAAGTCTCAAATGATCTCTCTAAACTGTTTCAACACTCCAAACACACCCTAGACCACAGTTGCTCGGAATCACTATATCACTTCCTCTCAAACTACTTAAAACACCACCCAAAACAGTCACTTTACTATCTAAACCGCAACACAACATAATTCATACTCTAGCACTTGATACAAGTCTAATTACAGTCAATAACTCATTTCAAAACAGATCATATTCATCACATCATAAAGTCACAGTTTCACACCTCTATATATACAACTCAAGTCACTAAAACCTAGCTCATGCCTCAAATAACATACTACTTCAGAATCGTAACATACATACATATCACACAATTTATTCAAATCATATAATCATCTCCCCTTACCTCAAAGACAAACTGTCTAGCTCACGGGGACCACCTCACAACAACTTTATACAGTTTGGAACTTGACAGGACTTATAGACCTAATAGCCTTATATTTTTAAGGCCCTCACATCTAACGCTTAGACCAACAAGAAAAAAAAATTAAAATTTAGAATTAAAACATAATTAAACCTAAAATAAATAAAAAATATTATTGGGGTTTATTCTTTGGCAGCAGTAAGACTATTTACAAACGGTAAATATGTCTAAGATGAAATTGGAATTAAGGGCAACAAAATTTGTGAATAAATAAAGTAAAATGACTTTACAGCCCTTGCTTTCGGTGCTTTTAGGGGAAGAAGAAAATGTAAGAGGAGTTCTGGTGAAGACTGAGGAGGGTTTCTTTATACGTTTATACTTTAAAAGTTCCACCACCACACTTGCTGGCACCGTCGAAGTGGGTCCTGCCACACAGCCTTTCACCATAACAAATTTTGATGGGCTTGGCTCAAAGATCACCGCATGCTACTACTATTTACACCCCCTTCTTACAATGACATGACACCCCCTTTTGTTTTCCTTCTAGAAAATTGATAACGGAATTTATATACAGTCTGATATTTAGTTTTCTTAAGACAATTGTCACGTTCTCTCATCAAAATGGGTTCAGAATTGTTGACATAAAAGCCTTGTAAATTGCCATGTGCCTAAAATTATTATTAAAATCAAATCATCAGTCAATTTTTTTCCATACTTTGGGTAAAGTGGGCAACATTGCATTGTGAATCATGTTGCTAAGATGTTCATATTTCTATGCTGCTGAACATTTTTAATTCTTTTTGAAATTGAAGAGTGTTGGTGCAAACTAGGTAACTAACTTATAAAACAAAAATTAAAATTTATAAAGAAAATATTGTTCAATGGAGAAAGACAAAGAAAGCAGTATCTACTTAGGTGGAAGAGAAACTTACTAAGCAGCTCCAATTCAATCATGACACTGCAAATGGAGAACTAATGGGCCTGAGCAGCCCGTTTCTTTTCCATGATATATTTGGACATGGCTTTGAAGTGATTCTTTATTGAGATTCTATTTTTGTTTATTTGTTGGCTATTTTCCAGCACCTCTACGTTTACTAATTGCACCCCAATATTATAAAAAGACTTGAACATTCCTCGCAATTACACTACCCCAATAAACCCTCACAAAGATCAGATCTCATGTTAAAAAATTAGACATTTAATCATATTTCAAAATACAGCAAAATGATAAAAAAAAAATCTATATTTAACTAAATTTATGAAATTTAATAAAATAATATATACATAATCAAAATTTAAAATTTAATAAATATAAAATTAACTTTAAAATCTGATAATAAAAATTCACATAATATTTCAAAATTTAATAAAATAATATAACCGAAATTTATAATTTAATAAATATAAAAGTAACTTCGAAATCAGATAAAAAAATTCACATAATATTTCAAAATTCAATAAACCAAATTGACACTTTACCTTCCTTGAATTGTACTTTGCATACTTTAATTCCTCTCTCAATTACTTTTTTATTCTGAAGAAACTTACCAATGTATGAGTCCGTCTGTGGATTAATAGATTTGATTTATACTTATAATTGTATGTTTAAATTAAAAATAATAAATAAAATACAATTTATTTTATGTCATGATTCATAAAATCTCCTGGGATCCAAGTATCAAGGCAGAGAATATTAGACTCAGAAAGTGGAAGACAGGCGGCGGTATAGGAGTGGACCGTTTTAGTTTTTGACGGTGATATTTAAAGTGAGATTTCAAAATCTGGTGCCACTTCTCTGCATGCGATCTTCTTCTCCAAAATTCTGAAGTTCCATTTTCTCCTCCTTCTCTCTAGATTTATCCACATTCTCTCTAAGATTTCTCACCTTCTACTTCTCCGATCATCGTTCAAGCAGTGTCTGATACTTCCTAATGTCAAGGACTTTCATTTGAACCGATCAAGCTATGGTTTTGAAGTGGTAAGTCCAATTTTGTCATCCTTTATGATCCATGCATTTCTGTCACATGCAAAACATGGTTTTGTATTGCATGTGTTCATTTAGCCTTTCTCTGAAACTGTTTCATGTCCTTGATTCCATGGTCAGCTATGTTCTCTTCACCGATCGGAAACTTGTAGGAAGCTTTAGGAGTTACGTGCGTTATAGGGAATACTGCAAAAGCTTAGAATTTTCTGGGTTTCGAGGTAAGGGAAGCTTGTAATTTAATTATGATTCTGTTTTATGAATGGTTCCATGATTGAATGATGCTATGTTGGGTGATTTGGTTGTTATTGGAATACTGTATGTTTGTTGTATGTGTTAATGAGTGTTAAATGGCATGAACTGGGTATGAATAGGGTTTGGTTGTAACTCTACAGTATTCTGCAGAATTATGTAATTTTTGCCGAGAGTCCTTAGTGACCATTCGGTTTTCCTTGGTGTGTTCGGTCTTAATTCTTCTTCTATAGAGAATTAGTTAATGACCAATCAATCTATATTAAATATAATTGAGAATAAACGTTATGTCTATGTATAGTAGTCTATCGTCCATCTAGTAGATTTGCCTAGTTCATATATTCTATATAATTAAGTTTTCAATATTAGATATACTCCCAGTTGTAAGTACGTGTTTAATATTTTAGTGTTCGGAATTTATTTATTCATTTTGTATAAGCTCAAGTAGTGCTCGGTCATGGACTAGCACTCGGTCTTTGAAGTGCTCGGTCTCGTACTGACACTCGGTTTCTTAAAGAGTGTTCGGTCTCGTACTGACACTCGGTTTCTTGAAGATAACTCAGTCTGGAGCCCTAGTGTTCGGATTAAGCTCTAAGTGCTTGGCCAAAGCTCCAAAGTGTTTGGCCTAAGCTTAAAGTGTTCGACCTAAGATATAAGTATTATGTCTAAGCTAAATTGTGTTCAGCTTTAGTCAATAGTGTTTGGTCTAAGGTTCAAGCATTTAGCTCATGCGTGAGTCTTACTTTTCAAATGACCATTCGGTCATATTCATGTATAGGGAGTGTTCTCCCGTTCGTATTGTATAAAGATTCTGTAATCTTTTCTTCTCAATCTTATTCAAAGGTGTGGGAGTGGTTTTACTGTTTGTATGACTTTACTTAAAGATGTTATGAATGATGAAGTATAATGGTATAAAAGTATGTTGTGATAATTCTAATGAGATGTGAAAGTACGAAAGGATAATTGTAAGATGGATATTGAAGGGAATTCCAAGGTGGAATGTCTCATGGTTGGTTTTGAATGGTAAAGTATGAATATGGGTAAGTTAAGCTGTCGCTTATCCTGATATTCTGTGATTATTCATTCTCATGTAGAGAAGAGTAAATCATGTGTGATAATGGCAGGAGGTTCTTTAGCCTCAGGGTATTGGTGTACCGAGGTAAGCTTCACTGGACTAACCTCGGGTGACAGCTGTTGAGGGCATCCCAGCTAGGGTCCACCCTGGTGCATAAACGTCATAACTACATAATTCATACACTCTGAATGAGTCAAGTTAGTAGTCGGTTATAACATGTATTGGATGTTCGGTAAATTCCTATATTCTATGATTTGATTATATTTTGAAATGTACGTATGATTTCTGTATGATACAAATTATCATGAATGTTAGTATGATTAATTAAATTACATAAGCTTACCCTTATTTCTTGTCTTGTCACATTGTCCGTCCTTGTCCTTGCAATGATCACCCTGTGGGTGTGAGTAGAAGGTGCAGAAGTATCTCGGGAGCAAGTGCTGGAAGAAGAAGGTAGTTTAGGAGTAAGACCGTTCAATCTCGTATTTCTTTTTGCACTAATGTAGTACCGTTTGGTCTAACACGTTGCTTGTATGACTGTTCGGTTTGTACTTGAAATTGTATCAGCTTAGGTTTTTTGTACAGTTTCAAATTTATGGTTATTTTAGAATAACTGTAAATCAACTGCAGTTTTCTTTGTAACTGTTCTGTTGTATTATAAATGTAAGGACTCTTAAATATAATCTATAACTATATTTTTGGGATGATACATTTTACAATATTTTAGTCTCTAACTTGAGTATGCTATACAAGTAAAGATTTATTGCAAATATAACATTTGTAAAAAAGATAAAGACTAATGGTTTATTATTTACTTTGAAAACATATCCTGAAATAAAATTTAAATGGGTACTTAATAATGAATAGGAATGTTTAATCATTTTTAACTCACAAATAATATTGCACAATAAAAAAAAATATTAATACAAGTTGCAAAAGAGGGTTAAATCATGCAAGTTACATCCTATTGTCAGAGCGGCTGCAGCAGAATTGTTAGCGTGGAATAACAAACCAAGAGGGGTTTTAATATAAACGTGTGCCTTTTAATTTCTACTCAATTTATCTTACTATGCAAATAATAAATATAAATAAAAGAGTAAGGTTGAGAGAAATTTGCACAAGTGATTTTTATACTGGTTCGGATCTTACCAATCCTACGTCCAGTCGTTTATCTCAAACCAAGATAAACAGTTCACTAAGCACAAAACAATTACAAATTACAATCACAAAGAAACAATTTGTAAGAGTTTAGAAACCACCTCTCTTGATACCACAAGAGATGAACTTGCGCCTCCTTTGAATCTTCACAAAGGATGAGACACCTCCTCCGAATACTTCACGAAGGATGAAACACCTCCTCCGAATACTTCACGAAGGATGATCCTCTTCCACACACCTCCTCAGACGCACCAAGGATGAACCAACTATTCCCTTGTCACCGTAGTAGCAATGTACCAGCACCTCAGGCAAGAGTTTCCTTAGTTGAGTAAGAGCACACATCTCAAAGAGTTCTGAGTATTTTAGCGCAAGGGAAGAGTTGTTGTTGATGGATAAAGGGAGCCTATATATAGACTCAAGCAAATACTCTTCCATTCTTGTAACTGGCCATTTAACGCTTTTAATCGATTAATATTACTGTTAATCGATTAAATGAGTGCAACGACTAGTTTTCAAAAGTTAGAAAACTCCAACGGTCACTTTTAACCGATTAAAATGAATTTTAATTGATTAGCTAATAGATTAAAATGAATTTTAATCTATTAAAACAGAAAAAGTTGAGTTTCCAGCTTTTACTCGTTTTAATCGATTAATACTAGTTTCAATCAGATTAAAACAATGTGATTTTGACTCTTAACACTAATTACAATGTATGAAAGTACATGGAATCAAAACCAATGAAAATCTAAGTTCTAAACAATAAACTACAATTATTACAAAAGCTTTTTATAACAAAAATAAGTCTTCAAAGGATCTTCATAAATCTTGATATATCTTGACTTGATTTGGACATCATCAAAACTTCATCTTCATCATTTTGCTAACACCTATATGGAACAAGCCTGTAAATATTTAGTCCACCCCAACACATTCATATTTCTAATTATATAAGTAATACAAAAAAATATTTAAAATTATTTAAAACAAAACTTAAATTGACTCCATCAACATAATCAATAGTAAATGTTTATTAACTATTATAAAACAATGGAACCAGAGCAAACACTAATATGAATATTTTAATTTAATGTATTTTATAAAGAATGAAAGTATACTTTTAAACAACATCTTCAACCTTGTTAGTATTATAAAACAATGGAACCAGAGCAAACATATATAAAATAATTTTAGAAAAATAAAAAAATATTATACAGTTTATACGTGTGTTGACATTTTTCATGATAATAAAAAATAATAAAATTATTATTGATGTTGTTTTTATAATTATAAAATTAAATAAAATAATTTTATAATTTTATTGTAAAAAGTTTTTATAGTTTTATAATTAAAAAATAGTTAAATTTTAAAAAAATATATATCAAATTGGAAAAATGATTAAATTTAAAGAAATGATATTGATAAAATAATCATTTTAATTTAAAAAAACTTTATTTAAAGGGCAAAATTGATAAACAAATATCAAACAAGTCTTAGATTATCATTACATTTCCATCCACAAGAAAAAAAAAAGAATAAAACAAAATAAACCAAACCTCATACACGAGGCTCCAACAAAAAAAAAATTAAGTTTTTTGTGTTTATTTTTTGTTTTTGTTTTGTTATTTTAGAGATAATAGATTATCACTCCTGATAATTGATTTTTCCATAGAGTTTTGAAGAAAAGATGCAATTCTGACTAGATTAATCAATTATCAAGTGAGATAATCAATTATTTTTGTCAGTTTTTGACAATAACCTAATTTTTCTAATTTTGGTGCACCTTAGACATATCCAAATGACCAATTTGGGATCTTTAACACTAAGATTGATATGAAAACATGTTTATAAACGGAAATAGAGTACCACATTACTCAATTCGTTAGCAACTAGATGCACCAAACTAACTCAACAACTCAAAAGCACCTAAAATCAACTTTACACATTCTAAACCAGAAATTTGCAAACTAAGGATATGAGCAAGTCACAATTGACTAAAAAATAGACCCCAAACCCTCTACTTTAACACAGACCCTCTACTTTAAAATTTCACTAGTCAAAACCCTAAAAAATGAATCAAAACCCATGCAAAACTCAACTTATCAACTACCAAGCAATTTTACATCAGATTTCACTTAACTCAAAGCTTAAACAAGTTTCAACTGACGGTAAAACTGACCCAAAAATGCAGTTTTCCTCATTTTACCATTATCCTAACTTTTACCTATCAAAACCTCCTTTGTAGACACTACTACAAAAAAGTGCATAGATAGCGCTTTTTTTTTTTATCATAGATAACGCTTTTTAAGCGCTAAGCGCTATCTATGTCTGCGCTATCTATTAATAGATAGCGCTTATAAAAAAAGTGCTATCTATTGGTGTTTGACAATAGATAACGCTTATTTAAAAAAGCGCTATCTATTTTCAGATACCAATAGATAGCGCTTTTTTAAATAAACGCTATCTATTGATTTAAATTTTTCCAAAAAAAAATTAATTTTTAATAAAATATTCTAAAATTTATAAAATATTTTTTTAAAAGAAAATATAAAATATTAGTTCTATTATATATAAACTTGTTTTACCTATTGGTTCTATTATATAAAATATTAAGACAAATATGACAAAAACAAGTCTCAAAAGAATATTCATTACTTTATGTATAAATAAAATTTTTTGATACAATAATATTTCAAAAGATAATCGTTGAATCGTCAAATACATGACATGACATTGTTTTATAAGACGTATATATAACCCTAACATATATATCCTATTAATACATATAAACATGTACATCACCATTAGATAACCTATTAACATGTACGTAAATGTCAATCTTTCTTAACTTCAATAATTTGATTGTCACGATATTGTAGATATCTGCAATTAGCACAATACTGCAACAAAGAAAATTAATATAAAATTTAGTTAATTAAATTTTTCGTGCAAATTAATTATGACAATGAAGATAATTTACCTTAGTTGAAATTGTTCCTCCTTCACATGTGATAATTTCTTTCATATATATCCCATTTGTACCTATAACCATGTCCATCACCATAACATAACCTATAAGTATGTACTAATTACATGTAAACACCAATCTTCCCTAACTTCAATGATTTGATTGTCACGATATTGTTGACATCTGTAACTAGAAAAATACTGCACAAAAGAAAAACAATATAAAATTAGTTAATTAATTTTTTACTACAAATTGATGTAAAAAAAATGTAGTACACGTGAATCCACATTGATATGTCTAAAGCTCTTGCATAGCCATTCACTATGCTCTATCAAAATATTTAGCAACTGAAAGTCATGGCTTGTTGACCAGTTCATGAAGTCAAGATTCCATGCCTTTCTTCATGAACCAAGAGAGAATCCCATTAGAGGAAATTTGTTAATTGATACAAAATGTAGATTATAAATCATTGTACCTGCACGAATGTGGAAATTAAGAGAAGAGGTTTCTCCCCAACTTTTTGATGCCTAGCTTGCACAATGACAAACCACTTTCACTTTATATGAATGTAAAACAATTATGAGTTTCAAGAACACTCACAAAGACATGCCTATTTTCTTTTACAACTACTAATATGTTTCCTTTCACCTATCAACCTGTTCATACTGGTTTTCTTCCACAAAAGACACATGCTTTAATTATAAGTAATTGAAAAGATAGAAAATATGAGTATAGACAAAGGGAAAGTGATCTTCACCTGGAGAATAAGCATAACAATAGCAAAGAAAACCTTTGTAACCTCGGTTAAATAATTAACACTAATTGTGCTAAAATTGAACTTCGCATCCCCCTTGGACATATAGACAAGGATAGGCTACCAATTCAAAAGAAATAACATTTGTTAGTCACTAAACAATGAGCATAAAACTCACAAAAGTTATCAAATTAATAGCAGAGAATTCTTCAATGTACATCAGACCATTAGATTAGAAAATATCGAAAAATAGATCTGCAAGTCAATGAAATGAACTATGCATACGAAGCAATTACACCAAATTACATACGAAAAGGAGCAATTGATAATTACACTAAATTACATACGTAAAAGGAGCATTTGATATCATGATAGAACTAAAGTTCACAGAAAGAGAAAATCCATTGAATATAAGTTCATCTAGTCTTGTAAGATAACTAAAGCAAACCTCCCTTAATTCTATATATCCTCAGATGTCTTCAAGCTGTCGACCAGTTGTGTCATAAGCATCTTATAACAGTTATGCACAAGTTAAATAAAAGTTTTTTATAAACTATAAGAAAATTTCTACAAATTAGTTTATTCTTGATATAATTTTAACATAAAGAGAAGTCAATTTCATTCTTTACTTCTTATTTTTCTTTACAAACTCATCCAAACAGACCCTAAGAAGCATTCAATCAATTTGCAAGCTACCACAAACAAAAGAATCCAATAGGAAAATTACAAATAAACTATGAAAAAGAATTCATTTAAACATGGCTGGTTATCATTCTGATATGTAATGCTGCATAGAATAAAACATTCATAAAAAACCAGAGAGTGGCCAACCTTCTCCATAAGCACTTCTAGGTGAGAAAAATGAAAAGAAAAAATGCAAACACGACAAGCCATAAATCAAAGAAAAATAAAAGCAGGTACTAATGACTAGTTTTTCTATGTGTCCCTAAGGCAACTCCAACATATATATGCCACAAAACTTATGACTCACAGATAACTTTCAATTCTTTAAAAATACCTTATGACTCAGAAATTTTGGGAATACTGACTAAGAAGCCTTATTAGGGACTAGCTTGAATTCCAAATTTGTAGAATTTCTTACATCCAGTGTAGTATTATCTAAAATCCATCCAATTGCAGCAAATATATGACATTCAAGACTAGCATCTTCCTC
The DNA here is from genome assembly GCA_036885675.1 of Vigna mungo. Lineage (NCBI taxonomy): Eukaryota > Viridiplantae > Streptophyta > Magnoliopsida > Fabales > Fabaceae > Vigna > Vigna mungo. The sequence goes on from CP144699.1 coordinate 36,738,920, forward strand.
CATCTCTGGCAGATTAGATGAATACCAACATGCAGGATAAAAAATGTCCATGGGAGAGTGAAATTATTGATGTCAAAACTTTAGTCTGGAATCACATGCAAAGGAAATAATCAAATTTCCTATGGCTAATTGTAATGTACCTAATAAATCAAGTAAAATATCATAAAGCAACGGTTATAAATGAAAAGATAAAACAAGTGGTGCATAATATCTTGTCTCTAATTAAATTTAGTGTAGTTTTACAAACAAAACATAATGATGTTGATACCACCTAACACTATGTTTACAACACATTAGATGTGTATGTAGTCAATGATACTAAAACAAGTTAACTCTGATATAAAATGGACTTACAAAACAAAGTATCATGTAAGATCGAATGCTTGAATCATTAGAGAAGATGTCAGCAAGACGCATTGCATTCAGCAGGACAAACTCCATTGGGTGACTTCTGTCAACAGTGAGATGCCCTGGATCTCTTCCAAAAAGCTTTCTTCAACAGGTAAAAGAACCTACATAATTCATAGCAAGTAATAAAGAGATTGTCTTGCTTTGTGGCATTGATGCATACTGCAGACCATAAAAGATTTGTACATTATCCATATATGTTTAGTACTAAAAAATCATGAAATGACAAGATGTAGCAGAAAAAGTTGGCAACAATTTTCATGGTTATTAGAAAAATCTCACTAAAATTGCATCCTTGTCTTGAATAGTTTACAACAAATTCTGCCACCTATTCTAGAAAACATTTTTTGCTTCTCATTTTAACTCTTATCAAGTCCCCCTTCATTTCTAGTCACAATCCTTAGAGGGTGGGCTACTGTGTTGAATACTCATTCATCTAATGGATGACTACAAAAGGCGAGAAGAAAAGATAAAAATACTTCAAGGTCTTTGCAAGAAAGAAGCTTTGCATCATAAAAAATAAAAAAAAAATCAATTGTCAAGTGGGAGTAAAAATTGACGGGTGGCAACCAATCATCTCCACAAAAAAAAATAAAGTGACATTCACGGCTGTACATACCTCCTTCACCATAAGTTTACCCTTGTGTTGTTCTATTGCTTCAGTGCAAGAAGTAATGGCATTGTTGAGAACCAGTATTCCTTGCTCTTGTTCAGACCATAACAAAATACACAAATTACTTTCAATAGCAAGTACTCCCCTCAGTTTTTATTTTCTTGTACGTAGACATCCTTTTAGAAACCATCCACAACAGAGAAATATTGTTTTACCACACTACATTGCCTTCGATAAAATGAAGCGTTATGACAGAATGGTCATGCCTTCAAGAATGAATCTTATTCGAATGTTATCAAATGCATGGTATACATGGTAATCATAGTAAAGGTAAACAGTGGCCAACCCAGTTCTACAACCTAAATGCCCTAGAGCATGATCTATAAGACAATAATGGCGTTAAAGTCATATCTCAAATATCCAATAATATATACACTAGAGCTAGGTCATCAAAGGCTTGCTCTTGTTGTACCTCTCCTTGCAGGCCTGAATGTTCTATTAGGAGACCCTATGCTTGCTGAGATCGATGTAACCCTTTTCCTTGTCGACACGGAGGACTATGACGGCCTCGATGTGCCCCACCTTGATGAGGTTGTTGACGCTCCAAATCCGAAGGCGGGAGAGCTCCGAGAACAAGATCATACCCTCAATGTTGTTGTACTCCAAAAGTGACAAGTAGGCAGCCATATCCGCGATGTTCTTCGCCTATATCATCATCGTCATGTCCACCTTCGGGTACCTCGCCTCGTACAAACAACATTCTAGGTTCAGACCCATCCTTTGATAATATATCTTAGCGCTGACTTAGGGTTTTCGTGTAGCTCTAGGGGAAATCAAAATGAGAAGAAAGAGTACCTGAGAATCCTATCATCCATCGCACATGATGAACCTTGGCCCAAGGCTTAGAATGAACCTACAAATTGAAATTTGGAGGACACACAAAGAGAAATTGGAGGGAAATACAAAATGAAATTTGGGGCAGTTTGACGAATATGAAGAAAGTGAAATTGAAAATTTAAGGAAAAGGTGAAATTTTTGACTGAAGCTAAAAAGAAGCTCCAAGGGAAAATCGAAAATCTTTTTTCAAATTTTTTCTAAATGTTTAATAGTCAGTGCTTTTGTAAAAAAATCGTTATCTATTCTAATAAAATATATAGCGTTTGTTTTAAAAACCGCTATCTATGGATCTATTTTAAATTATGAATAAAAATAATAATATTAAATATTTATAGATAGCGTTTTTTTAAAAAAGCGCTATCTATTGTCATAGGTTTAGATAACGCTTTTTTAAATAAGCGCTATCTATTGTTCCGTACATTCATAGATAGCGCTTATTTAAAAAAGTGCTATCTATGACCAATTTTGTAGTAGTGAGACCAAAAACCAACCTATAATTTAATCTACTCTCTACTTCCGATTACAACATCAATTTTATACCATTTATACTTCATAATAACAATATTCAAAAGCTCATTCCAGTACAAATCAAAATCATCAATGTTATCATGCATCACATAACCAAGCACACTTATCAAAACACAATTAACATTAAAACAACCATTTCAATTATAAACCAAATCAACATAACATTAATAATACATAATAGTAGCCACCAAATCATACTTCATAATTCAAAATTAAAGACAATCACTAGCTTCCCTTACGTGATTGGAAAGACACAACGACTATGTTAAGCACATTATCCTTGCCTCAACTCAAATAACTCTAGGAATGCCTATAAACCACATAATCATGACCAAGATATGTCCTTAAGATCACTGATCGATAAGAAATTAGAAAAAGAAATCAAATGACACATGCGAGAAATTCTATATGCATGTGTCTTAAACTAAGAATTAAAGAAAAAGAAGCAAAAAAGGACTTACTCTATAAAGAAAACCAATCGGTAGAAAATGGAGAACTTACTGTTGTGATCTTTTAGGAACTTTCTGATTGTTAAACAAATATCTCAAGAGTTAGACATCTTAGAAAGAAGGAAGAAGAAACTCAAAGAATGAGTTTTTATAAAAATAACAAATGTTTTAGATAATGAGACGTGTTTATAAAATTATATTTATATTATTGAATTATTTTAATATTAAAATATTTGTCTCATTATTTTAAAACGTCCAGTCTTATTATTTTAAAACATATATAAGCTTTAATACTATATTTTTCAAGTTCTTACCGTCATGATCGATTAGATATTAGGACTGGAAGGCTGAATGATTTACATTGTGTTCGTTTGAGAGGAAAATACTATTCACGATCATAAGCACAGATGGATTTGAGAGATGGCTCTTGTTCTCATGCCATGATTTGCACTGATTTGTAATGAATTAAATCAGCTGATTCGCATACTGTTCAACTCATCTCTCTAATTTGAGAGGATTTAAGCTGATTTAGTGCATAAATACTTATATGCCCCTGTACGAAAGTTGAAACTCCAACAAGGTTTATTTTGCAGCAGCAATACCATTTGTATGTTTTGCAGGTTGTATTTTATTCCATTATAATTTTTTTAATATTTAAAAATTAATTTTAATTATTATTAATTAATTTCCTCTCTTTATTAACATTTATACATTTAAATATAACATTAAAAAATAATATTTTATACCATTTTAATAACTAGGGGCATTTTAGTAATCTTTAATTTCTACCAATTAAACTAATTTTTTAAATTTGTCACATCAATCAAATCCTACACTAATTCTCACAAACTTTACTCTCAATCCACTCTCAATTACCCACAAATCCACTCAAAAAAACAATAAAAAAATTACCTTCAAATCCACTCAAATCCATTCAAATCATCTCCTCCAAATCATCTCCCACAAATCCTCTGAAAAGAACACAGCCTTAGAAACCAAATAAATTTGTTAGAAAAATTAGATTGAAATGTATAACTTATTATTATTATTATTATTATTATTATTATAATAATAATAGTAGTAAATAATAAATATATATTAAAGGTATATATTGCAATTTAGTTTGGTTTGAATCGGTTTTGAAAGTTGAAATATAAATGGAACAAAACTTAATTATTAGGGAAACAATGCAAAACAATTGAAAGATTTTTTATTTTCATTTATTGGTTATTTATATTTAGTTTTAGTTTTTTTAGATGGGTTAAATTTTAAACACTCCTCAAAAAGAATGTTAGTCAACTATTAATATTTTAACAAATAAAAATTGGTCAGAATTAGACAAACACTTCCTTAACGATAACAAATATGTGCATAAAAATAATATTTACTAAAATTTAAACAATATAAATGTTATTAATACGCTTTACTATAATCGTATCGAATACAATTTAAACATGCAATAAAAAAATAATTAACTAGGTAAGTTCTATAATTTAAATGTTATATGAGCAATTTATTGTCATTTTTTTTCAATGCTATATAATTAGTTCTTAAAAGAGCTGAAGGCATCTATTGGGTCTAATAACTATCCAAATTAATTTATGATGTTGCAACCATAAAAACTTAAAATGCTCCTTTTATTTAAAGTTTAAATTTAAAACGAAGAAGAAAATTTACACTTAAATTAAGTTCATTCATTTAGGTTGGTTAAGATTTCTCTGTTTAGTTTATAAAAGAGGGTATACATTACTATTTACCTTAACAGGAGGATTATACTCATCCTAAGAAATTTGTATACTTTGTTCACTGATATATATGGTTGATATAAAATAATTAGATATATTTTAAACCTTTATTTATGGGAGAAATTTATTCTTAGATTAAAATTAATATTTTTAGTTGTTTTAATTAAAAAGAAAAAAGCTTTAGCCGCTCTATGCACGTGTCTCACTTAAATACTATAAAGATAAAAAAGGTCAACTTTATAATTTAGGGTGGAGAATGAAAATGGTTTTGGGGAGTGAAAATATGTTTGAAAGTTAATTTAAATTTTGCTTATGTTCTTTGTCCTAATTAGTAGGAGCCGTAATAAATTGTTTAGCCGCCTAATAGCGATTTTAAAAATGGAAAAGCGAGCCAACATAATACCAATTAATTAATTAATTAATCTTTTCTTCTTCCAAATATTGTGGCTCATTATAGGAATAGGAGAAGCCGAAACATCATATCAGAAGTAGGAGTGAAGTGCTCTTCTAATTATAGTTGCATTAAATTCAACATGCTTCTCTCAACTAAATTAAACCAAACAATTATTAATCATTCAACATTTCCACATTCAGATAATCTTACAAAGCACCTTTCATCACTGCCTAGTAATTCCCTCCATTCCTATCAAGTCCACTAACAATTCTATTTCCCCATCACAACTTAACATTTCATACATCCTACAAAACCAAATTGGATAATGATATTTTTTAAAATATTTTTTTACAATATTTTAATACTATTTACGTGTCATTAGGTTATTTATCCATGTTAGTATTTATAATTATTATAATTGATTATGAAGTAATTTTGGATCAATCACAAAATGAAATAATATATATAGATAGTATTAAAATGTTGTAAAAAGTATCATTATCCAACCAAATTTGGAGATACCCAAAACTTCAAGAACCCTAAATTTTCTACACTTTAACATATACAAACATCCAATTGATGCATTCTTTATTTGTTAACTTACTTTACTGATTGTATGTTTGTATTAATCATTTATTTCTCCTCTTCGTATCTACTATCGAGAATTGTTCACCAATCTTTTTCCCAAACTTAATACAAGTTTGAATTGCATGAATGCTAGCAACATGCTAGCATGGTAGGGTGTGATGTTATGGGATCATCTTCTATGCTTCAACTTTAGAGAGCGTGTGTTACGGAAACGACCCATTCAGAAGATAAGGATGGTAAAAGTTTGGAACTTTTGGATGATTGTTTTTCAATGGATATAACTTTTGTACACCCACGTTTCTTTTGGAACCTAACATGCTACCTTTTAGAGTTCACAGCTGGGAGGAAGGACATAATGCAGGAAGCAAATAAAGACTCTGAGATTCAATAGAGGAATTGTAAGATTTTACCAAACTAATCGGTTGTTTGCAATACATAAATTCTTTCTTTGCTATGCATGCCTCCACCTCGGTCATAAATGCTAGCCTTAATTGTTGTGAAACGGTGCTGTGATAAATCAGCTACTTGCTTTAATGAAAAAAAAAAAAAAATGTGCAAACTTAGCTTGATAGGCTATAAAGCCATTTCGTCACTCAGAAAACTACCAACATACATTTGCTGGAAGCTTTGTTTGGTCTGTGGTGCAGCAGACTCAACAACTGAACGATGTGTATAGCTTTGTTTCTTTGGCAATGCCACCCACTGTACCCTTTTCTACTTTTGAACAACAGAGATGAATATCACAGTAGGCAAGCATTCTTCTTATTGCTGTTTATTTTTTCTTTATCTAAGTTTCTGGCACCTGATAATGACTTGTGGAAAATGCATGCACGCACACAATTGTTACTTGGATGAAGGCCTACAAAGCCTGTGTGTTGGTGGGAAGATTGTGATATATTGGGAGGAAGAGACGAAATAGCAATGGGAACATGGTTGGCTTGTTCTACGCAAGGAAGGGTGGCTTTTCTCACCAATGTTTTGGAGCTTCATACCCTCCCTGAGGCCAAAAGTCGTGGAGATCTACCCGTCCTATTTCTTAAGGTATGCTTAGAATCAACTTTAAGAACAAGACTAAGACCTATTTCTTTTAAGATTTTAGGCTCTTTAACTTTTTTTATTGTGGTTTACTGATGACAGAGCAGCAAGCAACCGAAAGAATTTGCAGAAAGCCTGAAGTCAGAGGCTCATTATTACAACGGATTCAACTTAATGTTGGCGGATATTGAGTCGAAATCAATGGTGTACGTCTCGAACAGGCCCAAGGGACAAGCTATTACTATTCAAGAGGTTGCACCAGGGCTGCATGTACTTTCAAACGACAAGTTAGATTCGCCATGGCACAAGGTTAATAGATTCGTCTTCTTATTACATTAAAAGAACAACATAATTAACTTACTAAACTAATAGATTCTCTACCAAAAAGAGTCCTAATTTTTTAGTTAGGTGATGTTTTTGCAGTCTCTACGGCTTGAATTAAGTTTCAAAGAACACGTTGCCAAATACGGGGAAGGCGAAATTGGCGTGAAGGAGGTAATTGAGAAGGTAATGAAGGACAGAGTTAAAGCTGACAAAAGCTTACTACCTCGAATATGCTCACCTGATTGGGAATTCAATCTCAGCTCCATTTTTGTTGAAGTAGAAACGCCACTGGTATGTTAACAATTCATTGAACCCCACATTATTAATCATGAAATGGAACCTTTGAGTTCATGTATTTGCATGCAGGGTGTATATGGAACAAGGAGTAGTGCTGCATTGACTGTAAGATCAAGTGGTGAAGCAAGTTTTTATGAGGTTTATCTGGATGATGCCAAGTGGAAGGAACATGTAATCGATTTCCATATTGGGAAGTTAAAGTAGAGAACAGTCACACGGATGAATTGGCCTGGACAAGAGTAATATATGAAAAATATTCTAGCAGTAATGAACTCTATCATCATTCATGAATGAAGAAGAATCAAAATCAATTGATCCATTTTCTTCATATTTATGTAATTGATGTTTGATGAGATATTCCATGAATAAGCACTGATAATAGAGTGCATGCATGTATGAGGATTATTATCCAATGAAATATAGAGGACACAATTCCTGCTTTATGTTCATCGGCTCTAATTTTTTACATTTAATGTTAATTTTAATCGTAACACTTTTTTTTTTTTTTTTGTACTTTAGGCAACACTGTATCTAAGTTTCCTTTATAATAATTAGCAAATAATAGGACTCTGCACCATGCGCCATAATTGTGACCATTTTCATTGCTGGGGCATGTGATTCTCAGCTTTGTATCTTAAATAAAGATATAAATTGGGAGGAGTTGGAGTGTATGATAGTCAACTGGATTGATATGATGTTATTTTGAACTGTACAATAATGTCTGTACCTTTCACATAATTAGAGATATTGGGAGAAATTTAAGAAAATTTAGACACTAAGGACAACATGATAAAAAAAAATAAGAAAGAGATTAACATGTTGGAAGGACAAACAATTAACATTTTTTGGAAGGGTATATATGTTTGATTAAACCAATCATTACTGTTCTCCTCTTATTCTTTTTTATCTTTTTTCAAAGTCTCAGAAAAATTGATAAAGGAAATTAGAGAAATCCAAAGACTATTTTTATGGAAATGGAGAACAGAATAAAGAAAATGGTCAACAATATGTAAACCCAAAGAATTAAGAGGATTAGACATAAAAGATAGGGTTAAATATGTTTTTGATCCCTTAACTTTCAGTGAAAATTGGAATTAGTCCCTCTTCAAAACTTTGACCTAATTTAGTCCTCCAACTTTAAAAATGTATGAATTTAGTCCTTTTAACTAAATTTTGTTAAATTTATTTGATATTTCAAGCACGTTTCATAATAACATTTGGGTTGTCTACACTATTTGACACATATTTACTTCAATGTCAACTGAGAAACGCGTTTGAAACGTCAAATAAAGTTAATAAAATTTGGTTAAAAGGACTAAATTCATACATTTATGAAGTTGGAGGACTAAATTAGGTTAAAGTTTTGAAGAGGGACTAATTCCAATTTTCAGTAAAAATTAAGGGACCAAAAACATAATCAACCCAAACAGAATATATTATATATATGGAAACATAATATATATGGTGAAAGAACTTGCACTAGTAAAAAATTGCCTTTTTACAGCGCACATTATGCCACGGTTCACCAGAAACCGCAGCATAATGCTGCGCGGTGGCAGTTCTGTAAATAAATTGAACTTATATGCCGCGGTTGTATGGGGAACCGCGGCATATACCCAAGTCAACCAACCCCTTTGACTCCACGTCAGACAAAAATATTTAATGACAGGGGAATATGCCGCGGTTGGGTGGGGAACCGCGGCCTATTCCCCCTACCACCTACTGACGGAACCCCTGCAATAAATTGACAGTGGGAATATGCCGCGGTTGGGTGGGGAACCGCGGCCTATTCCCCCTGCCACCTATTGACGGGACGCCTGCAATAAATTGACAGGGGGAATATGCCGCGGTTCCCCACCCAACCGCGACATATTCCCCTGCAAAGTGCTGACATTCCCCATCAGGGACGCCTGCAATAAATTGACAGGGGGAATATGCCGCGGTTCCCCACCCAACCGCGGCATATTCCCCCTGCAAACTGCTGACATTCCCCATCAGTCAACACCTGAAATAAATTGACAGGGGAATATGCCGCGGTTCTCTGACCAACCGCGGCATATTCCCCTCGTCAATTTATTTCAGGTGGTGACTGATGGGAATGTCAGCAGTTTTGCAGGGGAATATGCCGCGGTTGGTCAGAGAATCGCGGCATATTGCTCCTACCACCTGCTGTCATTCCCCAAAAGGCAGTTGGGAGGCAGTTGGGGGAATTCTGAACGTTGGGGAATAGGCCGCGGTTCCCCACCCAACCGCGGCATATTCCCTAATCTGAGTAACTTTTTAAATTTTCATAGGATATGCCGCGGTTGGGCGCTAAACCGCGGCATATCAGTTAAAAAAATTTTCAAAACTGCCATTATGGATTTTTTTTTAAATGAATAGGCCGCGGTTAAGTGTAGAACCGCGACATATTCCCCCTTTATATGAAGATGGATGTATCCTATTGAGCGTTATATGAAGATTTTGAAAGGGTACGTTAAAAATCCATATCGTCCTGAAGGTTCGATGATTGAAAGGTATATTGCTGAAGAAAGTATCGAGTTTTGTTCAGATTACATGACATCAACGAATCCAATAGGAGTTCCTCGCACATCATGGTTGAATAAATTTTCTACAAGTAAAAGCATCCGAGGTGTGAATGTGGTGACAAAAGATCGCGATGAATTGTTGCAAGCGCATCTTTATATATTGAACAACACAGATGAGGTAATCCCTTTTTTGGAAGCACACAAAGCCATTGTTAAGAATAAAAATCCAAGACAATAAGAGAAATGGCAATTGATGGAGCATAACAAAACATTTATGTCTTGGTTCAAATCTGAAATTGACAAAGAGCCACATCCTTCTGAAACTTTATTGTGGCTTGCAAATGGTTTGAAGTTTGATGTCGTGTGTTGTCAAGGTTATGAAGTCAATAATTGCACATTCTATACGAAGAAATTGGATGATAAAAGCACAGTACAAAATAGTGGAGTCAGTTTAGAAGCTGAGTCACTTCAATTTTCCACATCAAAAGATCAATCTCCTGTACTTGGATCAATGAGATATTATGGTATAATAGAAGAGATATGGGAGGTTGATTACACCAAGTTTTTTGTTCCATTGTTTAAATGTAAGTGGTTTGACAATAAGAGTGGTGTGAAAGTAGATGAATCGGGTATGACACTAGTTGATTTTCGAAAGGTGGGTTACCGAGACGAACCGTTTATCATGGTACATCAAGCATCGCAGGTTTTTTATGTCAAAGATCCTGTGTCTGACCATTGGTATGTTGTTCTTCAAGGCAAAAAACTTATTGAAGTTAACGAAGACAATCTGATTAATATTCATATTCCTGACAACCATTCATTTCAAAGTACAACAAATTTGGATGACCAATCTCTAGTTGATGATGATGTACATGCAATTCGGTCAGATCATGATGAGGGAATATACATATGATGAATCCATATCTTTATGTATGAATTTCTATGATTACTATTACATGTTTTGTTAATTTATATGATATTACATAAGTCTTTTATTAATATTTAATGTTGTTATTTATTTTGACAGATATATGGCTGATCATTCACAGTCTTCAGGGGATGAGGCTCCCCCAACCAGATCCACTAGAGGACCCACTAGGATGAAACAACTATTGCTCAGGAAACAAAGTGGTGAAAGAACTCCAGTGAACGTGAATGTCACCACGGGTGTGGCAACTGGCCGCTATGCAGATGACTTCCGATCATACCTTGGAGTGGTGGCACGTGATAAAATTAGCATTCTCGTTCCATCTTTTGATCATGTGTCCGAGGTTGATCGGAATGTTATTTGGAACGATATATTGGTAAGTTAATTAATAGCATTTGAATTAAAATTTGTTTATATTGATAATTTTGAACTAATACAACTTTATTATGTTTATTTCAGGTGACTTTTGACATTCCAAATGTCGCAACACTTAGAAATAAGTGTTTGTCAACTGTTGCAGAAAATTTCAGAAACTTTAAAAGCAAGTTGACATCAAGATACATCTATGGACACCTTAAACATAAGACTCCATGTAGTACATATAAGTCCATTGATGAGGAGACTTGGCGGCTTTTTAAAGAGAGTCGGTTGTCAAAGGAATGGCAGGTTAGTATAGTTGATATTATTCAATTCCTCATTAACAAATATATATCATATGAACTAATTAATTCATGTGTGTGTGACAGGCAATTAGAAGCAAAGCACAAGGAACAAGTGCTCATAACAAAAACCCCCACCTATTATCTCGTGGTGGGTATAGGAAGCTTGAGGAGAAACTCCTCAAGCAAAAGGCAGATGCTAGACCACCAACTCAGGGTGGTAGCCCTCCTCAGCCTCCTTCTCCACCGTCTAGACATGAGAAATGGAAGTTGGCCCGTATGCGACCATCGGGCACCTACTCTTCCGACACTGCACGAGAGATTTCTGAAAGAATTGTAAGTTATCACTCTTCCTAAAATAATAAGTATTCTCATTATACATACTACATTAAACTATTTTAAGAATAATGGTGTTTTGTAATGTTACAGGACGCCTTGGTTGAGCAGAGCTCCCAAGGCCAATTCACTCCAGAGGGTCGCCAGGATATTCTTGCTGCTGCGACTGGACGACCTGAGCACCCTGGACGTGTACGTGCTGCAGGTTCTGGAGTAGGAATTAAAGATTATTTTGGGAGCTCTTCTCGTCAGCATTCATATTCATACAGCGATACACAATGGATGACAGAAGAGATCACAAAAAAGGTCCGAGAAGACCTTAGAGAGGAGATCAGGGCCGAGGTTAGATCAGAGATGAGGGCTGAATTCCAAAGCATGTTCCAGGAGCAGTTTCAGAACATGCGCGCGGTGCCATCTCCTATAGAGGAACATGTTATCCCTGCCCCCCCCCCCACAGGTAAACCTAATAAACATTTATGTGCAATTATTTCTATCTTTTGTATAATCTAACATTTACTCTAACAGGAAGAAGCGGGAAAGAAAGTTGTTCCGCATCAGTCATCCCAGAGGATGACATGGACGATGGTAGTCCATGTCTGCTATACATTTTAGATGATACTGAGATGGTGCTGGTAGCTCGAGGAACAGAGTTTAGGACAGCGACTGTATGTCATGGTATGCAACTATTAGAGGATGAGGTGAAGGTCTCAATGGATGAAATGATCATACCAGATGCCATGGTTCCTCTGTCCACGGAAGAGATTTTCACTGTGGAACAAGCATATAAGTCGTTTATCAGTTGGCCTAAATTTTTGGTTAAACCAGTTTCTGACCCCTCGGTATGAAATTCTTCTTTACACTTCTCAATTTTAAAGGTTTTTAATGCTCTATATTACTTATCGTATCTTTTCATGTAACAACAGACGCAGACGCAGGCACAGGAGAAGATTCCTCTATCTGAGGAAGATCCTCTTGCTTCATTGCATCCACTTGCTGACATCCTTGATGATAAGCCTTTGGAGGTTGAGTACGATGCTAATGTATTTGGGAGAGGCTCTGAGGTCCCAATATACCTTCATAGCCAAGATGTCCGTGAGCTTGCGTCGGGAACACAAGAGTTGAATATTTCAATTATTCAGCTATGGATCATGTAAGTCTATGAGCAATTATTTATATATAAAATTGATTTATATATCAAGTATCCTTATATCAAAGTTAATTTTTGATTTCAGGTATATGTCTGGGGTCAGTAACAAGTTGGGGCGTTCAGATGATTATGGATTCGTTGATCCCCAATTAATTCATGAATCAAATGATTTTGAGCAGATCAACATGAATCTGATAAGAAGTTTTGCAAGCCGCAAGAAAATATACTTGTTGCCTTATATATCCGGGTAAGTGAACTTTGTTAACATAATAAAGTTCCATATGTGATTTTAATATTTAATAATTAAGTTATTATGAATTTCAGGCGTCATTGGCAACTTCTTGTTATGTCTATGCAAGACAACACTGCTTTGTGGTTCTGTTCATTGCACAGGCCTCCTCCCCCACAACTCAAACAAGCAATTGATTGGTAAGAACATCAATGTTTGGACTTTCTTTGTTATATAAATGAATGCTAAAACCTTTTTTTTATAAACAGTTCTATTCCAGCAACTATGATGATGGGTGGGAGATCAATTGCTAACAGTAGAAAGATTACTTGGATTCTCTCAAGGTTTGACATTTGCTAAAGCCATACTTTGTTATACTTGTTTTATTTTAATGTTAGTCACTAACTATTATCAACTGTGATGATATATTGTAGTGTAACAGACAAAATGGGTCATATGAGTGCGGATACTATGTAATGTATTGGATGACCCATATTGTTCGTTCTCACATCACAAGGAGCTGGGAAACGGTAATATTTAACTTTAACAAATTTTGATTTTTTCCCAAATGTTGAATTCATATACACTAATTAATATGAATTGTCTTTTGCAGAGATTCAAAACTACTACACCAGTTCCTGAGAAGCCACTACTATTCATTAGGAAGGCTGTTGCGAAGTCTATAATTAGATTATACAATAACTCTTAGATTTAAACATTGCATTTGATTAGATTGTATTTTCTTAGACTCTGTACTTTATTTGATGTTGAAATGCATTTGAACATGTCTTTGTTATGTTGAAATTGAATTTCTGTACATGTTTTTATATGCAGGTCTGTTTTTGTGGTAGTGGATATCACAAAAACAGACCTGCAATTTTAAAAAACTGCAGGGGAATATGCCGCGGTTGTGACCTTAACCGTGGCATATAATAGACCTATGGCCGCGGTTTTTGCACTAACCGCGACATATGCTATTTCGTTTTAATTTTTTTTTTTGAAAAAAGACATATGGCCGCGGTTCTTGCACTAACCGCGGCCTATAGTGACCCTTTCTGCTGCGGTTGAACCGCGACATATAGTGGAAAATTGTTTTTTTTTTTTTAAAAAAAGGACTAGGTAGCGGTTCTTTGGAAAACCGCGACATATTACTGAACTTATATATCGCGGTTATAACCGCTGCCTAAAGTCTCTGACTTACTACCGCGGCTGGATATGCCGCGGTTCGTAAACCGCGACCTATAGTGAAAAATAACCGCGGCAGAAGCCCCCGCTGCACTAGTGTTGAAGAAAATATGCAAGGTAGGATATGGACAAACATAGTTTGGCAACATTATCACATAGGAAGGGGAATATGAATGGAATAGAAAAATAATTAAAATATCCTGTTTTTAAAATATGTCTTTTTGTATTAATGAACTTTTTTGTTTTTAAAATTTGATATACTTTGTCAAGATGTACTAGAAAAAATTTACATAAGTTAACAAAATATATATATATATATATATATATATATATATATCTTAATTTTTATAACCATTACTAATAAATCCAAATAAAATAGAAAAAATAAAACTAACATTGCGCCTTCGTTGGATGAGATTGAATGATCTTCTATGCAGTTTGGTTGTTGGTCCTGTCAAGCTCTTTTTGATCCATTTTAATACGAATATTCAAATGAACTGTGTTTCTCTAGTTTGGATTGGTTTTGGTCAGATTTACTGATTGAATCTGGTCTGTTGTCCACCCTACTAGTTTCTTATCTTTAGGAGTGCCATATGTTCCATGTAATTTTATTGCTTTTGACACCTTATTTTATGTTTGATAAATGTACACATTTTTATTATATGTGTATACGTTTTTAATACTTTTCTTACAACTTTTAGAATAGATAATGATATTTTGAAAATTTATTCAAAATTATTTTACAATCAATAATAATAATTATATACACAAACATGGATCAATTACAAAATGATATGTAAATAATGTTAAAATATTGTGAAAATAATGTTGTTAAAGTATCATTATCTTTAAAATATATTAAAAGATTTTTTGAAAAATCAATACAGTATATTTTAATGTTGAACGGATAAAGAAAAGTCCAGAGCATCTGGACTCACCTACGTGTCGACACTAAAAAAATAAAATTGGGTTCTTGTTTTACGCAGACGCAGGAAAAGTTTTTTGTGGGGGCACTTTCAGAAAACTCCATGTTCCCTTCATTCATCGATTTAATTATTAATACAGAGATTTTGCAGTAAAGCAATTCAATATGAGAAATGAAAAGGAAAAGCGGAGAAGTAAATATTAAATGGAGGGAGGTTTCTTGTATGACTGAATTGGTGAGAGTGACTCAAAGTTATGAAATGAATGTCAAAACTTGTTTGTTCTGGGCGGTACTAAAATAATCATTCTTTTTTTAATATTTGAACACCAAACTCGCTTTCATTAGCCTTAGAACAGTCCAGAGATAATTTAGTTTAACCAATATGTACGTAGCATAGAAAACATACATTTTTAAAAGAAAGTTAAGTTATAGTCCTTCTTCGTCTACCACCTGCCAAGGAAACTTGTGTATTATTACACGCTTTTGAATGAATTCAAGTCTCTTTAATTTTCCACAGTTTTGGTCAAATTTATTTTAATTTCTGAATACTTAAATAAAGTTGTAGTGCATAATTACCATGAGAAGAAGAAATGCATGTCACACACTGCATCGTCGGAGGTTGATCGACAAGTTGGTTTGATGGTTGGGAACATGCGAATATGTAACTGCCCAGTGGCTTACTACAACTCGTAATTATTTGTTAAGTTAACTTCATTTAAACAGTAGTACGGATTAATGTAGTAAGACTCTTTCTTTTTTACAGAAATGCTTTTAAACTCTATTCTATATCATAATGTACATTTCAAATAAATGTGTATATTATCATAAATGCTTATAATTTTATTTTATTTGAATTAATTAACGAAAATATAAAAACCGGTCTTGAAACTTTAAGGTTCACCTCTTATGACGTCATCATACTAGTTAATATTGAAAATAATATAGAAGTCGATGCCTGAATATAATTTAGACGAAAAAGTATATATAAATAGCTAATAAGCATCTATACAGCCATTATGGCATATAAAGGGTGTAAATAAACTATAAAAACTGATAATAAACGTGTTTGGTGTAACATTCCAATAAATTTATAACAAAAGTTATGATTTATTTCAGGAGTTACCATAATAATAATAAAGAACAGTGGAGAGAACGAGTGAAGAGGAAGAAACATGATATTTTACTAAGAATTTAAACTGTACAAGAAAAATACAAGTGTGGCAGAATATACATGATTAAACCGAACGGTCAAGGGTTCAACTAAAGACCGAACGGTACACAAAAGGAAATTACACCGAACATTTTAACAAAACCTTAAACCGAACGGTTATATACACGAGGTGATGGTTCAAATCAAAACTAAGGACCGGACGGTCCTGCACAGTTCACAGGTATCGCATCTATAGGCTGATCCGTCTGCAAGGCATCCTCCAAAGTATCTTCGCGGTCACTCTCTGCTCACATCCAAATGGATTATCATTGCAGTGAAGAGAACAAACCGAACGGTTGAGACCGAACGATAACATAGACAAGACAAAACAGATAAGGGTAAGCTTATGTAAATTTAATTAATCATTTCTAACATACATATAAACATGCAAACCAAACAACACATCCATCAACACATTCATATTTATATAAACCGAACGTTTTACTATTATATCCAACCAATTAGACACTGTCCGGACTATATGAATCACGTAGCTCGACGTCCATAGCACCCGGTGTGGTGTAGTAGCTGCCTGAACTATCAGCTACCACCCGAGGTTAGTCCTACAACGATCATCTGGTCTTACAACCGCAGACCTCCTGTCATTCCCACGCATGAGTTACCCTTCTCTACTTGAGAAGGCGTAATCACGGAATATCAGGATCAGGACGACAGCAGAGTCTGACCATGTTCATACTTTACCAATACAATTCCAATCATGAGCTATTCCTCCCTGGAATACTCTTAAATCATAATAAACTCATTCATCCTTTTCCTCTTTTTCTTATAGACAGTACGAATACAAAATGATCCAACAGTGATGAGGAAACTGAGTATCAAAGGGATTCAATAAGTGACCGGACGGTCAAAGATAGAATGAGAACTGAAACAAACAAGAAGTTCTGATAGGTGATCGAACGGTCTGGCAGCGAAGAAAAAGAATCGATGAGCAACTCAACAATAAAAGCTAAGCCAGACTAGCTAATGGGAACCGGACGGTTAAAAGGAAACTAATCGGAAAATCAATGAAAATCGGACGGAAAGATCAATAGAACTAAACAATGAAAGCCAATGGACTTAATCAAGGAAAACCGGACGGAAAAATCAATAGAAACTCAACAATGAAAGCAAATAGGATTTACTCATTGAAAACCGGACGGAAAGATCAATAAAAGAGTTCTCTTCAATAAAGCGAGTGTCAATATAAGACCGGACACTCTGTGAGGAATCAAGTGTCAATCTAAGACCGAGCACTTTTCAAATAAATAATATTATATACCGGACGTTTTAAGAATTCAAGTACTGGTATAAGACCTAGTACTTGTCAAATAAATAATCATCAATACAAACCGAATGCTCAGTGTATGACTGAACGTTCTAAATAATTAATATGAGGCCGAATACTCAGTCTATGACCAAGTAATTCGATGTCGGACATTCAGTGTAAGACCGGACGTCCTTTAATAGGTAAATTCGAACGACTAACTAAACAAAATATTTTAAGTTTTCAACTGAGGTATCAGATCAATTGTTTCAGGGGAAACCGAACGGTCCTAATGACCTTTCGATTACAGATTCAGAATTTTACTAAGTTATATACATATAGATAATTTCATACCAAAATCAGACATGCAGTACATCAAACAACATATCATACTTTCATATTTAATCCAAATCATACAACATAAATCATATGCTCAAACCAATATACATTAATTCATAAAACATAATCATAATTAAATTTATTATAAACTTCTCTTACCTCTAACTCCAGCTAATTCTTCTAAGTCTTTTATAGCAACTACTTCTATGGTTCCAGTTTCAAGGTCTAATTGGTGAAAGACATCCATCATTGCATCAAATACACAAAATGGATTCAGAGAATGAATTAACAAACACATGCAAGCATGAAACGGTTCTTGCATGCAAGGAAGGCAAGGAATTTCAAAAGGACAAAATTACTTACCGGTGCAAATGAAAATCTGATCGATGCAATTGAAAGCTCTTGGTACCGGGAGTATTTAATCTGAAAGAAGGTTGATGATCGAATGGGAGAAAGTGGTCAGAATTTTAGAGAGGTTGGTGGTTTCTAGAGAGGAGGAGAAAATGATGGTCGGAAGACTGGAAAAGAAACTTGCATGTAGAAAATGGCTTCAAATTTGAAATCTCAACTTAAATACTTCTGCCAAAACCGATCGGTCCTTTCCTACGCTGTCACCTATACTCCACTTTCTGAAACCTTGCACACCCTATCGGTACCACATGTTTTCCACTCTCTGCACTCCCACACTTCCACTGCTTCCACACGATGGATGGAAAATTTAATGCGATTGACAGCTTTGTCTCCCACTACTATAAAAAACTGGAAAGGTGCTTACACGTATCTTCCACTACAGTGAAGAATTTAATGGGATGTGACATTCGGCATTATACTCATTTAAAATTTAATGTAAAAGTTGAGGTTAGAGTTGGGAAACAGAAGTACGTTGCTTATTGTTTTCAATATACAATAGCTAGCAAGGACATTATGAGGCAAAATATAATGAGCTGCTTGAACAGTAAAAAAAAATCACAAAAATAGTTTCTTTGAGCCAAAATTTACATCTAGCCTCTCCACTTCAAAAGAAAAAGAAAACCCTGGGAAAATAAACCTATTTTAGAAATTCTGTGGTGTATATGCAACGGAGTATATCGCTGTACATGCGTTGAGGCACAGCACTCCATTAAAAAATGGAGTCTAGGTAATAATTGTAACGCTTTCTGACGAACTCTAACAAGCTACCATAGGTTCTGTCAGCAATGCCCACAAATAGAGCCTCTGTGTCTGGGCTAAAGGATATACCAGCAATCTCACCAAATAGATCTATCTCTTGACCTTCTACATAACCAGAATGAGAGTCATAAACATGGACAAAGTCTGCAGGCTCAGCCATGGCCAAAAACCGTCCATCAGATGTGAATCTTAAGGCTCTTATTGCACCCATTCTTCCCTTTAACACAGCCATAGACTGTGAAAGATTTCTTATGTCCCACAACCTGCAAGTTGTGTCCTGATTCCCAGTAGCTAATATCCGTCCATCTGGGTGCCACGCCGATGCAAAAGAGTAGTCCAAGTGACCTTTTAAGCTTCCAGTAATCTGCGCGATACCATAATATATATAATCAGGAATCACAAAAAAAGAAGGAAAATAAAACCTTAAAAACAATTGCAAATTGAAGTACCTTTCCAGTGTTAGCATCAGCTATCAAGCACTCTGTACTGTCCCCAAGTACAGCTAACGACTTCCCATCCGGGCTAACCGAAATATCCTGGCAATGGCCAATGTGTAAAGATAACTGCTTTCTTCAAACAAATGTTTTAAGAGATGAAGACTATAGTAACAGAAATATCAGTTGATGATACTCACATTAACAGACCAATCATAGTTGAAACAACCAAGAGAAGCAAAATTCTCTGCTTCAAAAACCCGAACTTGGGAATCATTATTTGCTGTGATGACCCTCAACGACCCACTGCAAAATGAAGGTTCAGTTATAAACTCAACCAAAACAAAATTTTAAAACAAATAATGTCTGCATTTAGCTGCTTACGCTGGATTGCGGTAAACGTCCACAGCATTGGTTATGGCATTATCATCTGTAGTTATTTTACCACAAAATAGAACTCCAGGCTTCTTCAAATTCTGGTCCACAAATAATTCACACGCATTAAAAGGGGGCTTCATTCGGTTAATTAATAGATTGAGTTGAAAGAAATAATGAAAACCCTACCTTGCATATAAGCTCACCATGGAAACCACCTGCCACCATCAGATTTTCCTTAACAGTCATGGTGCTTATTTGCACTCTAGAGACTGGCTGCGCCAAAAATCCAGTACGCTTCTACATATGAACAAAAACACACTAATATCCATTGCATTGAGTACAACAGAAACAAATATGATTAATTAAGTGGCCACGTACAAGACTTGGAACAATTGGTTTGGCTACGTTAAGCACTTCTTTAGCCCTTCGTAATACTGCGGACCAGTGCATCACAGAGTAGTTTTGCATAAGGTAGACATCATGCTTCGAAGTTGCCCACAACAAGTTCCTCAGCTGCACAGACAACAAATATATTGATGACATTAATATCCATACCCAACAGGGAAAAAGCAAGAGAAAATATAGTATGCTAGACAAGCCACCAATATCCCTCAAAGCACCAAGGTCTAGAATAGAACATGATCATTTGATTATAAATATTTCTATCAAATAACAATTAATCTAATTATTAGAACACAGAGTAGTAGGGTATACGATATCGAAGTGTTGTAGAATTAAGCTGTTGTTTTAGTATACTGTGGCTCCTAATTGATTGAGAGTCAGTGTATGTGTCAGGTGACATTGGACTTAAGCTCAGAATTGTAGAAAGTAGAAAAAGCTATACATCCTTGTCATTTCCGTTATTACAAAAGAGGCAGAAGTCAAGTGATTGGTGTTAAATATGGACATGATGCATGCCAGTGGCCAAACTAAAATGGATGACTCTGGTTCCTGGAGGGAGAATAAGACAGGCAGAGAACAAAAAAGGCTATCGTTCTAATCATGTGTGAACACCTAGTGATTGTGTAATTTCATAGAAATCAACAATCACTGACACATCATGATCTCCAATAGAAAGCGGGTAAGAATACAAAAGTTCCGAAGAAAACTTCATCATGTGTGTTTTAAACAAATAATAAAATGTTTCATGATGATGATGCGGAATAACAATTTTTCTAAAATACAACAGAATTTATCAAACTAGCACAGTTCTATACAGTATGAATTATCTCCATATTAATGCTAACATTTACATCCCTAGTAAGGTAACAGACTATCTAGATACTAAAAGGACAAAATGTACAATAAACAGTAATTAAATTATTACTATTCTATAGACAATAAGAATGTGGAACACAACTAAGCATGAAGAATGTAGAAATACACAACTAAGAATGAAGGATCAAGAGGCAAAACCCTCTCTTCGACAAGGAAAAAATCAACACTAACTAATAATAGATATTGTTAGAGCCCTCTCAGATCTGGTCAGATATTTTCCTATCATACCATATTATAATGTCCTGCCACGCTGCTCACTTTCCACCTGCTTTAAAAGCTGACATAAAGAGATAAATAGAGGGCCGAAATGCAAAAACAGGTTAAGTAATAAATTAAATTGCAGGAAAAAAAAACAGGGCTACAGCTACTAATTTCACAAATAGATATCAATTATAGAGAAGAATTAGCATAAGTGTAAGGGATTTATCGTACATAAAAATTAGCAAACATTAATGGGAAACAAACATTGAATTATTCAAGACTATTCAAGCTGCAGAAATCAGTATAGCTTATTGTTCAACCGTATAAGGTACAAAACTTACTACTGTTATAGTCTTAAGTCACTCTAGTAGTAGATAAGAAAGCTAAATGCACTCTTAAAAGTAAAAAGAGCATATACAAGACAATCTGTCAACCATGTAAGCTGTCTCATCCGGCAACCCAACAAGAAAGCACATCAACCAATAACATATTTGGCTCGACGAAAAATAAATAAAGGTAAGGTAGGCTAACTTTAATAGTAGAAGACTCTGCTAGTTCCACTAAGAAACAATATTGGTGTAATACAACACAAAATCATTATGTTAGTGTTGGAAAAAAAAATGGAAGAAGTCGATAAACCTCTGCTAGTCTAATCCAAAGTGTCGCATGTGGATGTGGGTAGGTGCTGTTTGTGTCCATCACTATATTGCAAGTACGCATATTACACATGGAACAGAATCTGTTTATAAGCATATTCATAGAACAAAATCTGTTTATAGGAAATCACCAAACTTTTAAGCATGTCAAGTCATAGCATGGCCTTATGCATCCATACCCATAAATTATAATGAAACCGTCTTGTCTGAAGAAAAGAATTTCTGGCATCTATCGAAGATATTCTCTTGAAAATCGACTCCTTTGATTATATTAAAGAAAGTTTAATAAACAAACAGACTGTTAACGGAAGGGGAGAAAAGCAAGAGGATCCGTGAATAAAATTCTGGGTAAAAAGCCTTCAAGGCAAATGATAAGAAAACTGCTGAAACATCTTTATCAGAAAAATCCTCTAAAAGAAGATTCAATTCCTTTTCTAAAGAAATCCGGGCACGGCATAAAATTTTCCCGGACAGATTAATTAATGATATAATATATTATGTTCAAGAGAAAAAAGGTTTCCATATGATAACCTTAAAAATATACAAAGGTTAAATTTGGATGAGAATTTATACACGTAAAATACAAAAGAGATCCTGTTTAAATCCTTAATAGAGGGAAGTCGCCTTTAATTCAGTCCGTGTGTAGAAGAACAATACAAATTACATACCCTGCAAAACTAGCATAGCAAAATTAAGCACAGCAAAACTTTTCGATCAGATAACTCTCAGCCAGGTATGGCTGTGAGGCTAACAACAGTAAAGAAAACCTGCACGCATTAAAGCAAATAACCCATTTTATCTGATAACAGTAGCCCATGAAAACAAGAATAAAAATTATTACAAAAGTATAACAAAGACGACAACATGTAAGATCAATGAACGCATGCTTATAACTTAAAGTTATTTAATTAGAATTATAGCTATAAACGTTTTAAGCCAACATGAGACCCCTGTACCCTCTAATTTCTGGAATCTAGATAATAAGCGGCGATAAACAAAGTCTCTACCTGAAAATGCACAATTGTGGATTTGACGAGCCTGGTATTGAAGAAGAAGTCATAGAAGGTATTCCCCTTCTGCACGTTCAAGCACTCCTGCAAAAAAAAAAACAAAAAAAAACAAAATTAAGAAAAACGGTACAAAATGATATTAATTTATTATTTATTTATTACTATTAGGATCCAAAAACAAGAGAGAAAAACCTTATGAAGGTGGTGGCGTGAACGGGACAGACTCTCGTAATTTTTATACTGCTTCAATCGAGTCTCGCGGTACTTGTCTCTACTATAATTGAGCCTCTCCCAGGGGATTCCCTGGATGTCTTTCCCGTTTCTGGCTTCAGAAGCGGTGGTATCAGTCTTTGCATTACTCTGTTTTCGCAGAAGAGAACGTTAATGACTGAAATAAAAGGAAAGAGAAAGAAAGAAGCGATAGCGAAGAAGCCATACGGTTAGGAGATCTTCGTCGTCCAAGTCAAAGTCGGAGTCTTGAGAATCGGCATGGGAGGGTTGCTGAGGAAGAATGTCGACGGAGGTGTGGTCTTGGAAATCAGAAACGTCGTCGTAGTAGTAGTCGCCGACGTACTCAAGATCGTCGTTGTTGAAGTGCTCCATTTTGAGAGAGAATAAGAAGATTGAGATGAGGTAAAGGGCGCAGGGTGAGAGGGTGTGGTGGTGTACTTATAGAGTGGAGCAGCGAAGAGAAGGGAAGCGAAGCGAAGGAAGAAGGGTGGGACCCGCCGTTTCGGTATTAGGAAGGAGGAAGTGGAATACAAACTTTGGGCTCCATTTAACCGACCGTTACTTTACTGTCTCTGCCGTTAACTTCTAACCTCTGCTCATCAAACCAACGCAGGTGTCGGGTTTGGCTTCGCTCACCACTCTGACGCCATCGTTTTCTCATTACTTCTTGTTTCTAAATTTCATTATTTGTTTAAAGTTTTAGAGTATAATACTGATAGAAATACGATAAAAAAAATTGCGTAATATATAAAATAAGAAGGAAGAAGGTGCTGGTCAATTTCTTTTTATTTGGATGAAATAGAAAAAGTGAAAGGCAAATTTTCTTACAAGTCAAAAAGTAGATTTTTAATAAATATTAATTCCCTATCATGAAAAAATATATTAATTTAATTGTAATAATACTTTATCTTTATTAAATGGCATCGAAGTTCAGACACCATATTATTTAATATATATATATATATATATATATATATATATGTCTTGTTTAGTTTTTTTTTTTCATTTTTCTGGTTTTAAGCTATTTTTTATTTAAAGTTGAAACATAAAAGTAATTGCAGAAATAAGAACTTACGATAAGAAAATTATTATTTTTTGAAATTAAAAAACAACTTCTAGGTTAGAAGAGAATAAATATCTAAAACTATATAGAGATTTTTTTTTTTAACTATGAATATAGGAGGTTTTTAACACAAATATTAATTTGGATTATTTGTTGAGTTTCTTTTATGTTATTTATCTCTTGTTTTCAGATATACTTGATTTTCATGTTTTAAAATATATAAAAAATGATTTTAATATATTAATATCAGTATATTTTAATATTTAAGAGAGGACACAGTAACAAACTCAGCACCTAAAATATTCAATATTATTGTTTTCATTTTAGCCTAATGTTTTTTAGTTTAGTTATGTTATTTATGTTAATATTGTGTTTAGGTTTCAGAAATTATATATTTATAATTTTTATTTTTTATTACCTAATTGATTAAATCTCTTGATTATTATTTGAATGCTCTTAAAAATATAAATTGAAACAATATTTTTTTTTAATAAGTCATATTCAATTTTGTAATTAGTATTTAAGAGTTAATGAAAAATTACTTGATTATGAAAAACTTTTAGGAATGTTTTAAATTTTTATGATTATTTATAATATATATTTTTAATAATCTTACGAAGAAGATTACGCATAAGATAAGGAAGATGTTAGTCGATTGGCGGTTCTTAAATTTGACGTAATCACATAAATTATCAATTAGGTAACTAAAATATATACTAGTAATAGTTTTAAGTGTAAACAAATAAATTATCAATTAAGTCCAGAAATATCTATAAATAAAAAAAAGTCATTAATTTTAAATATAAAAGATGATGATATTAGTACAATTTGATTCAATATGATTTAGTTTGATTTAGAGTTGAGTTGACTCAGTTCAAGTTTGAACTAATTTGACTTAACTTAAGTATGAGTTGTTTAATTTTATTTTAGTTTGGCTTGACTTGGTTTTGGTCATACTAAACCCAATTTAGATTTAATCAAACCATGACTTACTTAAACTTAGCGCAACTTGACTTAACACAGGTTAATCTTGATTGAGATGAGCATGGACTCATCCTAATTTAACTTGACTTAATCTTAATCGAGTTAAGTTGAATTTGGTCTTAATCAAACAATGGTTGATTTTGACATAGCCCAACTTAGTTAAACATGAGTCAATCTTGATTATAAAAACTTGTTTTAACTTTATTGAATGTGACTCAATCTAAGCATGTATGGCTTAGACTCAAGTTAACTTTGCTCAATTTAAATTCATATAAACTCAACTTAAATTCAAGTATACTTTACTCAAACTCAATTCCAAATTCACTATACTTATTTTTATTATCCAAACTCACTTAATCCAACCTAAGACTATTTTACTTCATTTAGCATTTAATAATTTGAAAATAATTTCATTTAAGGTAAATCGAATTTTTTTACAAAAGTAAATTAAAAAAAATCTTAAACAACTTTCAGAAACAACAATCAATATAAACTAGAAAATACTATCAAAATTAATATTTTTTAACTTTTTGTAATGATTTAATATTTAAATAAATTTTTAAATTATCATACTTTATTTAAATAAAAAATAAAAATTTCACTAATTTGAATTACGTTATACAAACAAGTTATTTGAGGAATAAAATAATTTAAAATGCAATAAAATTTAATTAAATATATTTAAATATCGTAAAAATTATGAAATTTTCTATCTAAATGCAAAATAATATATCTCTCAAAGATGATTGATTGCCATGCACCCAAGATCACACGCATTCACTGTACGTACGATTATTAAGTAGGTAAATGTAATTAATTGTATTTAACAAGTGATTAACAATTATTAAATACTGAATATTCTAATAATATCACAACACAACACATTTTTTTACCGTCTTTTATTAAACTATTTACTACTCGTAATATGAAATTAACCATCTGCAAATCATATATTAGTGATATGATATCATTAGTTTACTATTCATTGTTTGGTAGATAATATTAACTGTTTATATATAGTTAAGAATAATGTTATTTAAACAACAATTTTTTATAATATTTGAACATAATTTACGTGTTATTATGTGATTGGTTTATGATTGTGTTTATGATTATTATATTGATTGTGAAGTAATTTTGGACTAATAACAAAATGATCCATAAATGATGTTCAAATACTATCAAGAAAATATTGTCTAAGTATCATTATCCGTTAGTTAATAACTTTATAAAATCAATGTAGGTATTAATTTCACGTGTAAATGTGATAATTATTTTCTTTATTATTTATAAAATAAATTTAACCATATTTACTTATGAAATTGAGTAATTGGATAATAGTCAAGACATTATGAATTACCAGTGAATTAAAACTGTCATGGTCAAATATTTGAATAAACCTTGTAACTCTTTTATCTCTATATTAATAATTATATACAATCATGTAATTTCATTTAATCATTAATAAAAAATATACTTATACACAGAATTAATTATTTTTGCAGACATTTAAATTTTCAAAAATCCATTTCAGCCTTTTCCATGTTAGAACTCCCACATACAGAGATGGTCTGTTTGTCCATAAAAAAGAAATTTCCATGACCACCGTCAAACGCGTCATATCCGATCTCACACTGCAAAAATTTATGAAAATTTTATTTTAATTGGGAAAAAATTGTACAAAATTGATTTTAAAAAATAAGGTAGGAAAAAAATATAAATGTGGTCCCGTCGAGCCAATGGTTGCTTGGGACGGGATAATATAATCCACCAGTAGCGATTTGCGGAGTCCACGTGGCTGATTCAGAGGAAAGTTCACGAAGTCTGGCGATTTCTGGTTTCCCCACGTGGCATGTGTCAAAGGCTGGCCCACATAGTTCCATTTCCCCAATACCTAATAACTCACCGTTTGTTCACCGTTTGTTCACCGTTTGGTTAACCATGATTAGTTAGGACACGAGTTTCCCAGTCTTTGGTTTAAGCTCAAATCATGGTTGAACCTCAGTTTCACCGCCTATTCCAATTGCTATTATGCGCTGGGTTCATGGTTTCTCTAAATGCTTGCTTAAAATCATCAATTATTATTATGTTTCTTCAACTTAATTTAAAGCGAAATAATATTTTGACACTAGAATTTGACACTATTTTGACACTCGTTAGGTGTCAAAATCTGAGTGGCCCAATTTTTATTAAAAGAAATATGAAAGCAAGGTCTGAGGCAAAGGCATAACTGGAATTGGAAAAATCAAAATTTGTATTTGGCGGTTACTTTTCTTTTCATTCGTGTTCGAGGTTAGGAAACGCAATATCTCTCATCGTTCTCTGCAACCTCTCTCTCGTCGTTCTCTGCAACCTCCTCTCTCGTTCCCTTTGCTAAATGGTGCTCTTTTAGCCGTTAGCCTCCATTGTCGTTAGCCCCCATTGCCGTTAGCCTCCATTGCCGTTAGCCTCCGTTCCGGTGAAGCCATTGCGTGTTCTGTCTCGGTTAAGGGTGTTGTGTGTTTGGTTTTGTGGTGAAGCCATTGCGGT
Organism: Vigna mungo; assembly: GCA_036885675.1. Lineage (NCBI taxonomy): Eukaryota > Viridiplantae > Streptophyta > Magnoliopsida > Fabales > Fabaceae > Vigna > Vigna mungo. The sequence continues at coordinate 36,766,882 of CP144699.1, forward strand.
CTCTGTCTTTCTGTCGTTTCTCTCTCGCTTCAAGTGGTAAAGCCATATATCTCTATCTGTGACTCTGATTTCTGTGTTGTGACTGATTGGTTTTTCTCTTTCGTTTTGTTGCTCATTTTTTAAGTGGTAAAGGCTACGGTATATTTGTGTGTGTGGGTTTGGTGAAAGCATTACGGTCTCTCTGATTTTGGCTTTGGTGAAAGCTGTTTTGTGTGGGTTTGTTGCGCCGTTGTGATTGTTTGTTTGTTTAAGTTATTTTGGTAAGTGGAAGTGTTGAAATAGACCCTTATTGTCCAGTACATAGGTTGTATTTTTGTTTCGCGAAACCTAACCATTTTGTTCACATTTGGTGTTATTCGTGTAGGTCCAATGGCATCCCGAAAAGCTAGTGTAAGGCATAATGCAATATTTTGTGCAAATTTGGTATGGATGATGTATTTAGTTAGAGTATTTATTATATTTTTGTTATTGTTTTGTAGAAGCGGCTGCGTGTGTCGATGAAATCGGCTTCCCTTATGCAAATTAATAGTTTACTCCGAGACGCTCACATAGAGCGTATTAGGATAACCCCATTTCATTGGTGTGTTCAAATATTAAATGCTATTGAGGTGAATTTGAAACTGTTGAAAGAAATGTTGAAACGGTGGTCTGGGAATGATCTTTGTTTTAGGGTTAGTCAACAACTTGTTCCTTTTAATGTTGTTGATGTATTCATGGCTACTGGGTTAGGTATGTGTGGTTTAGATGTTCCATTTGATGAGTATTTAGTTGGTTCGGTTGGAAAAATATTTAATTCAAGAACCACGACAAAAAATGACTTGACTGACATGTTTAATTTGATTGTGAAAGATGATGACATACATGTTGATGTAGTTTGTAGGTTGTACATTTTAGTTTGTTTAGTAACATTTTTTTTGCCTAGGAAATCTGAAAATGTCGCTAACATCCCTTGTGCGGTGTTAGACGACTTAGATAGTTTATGTTTGTATGATTGGGCTTCATGTGTCCATAAACACGTTGTACAAAGTTTAAACAATTCGAAGAAGAAAATAATGTCCGGACGATTCAAGAAGTCCCTCAGTCTTAGTGGGAACGTTGTTGTGTTGCAGGTAAGAGGATGTAGTGAAATTTGTATTGTGAAAGGACTTTAGAATATGGCTAACTTTTGGTTTTGACAATTGAAGGCTTGGGCGATGGAGAGACTGTCTTTGCACCATCACACTACTCACAGAAGGTTCCCCGCATATGGATGTGGCACCCTTACACTGCAGACGAAGAAGTAATTACAAATCTATTCATGACCGGAGAGGTAAGTGTATGAAAATATTAAGGAACGCAATAGTTGTTCACTTGTGCAATGAATATTGGTGGTTGTGGTTGGTATGTATTGTGTTGGGAGTGTTGGACATGCACAAATGATCGTTACATACATGGAAGAATCACAGCAGGAAATATGAAGGTACAACCTAGAATTATGCATTACATCCTTACAAGAATCTTACTTCCTCGTTTTACGAACAATGGTCAAGCAACAGAAGAAGACACTGTCATCCTCTGGGCCCTTTGGAATAACATGCAAATTAACTGGGGACATCTTATCAGGAGCAAGATGAAAAAGGCATTAAAGGACAATGCTAAATTGCCATATCCTCATCTAATAACCATGTTCTTGGAGTTGTTTGATGTGCCGACAGAAAATGATCCATGTACGACAGTGAAGTCCAGACTAAGTATAGGAAGTCAAGTAATAGCCTCATTTGGCTATGTCTAAGATGAAGAAGGCGAGTGGGTTGCAACAAAGAAGACCAAAAATCCAGAGCCTGAAGGAACATCAGTAGAACACCGTGATGAAGGTACTTCATGCACAACACTAAACGATGTGGTCAATCGAATCCAAGAAATGCAAACTTTTGTAGGGGCAAGATTAGACTCCTTTGATACCCGTTTTCAGAACTTGCACATGACCGTTGAAACCAAATTTGATGCCTTCCAAACACAATTCTCAAATATGGAGGTGAGCATGGGGACTAGATTTCAGTCTTTGTATTCGCGAGTGGAACACATAGATGAACAAATTCAGCATTTCCACAGCCACCTTGACAAGAATCCTACTTCTTAGTTATTACAATGACTTGTTATTAGTTTTTTACTTTTTGTTGTTATGTTATTGACTTGTTATCAATAGGTGTTGTTTTTATTTTTGTAATGTTCCTTTTCGAAATGATGTGGTATAATACCAACTTATGTTCTCCCCAATTCTGCGTACTATGTAGCTATGGTCCCCTCTGTTGTGAAATATGGTTCCTGCAGACGTAGAAAGTGTACAAAACCCATTTTTCATACGCGTAATCGTTTACACGAAGTTGGTAAACGATTACATGGTACTTCTGACACATGGCACCTTTGAAAAGTGGACTGCTCAATGTTTTTTAATTAATTGTGGATGATATCCATAAAATATAAATATAATATTGTCACGTTTTCAAGGAATCATTAAATATTTACTCTTTATTAGGTGAAAAGGTTTGACTGAATTAATGCCACATTCAAAGCCACCATTATGGCACATTTGAACGCATTTAACCATTCATACCTCTTCCAATACAAGTCAACATTTGTATTCTTGAAATATTGAATGTTATGCTTTGACCACAAAACTTGGTACACTTTTCAAACCACGTCAAACACCTTGTCTTCGAGGTTGATGACCATTGCCATGATATTACAGTACAAGTACACATTAATGGATGTAGTTGTAATGTGGACAACCAAATCTCGGTTTGAAGGACAAAAGACAATTCTATTTTAGCTTCAACTGTTGTGCTATCCCTTTTTAAAGAATAATGAACTGTACTGTTTGTTTCACAAAACTAATTAACAATTGGTTACATTATCTTCAATTAACTTGGTTGCAAATATTTCCAAATTACAAACAGTCGTCATCGACAACCAAACTGGATACATTTCACTAAAGCTTGAAAACAGGGCTTGGTAAATGTTTACAGCCCATTGTAAACGTTTACGCGAGAGAAATCTGAAATCTGTACAGAAAGTCCAACACAGGGGACCATGTTTCATAACACAGAGGACCACTCAGACATGTTTGACAATTTGCCTTTTTCTTGTAATGGATCTTGTTGGTAATAGATGGTAGACTGAGTTACCAGGGTTGCACGTCAACTTAGGCCACCCTACCATCTAGGAATACTTCCAAGTGAACCATTTCAGCTCACCATAGGGGTACATTTCACTAAAGGTTGAAAACAGGGCTTGGTAAACGTTTACAGCCCATTGTAAACGTTTACGCGAGAGAAATCTGAAATCTGTACAGAAAGTCCAACACAGGGGACCATGTTTCATAACACAGAGGACCACTCAGACATGTTTGACAATTTGCCTTTTTCTTGTAATGGATCTTGTTGGGAATAAATGGTAGACTGAGTTACCAGTGTTGCACGTCAACTTAGGCCACCCTACCATCTACGAATACTTCCATGTGAATCGTTTCAGCTCACCATAGGGGTACATTTCACTAAAGCTTGAAAACAGGGCTTGGTAAACGTTTACAGCCCATTGTAAACGTTTACGCGAGAGAAATCTGAAATCTGTACAGAAAGTCCAACACAGGGGACCATGTTTAATAACACAGAGGACCACTTATATTATGTTTGATTATTTCGCATGAGTTCCACTGCATGTTAATGGTTTTGGTTCGTAAGGTCACTTTACACTTAAAAGTTAATGTTTAGGGATGACGGGAATGATCCACATTACACGTTTCACTAAAGTAATTCTTTCAAGTAAAATATTTATAAAGGAACTTTATTTCCAAATTTCAATAATGTGACCCATTCATATAACTGTAATACAATGTCAAACAATCGTAGTGCAATGAAACATCTCCCACCAATAACATTACAATTCAAATAACATAACATATCTATCCACAATAAACCATTACTCAAAATAAATTACAACCACTAAGTAAAAGACAAAATGTCTAAACAATGATTAATCTGTCACTCGTGTTTTATGGTTAAAGTTCCAGTAAAAGGGGTTTTAAGAGCCTTGCTCTTGATCCGCTTTCGCGACCCCTTCCTTACAAATGTCTTCAATCGACCTGTATCAGTCTTCACTGGACTTGGATCACTCTTCGTTGGACTTGGATCACTCTTCATTGGACTTGGACCACTGGACATGCCTCCCGGGGAGAACGAACAATCTTCACGGGGCACACTCTGCCCACCTTCCTGTGGTCTTGTTCGTCTAGCTTTCTCGTAAGCAACCTCCTTCTCCAACTTAAGAACCTCCGTTTTAAGCTCCGCCACTAGATTTTTCTGATGTTCCATCGTATGCATAACACTTTCTTTCTGCTTTCGTTTCAATTTTTGTTTTCCTGACGATGGTTTCTGAACTTTGGTTTTGAGCATTGGTTCCTCATTCATCTCATCATTCATTGCACCCACATCAAAGTTATGATCAACCTGAAATTCAACATACTATATCATACCACCAACACCTATATCATAACATAAATCAGTCATACAGTAAATATCATACCTCACCACTCTCCAAAGCTTGTTTGACAATGTTGTCTTCCAAATTTACATCCATCCAATGCAAAATTATAGGAGATTTATGTATTTCACCTTTCGGTGCTAAGAATTTCTCTCAAAACCATACCTACAAAAAGTTGATAATAACAATCAGTACTGAAAAAGAAAATTCAATCCACAACTCACAACACAATTATAAATGAATGTACTCATATTACCTGCAGCATGAAAGTGCATCCATCAATGTAAACATTGCTTGTGCCTTTTCCTTTCTTCAAGCCATCTGAAGCATTGCACACACTACGTACCAAGTAACGGTACACTAAACTACCCCAACAATAATTACCCAACCCACTTAAATTATCAACAATTTCATACAAAACTTGAAACACTCTTCCAGTACGATTAGGAAATAATAACTCACATATCCCCACTAAAATATACAGACTACAAAAATCAGAAGAAGGAATCTTCTTCTTACGTTTCCTCATCATACATTTATAAACCAAATCCAAATTTTTTGTGTCTTTCCCAACATATTTAACACAAGAACTTGTTTTATAATTTTCTTTTAAGTTCAAGTCCTTACCATTTGTACTCAACCCCAGACCTAAACAAAAGTCATTCTCAGTCATAGGGACTTCTTTATCCCCGATTACAAAACAACCATTACAGTCAACCCACTTCACAACTAATTCACTCAATATATTCCTAGTCATCCTAACTTTAGGACTCACCTCTAGGAACCAACCAAAAGGAGTCCCACAAATCAATGAACGTTGCTCCTCTGTCAATTCCTTGGTCAAAGTTGATATATAGTTGGTGGAAAATGAGTGCCTAACTGTCAACTGCATCAACAACAAATGTTCAAAACCCTACAAAAAAACTAGTGCAAACTTCACAAAAGTGGGACAAATCAAAAATAGCCCAAGCATGATGACGCTTACCTTCGTTGAAGAACTCGCCATTTCTGAACCAAGAGATCAAACAACCCACCAAGATGGAAGAAATGAGACACCAACAACAACAACGAACAACAATCGCGAGCAGGGCAACGTTGGCGAACACACCAACACCAGAACGAACAGCACAGAGTCGTCAGAGGTGGGCGAAAATGAGGCAACGAAAGTGAGGTTACGAGAAATGAGAAGGAAGAAACCGTATTGGGGTCTGAAACTGCTGAAGGACAGAAAAAGAAATCAAATTTTCAAATCTGACCCTAGCTTGTGACGTCATTTTTCCAAAAAAAAAATTTAATTAATTTTCAACCAATGACACGCTGACACGTGGCAGTGTCAAAATAGTGTCAAATTGATGGTGTCAAAATATCGGGACGCTAATTTAAATTATAATTTCAGGGATGCATAAAATATAATTTTTGAATGATTAAAATTTCAAAATGAAAAAATATACGAGAAATAATAGGAAAATGGTGAGAATAAAATCGAGGAGACTAGAAGGGCAATGCGCACAAAGAAACATGGTATAATGTAACGTTTGGCAAGATCTATTACAAGACAACGCAACCTTGAATTGGATTGCAACGACATCACCGAATTGTCGTTTAGTCAAGGAAAGTTTCTTAAAGAGACCCCACGCGTCAAAATGCACTGAAAGCATCAATATTTATGGCATAATTATCGTTTAACTAATATTATTATCACTTAAATTATCTTTTTCTTTTTGTAGTTTAATCTCAGAATAAAGCTTCTGGATTTTATCCTCGTTGTGGTTGAATCATCGTACCAATATTTGTTTAACTTTTAATATTTTAAAAATATATCTAAATTTTAAATAAAATAAAAATTATAATATAACTAAAAAATAATTTCTTACACTTTTATGAAAGAGCAACTTTTCCATCTCCTGGTTATGTCAGTGGTTTCACAATACAGGCTTGCCTATTTGGTTGGACCATCATCAGTTTGTTTTTTCTTCCAAAATATCTCTCTTTTTTCACTTCCATATATTGATGTACTCAATATATCCTTTTCTCATATTTTGTAAAGTCCACTTCTTAGTGTTCCGCGGACAACAACAATATAGGTAATGCTCATCTTTCATGTATAAAATCCACACCTATATCTCTTTTAGTTATGAGTAGTTATCTTCTACATTTATGTAATCATGTGCAATAACATCTTCATAACAATTTTCATATATTATATTTTAATATGTTTGATTGTCTCGTGTTGTTTAATATTAGAGATAAAAAAATAATTTAAAGATACACTTTTCCTTTTTAACAAAATTATGGAAAAACTTTGAATTCTTGATATAAAGGTTGAATCATAGATTTCAAAGTTAATTATAGATTGAGAGAGTGAAAAAGTGGTTCAAAATATGAATAATTAGTTCTATTATATCTTAACTAGGTAGTTTGTTCTAATAATTTCAATTATCTCGAATTGTTTGAGTCAATATTAAGATTAATTAAAATATAACTTTCTTTCTCAACTCTCTTAAGTGTTTTTTAAATGACAAAATTATGACATAACTTCAAGATTTAAAGCGGATAAAACCTTGGATATGATTATTGATCATGATAATGTTATTTTAATAGACTTCCATCAACATTTCAAGACATCTTTTAAAGACAAATTTGTGATAGAAAAGCTCCAGAGCGGATAACATATCAAATATAGTGATTGATTTTAATGATGTTTTATCAACAAACTTGAGGTTGGAACATTAACGTTGTTTATGAAGATAGAAAAATTGTTCAAAAGACAAATCCTCATCCTCCTGTAGACCTAAACTGGGGGGCTTGTTCCAATAGTCTAATAGTCGCAATTACATTAGAGTTGAGGTCAATAACAATTTAAATACAACTTCGACCCTCTACTGTCCAAAATGTGTTTTTAAATGATAAAATCATGAGAAAACTATAAACTTTAAAGCAGATAATTCTTCAGAAACAATAATTGACCCTACTGATTATTTCAATGGACTTGAGTCAAAACATTGATACTATTGGTGGGGATAAAAGTGAGGTTTTAAGTACAAACCCTTGTTCTAAAATAGAATTGAAATCCCCCTGCTTCCATAGTCCTCAATTAAAAAAATGGAAAAGTGGTTCCAAGACGAACTATGTTTCCCCCTTAGACCTCAACTAGGGAGCTTGTACTGGTACACTTAATAGTCTCACATTACTAAGGAATTGAGATCAAAGGTAATTTAAACACACCATCCTCCTTTAACAATTTAAGAAACTTTCTAAGGGCAAAATTATGACAAAACTTTTTGCTCCAAATCGAACAATACATAACCTAAAATATGATGATTGAACCTAATGATGTTATCTTGACAAGCTTAAGGTGAAAATATTGACACTGTCAGTGGAGACAAAAACAAGGTTTTAAACATAAATCTTTATTCTCTAATAGAATTGAAGCCCTTGTTCTTCAACCCTTGATTCAGGGGATGAAAAAAGGTTTCAAAAATGAACCCACATTCCTCTTTGAAGTTGATATCATATCATAACGGTTAATCACTATTTGTTTTGGAGCTTAGGTCTCTATCATGGTTTTACCGTGCAGAAGAATATTGGAAGATTGATGGAGAAAGTTTTATTTGAATAGTCCTTGATCTTGACTTATAAGCAATATGAAACTATTTGGCGTATTAGAACAAGCCCTTAATTGAGATATAGGGAGAATAAGGGTTCATTGGAACCATTTTTCTATTTTGTCACACACGATAATATTACGACTTTAAGTCCATTAAGGTAACATTGTTAGTGTCAATCATTACATATGAAGTATTATCTTTTTTGGAGATAAGAGTTTTGTCATAAATTTGTCTTTAAAAAGGATCTTAAATGATTAAGGAATAAAAATATTTTTAAATTGCCTTTGACCTTAACTCCTAAAAAGTAACTATTGGATTTATTAGTTGAGTTTAAAATACTGAATGTATGACTAAATGCATGTAACATTTATATTAACTAAATACACAATAAACTTCAAATTACTTAATAATTGAATCTATTTTTTAGCCATTATCCACATGAAAAAACCCTATAAATACAGGTTAACAATTAGAGAATATTATCACTTAAGTGTTTTTACTAATCATTATACTATCATACTTTAATATTATCTATAAACTCTTTCTAATATAAGCATAGGAAGATTTTCTATAATGAATTTTTTCACTTCATGAACAACTCAACAATAAAATACTAAGATTATGAACTCAACTTTCTCAAATATTATCCTTTCTGCCTTAGACAAACAATGTTCTTTTTCAATAAGAACATATAATGTTTACTTTTGAAAGTTAAAATCAACTTATGTAAATTAATTTGTTATTTTTTTACATAATTTCTTCAAATTTATATATTTCATTTGAATATAAGTTCTTTTATATATATATATATTTTGAAGTCAAAAGAAAATTCTTCATATTTTTTCAAAGATATGGAAAAACTAATCCAAAAAAAACTCACATGAATAGAATATATTAAAAACGATGTAAACATGCATTTTCTATAAAAAAACAAAATATACTTAAAATTATGTTTTAACCTTGTGATAACTTAATAATAAACAACTTCCAATAAGTGCTTATTTCACTTATAATTCATATGTATTTTAGTATTTATCTTGTTTTATTTATTGTATAAAAGAGATTTTATCCCTAACATTTAAGAATATAGAAAAAAAATATTTGGATAACATGTGTGACAAACTAATACAATTTCTTATGAATTTCAATCCATTTAAAAGAAATAGAGATCAACAACTTAAAGCCCAAAATTATAGCTTGAGCAGTGAAAGACAGTTCCAAAAGAATTCAAATTTTATCATCATAGCTTAACGAATAAGGATAATGTCTAAGTCACACGAAAAGAACTTTATTTTGAAGTAACATTAAACATTACAATGTAGAGCTCAACAATGGAGGAAACTTAACCATGAAGGGGATATTATGGCTTAAACATCACGAAGAGGGGTTGAGCCTTGAGGAAATCCCATGGAAAGAAAGCTCACAAGATAGCTATCACGAGTAGAGTTGCAACCTAAGACCCAAAATTCTATAAATTAAGGAGTACACCCCCTATTTTTGATATGCAGAGTTCCATAGTTAGATTTTTAGAATTCTCTTGAGGGTCTCTATCTCACTTCACCTATAAAATATTTTAGAATAGGAGAGACATGAGAAGGTTACAATAACTCGTAGGATTGAATGTTAGGATCACCATGATTTGTTGAATCTCATTGTGTTGGGATTGGATGTAGCACTTTGAACTTCTGTACGAGTATTATTTTATACAAGTGTTCTTTCATATGTTAGTGATTCAAATTGCTTTTAATGTGTGATGAACTGATCACTCATCCATTGCATATATAAATCGAGTTAAGCGAAAGCTAATTTGTCTTATAGATCCAATTGAATCATCTAATATTATTAGGTGGTAGACATGCATTTATATGCTTTATTTGGTTAAAGAGTCCTAATCTTAATGCAAAAGTCTCTTCACCAAGACGTGGAGAGTTCACCCTAAATTAGAATGTTTTTAGATCGTAGGCTGTAGACATCAGTATAGGATTGCAATTGAACTAGTACAATTTTTTGTGTGATTGTCGTGTTCACAAAGGGATTCATTACACATACTAAAAATATGAAAAACACCTCTTTTTTACTAGTATTATCATAAAAAAAAAGACATAAAGTAAATTTTGTACATTTTAGATAAGTAGAGATTATTTTTTATAATAATTTTGTATCTTACTTAAAGAAAAGAAAGGGTGAGGAATAATAGATAAAAATAAATAAAGTGAAATAAAATAAGGGACAAATAAAAATAAAAACAATAAAAATAACAAATAAAAGTACTTGAAGGAAGAAAAAATAAAATAAAATAAGATAAAAGGGAAAATAAAATAAAATATAAACAAAAATATTTCCTTTTTTCTTTCTCTATTTTTTTTTAAAAAACAATAAATAAATAAATAAATTTATATGAAATTTCTTTTTAACTCTAGGCATTTGTATTTAACAACCCGGACGGAATTGGGTATTGACAAACAGCAATAGTATATATACAACACACGTCAACAATTCACCTGACAGTTAAAACTGTTATGATTTTGTATTTACATTTCTAACACAAGGTCACGATAAGAGTGGTTTGTATAAAATTGAATCAAAGGTGAGTTACCTAATGGTTAAGTTCATATTTATAGGCATTAAGCCCAGCAATCAGCATTAACTGCTAGTAAATGTTGTATCTCCCATTTTCCTTTGTGCAATATTTGTCCATTAATGACATTAATTACCTTTTAACGCTGCCTTCCTCGGTTCTTTACTGCCCCTTCTCTCCATCGAGTCGACCGGCCGATCCATTCCCACCCTTCGATGAGGACCCGACTGATCGGCCCACTCCTCATACTAAGAATTAAACATGAAATAGAAAAATATTTGAATATGTTAGAATAATTATCAATTAATATGATTTTAAACATTATATATGAGAAATAGGATTATTTTCAAGTTTTTTTTATCTGTTTTCACATTATATTATTGATTTAGAGCCAGAGTAAGAATAAAAGGAAAGAAAGAAACTATGAACAGGTTAACTAAACCACGTTGGGCCAATTACTCTACGGATTTGTCCATCATGTCTCCATCATTATTCTCGTTTGGATGCGTAGTGTTAATGTGACTAAGTGACCCAACCACATTTTCAACCTCATAATAATAATACACCAATCATGGAATTCGTATTTAGCTGTATGTCTGAGCTTGGGTTTTCTTGTAACTTCTTTAGCTTTCCTTTTGTATGAATTATCCATATTATATTCATACGAAGAATTATGTGTTTATTTTACACGTTTGCTTGGTTTATTAAGATAATTAATTTATAATATTTAAGTAAATGTATATTTCATGTTATAAACTAATTAAACTTAAAATTCATTTTTAATATAATATGAGAATTTCATATTATTAGAAATAAAATAATTTTTTAATATATAAATTAATGTAAACTTTATTTTATAAGTTAATTTTGTAAGATTGAGTTATACTTTAACACTAAAAAATAAATCTCCTCTCGGTATTTCCTTTCTCTTCTTGTTTCAGTTTTCCATAGCAAAATCCTATAGTTGTTCTCAAAGATGTCGGAAGGTGCCATAATCACTTGACAAACACCACCTTAGAATTATTTAATAGTGCTTTATGTGATATTGTGTATAAATTTTAATTGGACAGTTTATCTAAGTAACCATGAATTTGATCATTTCTTTCACCTCTTTCCTTCCTATCATGCAACACACAACGACGTGTACCTCTACACGCAATCAATTTCCTTTTTCTGGATAGGAACCCCTGGGCACCATGGTTTTTGCCACTGATTATACACCAAAGAGGAATAGCGTTTGAGAAAGGTGGTGGCTTTCGCAGATTCAGAATGGATCCTCTCGGGTGGGGTAACAAGAGAAGGCTGACTTCCAGAGGGGACAGAGGTCATTCAATACTGAACTCCTTGAATCACTATCGGGAGACTCAGGGAGTTTTGGGGGGAGCGTCAGTTTACTCAGAGAAAAAAAAAACTTCTCAACGTCTTCCACTAAAAGCACACAATATCAGAAAAAGCAAAAAAAAACGAAAAGAGGGGATCTTTAGCCTGAAAAAAGGAGAAGAATACACATCGTTAGGGGGATTGATCCATTTACTTGCAGAGAGATAACGAAGCCAACGAAAAGAAAGAGATCATCACCGGAAGTACGAAGCCGACCAAAGCAATCGGAGCTCCAAGAGGTAAGTGTTAAACTAGTTGTAATGTATGCTACTTGTTACTGCTATGTTTTGAATATGATGTTATGGGTTGGATTTTTCCTTTATCTGGCATCATCCTACACATGAATACATTTCATCTTTAACCAAACCCTCTTGATCTACACCTTGACTCCTCTTCGCCCAAAATCATTGACTTGCCTCAACGTGAGATTCTATCGCCAATATCTCCATCTTCGTCCTTATTGAGAGATCTTGCTCATAGTTCCCCTGCTCCACGTAAGCAAACAAAGAACCAGCCAGCCCCATTCATGGTCTATTCTCCCCTACCACCACCACGTCTTCATACACCATCCCCAAACCGAACCAACCCTTTCCATCGCATCATCCACACGCACAATACCAAGATACACAGTGAAACCTTCTTGCCACTAATTCATTTTCCACAAGCCCAACCACCGTAACAGAAACCCAAGCCCCCTCCGATACACGCTACAACGCATCAACACACATAACCATTTTCATTTTCACACCCTTCACAAATGCATCAGAGCTGTCCCACACATTCCCTCTAAACCCCTAAACCCCAAACTCAACCCCGATTCTGAGCCAGATGAAGAGGGAAACGTGCGGCAAGCAAGAGGAAAGCTTCCCTCTCATGCGCTAGTCAGAATAGAGAGAGGAGAGGAGCTTGACACCGTGGCTGGCGAAGATCCTGAGTGCAGCGCGGCGGTGCATGCGGTTTCCTCCGACACGATGCGCGGCGGCTGACTAAGGCTGGTACGGTGGAAGCTGGTTCAGCAGAGGCGACAACGCTCTCGAGCAGGGAGGCAAACCCTTCTCTGTTTGTTTCGTTCAAAGGAGGGGAGGCTAGGTCTTGGACGTTCAATGCAAAAGTGGGGGCAATATGAAAGAACCCTAATTTCTGAACCAAGGGGCGTTGGGTTAAATTCCTGGGCCAGGTTCTGCTAAAAAAAATTTTCCTTCCTGGTTCACACACCCTTAAATCTCATTGTTGTCCCCCATCGTCATGGGCTTGGATTATACACTCCTAGTTTTTCACCTTTGCGTTTCTATTTTTTATTTAAGCCTGTTTGTTTGAATTTTATCTTATGTTTTTGTTTTTACCTAAGTTTTTACTGTGACCTTGTAGGATAATCCCATTCCCTTTACCTCGTGTTTTATAATCTAACATTCACTGCACACGGTCACTTTCCTAATAAAAAGATCCAATAAAAATCATAAAAATATAATAGGCACAAAAGAAGAAGATAAAATTATAAAGTTAAAAAAAATCGTTTCAGGATTTATGACAGCATCATTGTTTGCAAGTGAACACATAGAAATTTTGACTTATTAGCTTTATATTTATATAAATTGCAAAATTATAAAAATAACAGCCTTAGTCTTTCTTAGTTATTTAATAACTACAACATAATTTTAATTTGTTTCTATTTTAGTCTTTTCTTTAAAACGTAAGTAGCATTTTCACCTTATATTTTATAATTGTATTTTAAATACTTATGTAGATAACATTGTAAAATAATATCATTGTTTCAAGTAAATATCAATTTTATTTTATATTAAATCTTTATGTAACTATTACTACTATTTTTATAATCTATTTTAAATACTTGTGTAAAGACTATTTTCATATTGCAAAAATTACAAAAAAAAAGGATAAAAAGTAAAAATTATAAAGTAAAAAATAATTAAAAAAATATATTTAAAAGGTTAAGGCACACGTGCGACCATTCGCGTCAGCCTTGTGTTGAAAACCTTTTTCCTCTTCTTTCAAAAATAAATAAAAATTATTTTAAAAGGTTTAAACACACGTGCGACCATTCGCGTCAGCCTTGTGTTGAAAACATTTTTCCTCTTCTTTTAAGAAATAAACCAAAATCACTTTAAAAGGTATAAGCACACGTGCGACCATTCGCGTCAGCCTTGTGTTGAAAACCTTTTTCTTCCTCTTACAAAAGTTAACAAAAATTTTACTTTAAAGGTTTAAGCACACGTGCGACCATTCGCGTCAGCCTTGTGCTAAAAACCTTTTTTTCTTCACCTCCCAAAAATCCAAGTCTTTTCCGAACAATTTCTCAAACAAATTTTCCCAAACGAATTTTCCAAATGGCTAGAACTACGTAACCCTGATTTCTTAGTCTGACTGAGAATACGTAGAGCAAGGTCAATCCTTGTCGGGCACACAAAAATTAAAAAATATATTTTTTTCTCTTTTGATTTTTGCTTTTTAGGGGAAATTAAACGTTTTGAAAACCACATCGAATTCACGTATTTAATTAAAGGTACTGCCTCCGGGCAGGCGTTGTAGGGTGTTAACACCTTCCCTACACGTAACCGACTCCCAACCCGAAATTCGGTTTTTCGCAGACCTTGCTTTATCATTTTATGGTTTTTCCGTAGTTTTCCAGAATAAACTATGGTGGCGACTCCAAATCTCTTTTTTCAAAACGTTTCTTTTTTTGGATCGTCGTCGTCCCGTCGCGATTTTCCGGTTGCGACACTGTTAATGAGAAAATAAGTTGTTTTCTCTGAATCTCTGTATCTTTGTTTTCATTGCATAACTCACTTTCGTTTCCACTCTTCAAAACACGTTCCTCTCCTCTCTGTTACGGTGCCACTTTAACATTGGTATCCAGAGCCAACAGGTTGCTGAACCTGGGAGGTGTTTTCGAGCAAAGGAAATTGTACGCTGAAAGAATGGCAGGGATGATCCAAAGCAACCTACCAATATTTGACGGAAAGAATTTCGAAGACTAGTGTGTAAAGATGGATGCTATATTGGGTTTCCATGAGATAGATGAAATTGTCAAAGATGGGTTTAAAGATCCTACAAAGAATGCTACAAATGAAGAAAAGAAAGCATATAAAGAGAACAAAAAAGCTGGATTGCAAAGCGCGCATGATTTTGCATCAATGTATTTCAGCAACAATCTTCCAAAAGGTGTCCAAGGCTACGACAGCAAAAGAAACTTGGGAGATTCTATAGGATGGATATGGAACTGCTGGAAATATAAAGGAGATTAAGCTACAGTCACTGAGGCGGCAGTATGAGCTTCTGAACATGGGGAAACAAGAAACCATTCAAGGTTACATCAGCAGAATCCAGGTGATTGTCAATGCAATGCGGGCATGCGACAAAATTGTCAAGGACAAGAAGATAGTTCATAAGATCTTGTGTACGTTAACGCCCCAATACGACCACATTGTCGTTCACCACTAACTTCCCTATTTTTCTTTGCATTTGTAGTTGTGGATTGAAAACACATATCAATTGCTTGTGTATGATGTTGGTATGTGTAGGACACGGAAACTTGGAGACAATGGCGTTTTGCGCGACTCCTTCGTCGAGGTTGAGGTTGAGGAGAAGATGAACCGCGTCTGGCGGCCACGGTGTCTGGTGACAATGCGTTTGACGGATTGAGCGGAACGGTGCAGGGAGCGGTCGCCGGCGACAATATGGACGGAGAATTCGCCGGCTAAGAGGCACGGTGGAGGCTGACAGTGGTAACGAGGCGGTAAGGTTTGAACCTTTGTTTAATCATTTCACTGTTTTGATGAATTTGTTCAAATAATTCCCTTATTTTTTTTTTTTAATTCGGTTCTTACTTTTTAAAATTTTAAGCTTTTATCCTTAATTTCATAGAAACAAAGTTAAAAGATGTTATGCGTTGTGGTTTTTTAAATATTTTTTTAATTATTTTTATTTTAAATTTTTATTTTTTAATTTTTTTTAAAGAAAATTGTCATTCTTAAGTTGATATCGTGGATTGCATATATTTTTATATTTTTTAATTTAGTTTTGTACTTTCAATTTAGTTTTAATATTTTAAAATATTATACAATTTTTTTCCTTGCAAATTTAAATAAAACTTAACTTTTATTTAGAATTTTACAAATTCTTTTATACAAATTGATATTTTTTTATAAAAAAATAAAAAAATTACAAACTAACATACAATATATTTTTATTATGTGGTACTAAAAATATAATTTAACTTTTATTATGTAGTACTAAAAATATAATTTAATTGTATTAAAGCTTTTAAGTTTTTTACAAAATTAAACAATAAATAAAACTATTTAACCTAAATTATGAAATAAACATTCTATGAAAACTAATATATGATAATAAATATTTTTGTGAAGTTAATCTATAATAAAATAGTTTTAATATTTTCTCAACAACTCATAAAATAAATATGAAGTTAACATTAAGACATAGAATACTTCGTTACAAAAAAAATTTACTTAACAAACACAAAATTAAAGATAAAAGTTTGGAAAAGATATATATTATTATTTCATTTAGTTAAATTTTTTAAAATTATTTGTACGTCAACTTTCTAGAAATTTTGAAAAAAAATTATATAATTTAATATTTTAATCATTTAAATTTATAAGATAAAACTATGTTTCATATATTAACAAATGTAAAAACATAAGCAGTCAAATAGTATTTATAGAATAGCATTTAAATTTTCTAACTAAAATTCAATTAAAATAATATTCAATAAAGTAAAATATTGCACATTTATGATATGACCACTTTATCATATAACACAATAGCATTAGTCATTTGTTAGTTATTTTTTTATAAATTTCATGGAATTTTTTTCAATTTATTATTTAAAAAAAGTGAAATTTCAAGTCACTAATTTGTTTATTATTATTTTTAACTCTTATAAGTATATTTAAAAAATATAATCAATATTTATATAATTTTATATATTTATATATAATTAAATTTTGTTTGAATTTGAGAAAGGAAAAATTGTTTAATTTTTTAAAAAAATTAAGACAAAATTGAAACAAAATAAAAATACAAGAACCAAATTGAAATAAAATAAAAATACAACAACCACGAGCTAACACATGATATCTTTTTAATGATGTTAGTACGAAACTAACAACAATGATCTAATTGTTTCAAATTTTCAAAAATAAAAACTTAATTGAGACAAAAAAAATAAGAGTCCTATTTAAGAATAGTCGCAAAAAATAGAAATTATATGAATGATTAAACATGTTTAAAAATAGGAAAACAAATATTTTCAGAACAACAAATAAATAACAACAATAATAATAATAAGTAAAAAGTAATAATAAAATAAAAAAGATTCAACAATGGAATATGGGATTGACCCATTTGGTGCTTCTTTTTAAACTACTTATATTTTTGGTAACTGTATGCACTTAGTTATATAGACCTGGACTTAGTCCAATCATATTTTTCTTTTTAAATTTGGTTTTTTATGTGAGCATTACTCCCTCCATCACCACACATACTCTTTACACCTCTCTAATTTTTTTTTAATTTCAAAAATACCTTTTTCTCACTTTTACCCTTTATCTATTTTAACTTTTTCTTAAAACCCTAATTTTTTACTTTCTTATTCACTCAACCTCACACCACACCTCCACCTCCACACTCTTATTTTCTCTCTTCAACGATGTCAAGATATGGGACATCCATCCACGGACACAGGACATCCATTCACGGACATCTCATTCATCATCATATTTCTTCCCTCTTTATTACTAATTTTGTGAGTAATGGAATATTCCCTTGTGTGTAGTGTGATGAGAAGGGTGAAAATACAACATGGGAAGCTATAGGATATAAGGTTGACACTGATGGGATCACAAGTAAGGTTCAGATAGAGAGGCCTCGTGAAAAGGGAATAGTGGATGCTGCGAATGAAAGTGATTGAAGCCTGTCTAAGTCTTGAAGTTTTTATGATTCTGAAAACATTGTCCTTGGAATAAAGTGTGATGAGGTAATTGTTGGGTCTGGTTGTGGAGGAGGAGTTGCAACTGTTATTCTACCAAGTTCAGGTTTCAAGGTGCTTATTCCGGAGAAGGGTAACTATTATGCCTCTGATGATTATTCTTCTCTAGAAGGGCCTTCGTTAAATGAGCTTTATGAATTAGGAGGAACTTTTGCACTCAGGGATGGAAAAATGGCGATTCTGGCAGGGTCAACAGTGGGTGGTGGATCTGTTGTTAATTGGGCAACATCTATTAGAACCCCAAATAATGTGCTTAAGGAATGGGAAAAAGAGGAAAAGAGAAACATATACCAATATCCGTTTAAGATATCTATGAGATCTGTTTAAGTGTTTAAGTGTTCTACGGGTACTAATATTTGTTTAAGGTACCTATGAGCTCCGCTTAAGTATTTCAACCATCACAAATTAAATATTTTACAGGGACAAAAGAGAAATGGGAAGGTGTAAGAAGCAAGGTGTGGTGGTGAATGGAGTAACACTCTTTTTTATGTTCACATCTCTATACTTATGGACTAAAACTTGACCCAGTATTTTCTTAACCATTTTGTTTATATCTACATCTATACCATATATATATATATATATATATATATATATATATATATATATATATATAATAATAATTTTAAGTCTTGAACTTAATTGATAATTATAATTTAAAAATTAATAATTATCATGTTAAATTTTGAAATTTTTTATAAATAAAATTTTTATCATATTAAATCTAATGAGAGTTAATTATGATTTTTCATTTTTAAGAATACTCAAAACAAAAGGTTACTTTTTATTGGGTCTAAATAATTTAAAATATTTTTATTTATTTTATTAGAGAAAATAAATATTTTAAAAATTATATTAATTTTAAACACTTAATAAACTTAATCAAAATATGATCGGAATTGATAAGTATGAGTGAAACTTATCTTAACCCAACTTGACTTAATTTGAATGAGATTTAATTTATTAGCTTATACCATAGTTTAATTTCAAGTTGATTCAAACACGATTTGTTTTAATTTTATTTGAATTTGATTCGACTCAACTAGATAGTGTGATATTAATTAATTAAATTTAAATTTGACTCAATTTTATAAATTTCATTCAATAAATATTGTTTTATGTATTTAAATAATTTTATAAGTTATTATCTTTTTTCTTTTTAATTTTTAAAGAATTCTTTTTAGAGATAACCTTAACTTATAAAGCTTTTATGAGCAATTTGACCTATACATTTTTTCTTTATGTACACTTTTTATCTACTACATGAATGCAAGGTAATATGGGGTATATTGATAAGTACAAAATGCTTGAGTACATTTTGTTAGTTATTCATAACAATGGCATTATGAAGTGTAAAAGTGAAAATAAAAATAAGGCATCATTATAAATTTGACTGAGATACCAATTTAAAATAATAGAAAATGATGAGACGCTTGAAAGTTACATAATTTATTAACATGTAGTTTGAATCTCCACCCGTGCAGTATAACCTTTGTATTTCTTCCTCTCCTTTCTCGTGAGCTGTAGCCACTTGGCCTTTTTTGTTTGTGTCTTGAGTAATAAAGGCAATGTGAGGTGAAAAAGATGGGATATAAAATGGTGGGAGGGAATAATAATTGAGAAGTGGGAGTGTAGCAATGGGCAGCAGCTTAACTTTTGCAGCCATAATTTTCCTCACTCTTCACACTGCTCACTCATCTAACCCACCTTTCGCTTGCGATTGGTCCAATCCTGCCTCCAAATCCTACCCATTCTGTAACCCCAAACTCCCCATCGCCCAACGAACCAAAGACCTTCTCTCCAGACTTACACTTCCAGAGAAACTCTCCCAGCTCGTCAACACCGCTCCTTCCATCCCCCGCCTCGGCATCCCCGCCTACCAGTGGTGGAGCGAGGCCCTCCACGGCGTAGGAAACCTTGGCCCCGGCATCCACTTCAACGCTTCCATCTCCTACGCTACCAGCTTCCCTCAGGTCATCCTCAGTGCAGCCACCTTCGACTCCCTCCTCTGGTACCGAATCGGACGCGCCATTGGGATCGAAGCCCGCGCAATCTATAATGCAGCCCAGGCCCAGGGCCTCACCTTCTGGGCTCCCAATATCAACATCTTCAGGGACCCGCGATGGGGCAGAGGGCAAGAGACACCCGGCGAAGACCCTCTCCTCACTTCTCGCTACGCAGTTTCCTACGTCAGAGGCCTCCAAGGAGACTCCTTCCACGGCGGCAAGTTGAGGGGCCACCTTCAAGCCTCCGCCTGTTGCAAACACTTCACGGCTTACGATCTGGACAATTGGAAGGGAGTGGATCGCTTTCTCTTCGATGCTCGCGTAATTAACCTCTTCACTCCACACACCACTCAGTTTCCTTTTCTCTTTCTTCTGAGCTCTTGGATATGATCTGTTTCAGGTAAGTTTGCAAGATTTAGCGGACACGTACCAGCCTCCGTTTCAGAGTTGCGTACAGCAAGGAGGGGCCAGTGGGATAATGTGTGCTTACAATCGCGTGAACGGGGTTCCAAGCTGTGCGGATTTCAACCTGTTAACCAAAACGGTCAGAAAAAAATGGCATTTCCGTGGCTATATTACGTCGGATTGTGGAGCAGTCGGGATCATACATGACCAGCAAGGGTTTGCAAAATCAGCCGAGGATGCTGTAGCTGATGTTCTTCGTGCTGGTATGTCTCTTCTCTCTTGGTCGCTAATTAAAACCATAAAGTAGCTTAAAGGGGGATTACCTAAATCGCATGTACGGAGAGGCTTTTATCACCTGTCTTTTGTCGGTTTACAGTAACATATGGCTTTACGATGCTATTAATTGTCAACCATATTAAGGCGAAAGTCGATGCCTTGGCCCAGTTATACTAGGTACCAACCATAATATGTTTATCAATATTTCCTATGCTACCTTTCTGTATATTTTAAGTAATCGTTTTAACATTTTGGTTTCTACGCTTCCCATTTTTGTATTTTCCCTTCTTCTATCAATAATACCATTAACATGCATATCAATAATACAAATTAGTGTGTATTATTTTCCGACATCTGTGAGCCCCACTTTCCACGCAAGCGTGCTAATATTTATGCTGGCAAACTTATGCATGTGTATTTTAAAATTTAAGTAAAATTTATGAAATCCAATTTTAAAAAATATTTAAAATTATAAATAAAATACGTTTAATTAATACATTTAATTATTGTTTAATTCATGTTTTTTGGGCAAAAGTATCTTTCGAAAATACTTGCTTTCTATCACATAATGACTTCCATTAATGCAAATATTTGATTTTTCTCCAACTATTAAGCACTCCTCTAATAGACTAATAGTAATCACCTCACTGAGTGAGTGATATTATTATCTCAATAAAAATCAGAAGTTAGTTTGACTCAATAATTTTTTTTATAATAAACAAACATAAACTAGATTTGTTTTAAGTCTGAGAATAATATTAAAGTATCTTATACCAGAATGGAGACATGTTTTTATCTCAAACAATTTTTTCAGATGCATCGCAGTGAATATGTATTTAAACTCTGCAGGAATGGATGTGGAATGTGGTAGTTATCTGACCGGTCATGCTGAATCGGCAGTGTTGCAGAAAAAAGTATCCATGTCTGAAATAGACCGTGCCCTTCACAACCTGTTTTCTATTAGAATGAGGCTTGGTCTGTTTGGTGGAAATCTAAGCAGTCTCCCATTTGGTATGATTGGTCCGAATCATGTGTGTTCCAAAGAGCACCAATATCTGGCTCTTGAAGCTGCAAGAAATGGCATTGTCCTCTTAAAAAACTCTCCCACACTTCTACCACTTCCCAAAACAAGCCCCAGTATTTCCTTAGCAGTCATAGGTCCCAATGCCAATGCTTCTCCACTAACTCTTCTTGGAAACTATGCTGGTCCTCCTTGTAAATTTGTCACAATATTGCAAGGTTTTCAGCACTACGTTAAGAACGCCGTTTATCATCCTGGGTGTGATGGCGGACCAAAGTGTTCTTCGGCTAAAATTGAGCAGGCAGTAGAAGTTGCAAAAAAAGTGGATTATGTGGTCCTGGTTATGGGATTGGATCAAAGTGAAGAGAGGGAAGAACGTGATCGCATTCATCTAGACTTGCCGGGCAAGCAACTTGAACTCGTCAACAGCGTTGCTGAAGCTTCTAAAAAACCAGTTATTTTGGTGCTGCTTTGTGGAGGGCCTGTAGATATCAGTTCAGCTAAGTATAACCACAAAATTAGAGGCATCCTCTGGGCTGGTTATCCCGGAGAATTTGGAGGCATTGCACTTGCACAGATTATCTTTGGCGACCACAACCCAGGTGATTTCTTTGCTATTTTATCGATTAAATGTCCCCTTTAACGTTACTCCCTGACTTTACAAAACTTTTAATCAAAATATCATTCACTTTACTCTGTTATTACTGAAATGGTGTGTGCTGCTGCCTGTCATGAATACTGTGTAGGAGGAAGACTTCCAGTTACTTGGTACCCAAAAGATTACATCAAAGTACCCATGACAGACATGAGAATGAGAGCCGATCCTTCTACGGGCTATCCTGGGAGAACTTACCGATTTTACAAAGGTCCAAAAGTGTATGAATTTGGCTATGGACTAAGCTATTCGAAGTATTCCTATGAGTTTGTTTCTGTTACACATGACAAGCTTCACTTGAACCAGTCATCCACTCATTTCATGGTTGAAAATTCAGAAACCGTAAGGTACAAACTAGTTTCGGAGTTGGGAGAAAAAACCTGCCAAAGCATGTCAC
Source organism: Vigna mungo (assembly GCA_036885675.1). Lineage (NCBI taxonomy): Eukaryota > Viridiplantae > Streptophyta > Magnoliopsida > Fabales > Fabaceae > Vigna > Vigna mungo. The sequence continues at coordinate 36,789,754 of CP144699.1, forward strand.
TCTCGGTCACTGTGAGAGTTCAAAATCATGGAAGCATGGTGGGGAAGCATTCTGTATTGCTGTTTATGAGGCCTAAAATCCAGAAAAGTGGAAACCCTGTGAAACAGTTGGTTGGTTTCCAGAGTGTGATGCTTGATGCAGGGGAAATGACTCATGTTGGATTTGCGGTGAGTCCTTGCGAACATCTTAGTAGAGCAAATGAAGCTGGTGCAATGATTATTGAAGAAGGCTCTCAAGTGTTGCTTGTGGATGATCAAGAGCACCCGATAGATATAATTGTTTGATGCTACATATGAAAAAAAAAATTACTTTGAGATACTTCTACACTCATTTTAACACATGATTTTTCACCTTTTCGTTACAAAAATCATGTTAAGTAAATGTAAGTGTATCAACCAGATAGAAAATGGTATTGAATGTGATAATTTGCATTCATCACGTACTATTTAAATACAAGTAGTAATCTACAATTAAATTCCATAAGGTAATATAGATAAATACTTTCTTAATTAGGATACTATGAATAATTACAATAATTATTATAATATTACACCATAAAAAAAATTAATATTGTGAATCGCCAAAATCAAGAATCATAAAGAATAAGATATTTGACCGAATATATGATTTTGTCTAACTCCCCTGCCAAATTGGTGATGAGATGGTTATGTCAAGTTTGTATCTTAGCAACTTGAATCTGGTATGAGTGAGAGATTTAGTCAAATAGTTTGCAATTTGATCAGTGGTAGGAACATAGGTCACAGTTACTTGATTTTGTAGGACTTGATCACATATGTAGTGCATATTTATCTCAATATGTTTAGACTATGCGTGCATAACTAGATTAGAAGCAATTGACTTGACACTTAGGTTATGACACCACAAAATTGGTTTTCTTAGCATTTGTAGTTCTAGTTCTATCAACAGATATCTAATCCAAGTTACTTCAACAGCAAGATCAGCCAAGGCTATGTATTATGATTTTGTGCTTGATCATGACACTACCTTTTGTTTTCTTGAAGACCAGAAAACAAGAGTTTTTCCAAGAAACATACATTGTCCTACCATGAATTTTCTGTCATCAGTTGCAGTTGTCCAATCTGCATCATAATACCCCATTATGTCAAAATCATTTGAAGGTTTTATATGTAAACATAGGTTCATTGTACCTTGAAGGTATGTTAGTATTCTTTTTGTTCCTTGCTAGTGATCCATGGTAGGTGTGCTCATGTATTGACTAAGTTTATTAACAGCAAAAGCAATGTTTGGCCTTGTGTTGGTTAAATATTGCAATGAACCTATGGCTTGTTTGTACAAAGTAACATTGATCATTGGTTCCCCTTCTATAGTGAACTATCTACCAGTCACTATTGGTGTTGGACAAACGTAAATTGTCTCCATGTTGAACTTCTCCAGAAAATAATGTATATGTCTTAAGTATTTCAATGAGAAAACAACATTCAATTGATTAATGAATGTTTCTAAATATTGATGGTTGCTTCCTGTTACAATAATGCCATCAACATAAATGAGAAAGAACATAATATGATTTGTACCTCTAAGAATGAATAGAGAAGAATCAATTTTGGTGTTTAGAAAACCCCAATTTAAAAGCATATCTCTTAGTCTATTAAACCAAGCCCTTGATGCCTAGTTCAAACCATATATGGCCTTGGACAATCTACATATATGATTTAGTTTGGTTGGGTCTATGTAGTCTTCAGGTTAATGCATAAAAATAGTTTCCTTCAAATTTCCATATAGGAAGGCATTGTTTATGTCAAGTTTCCTAACATCACAATTGAAATGTTATGACAGAATTGGACTTGACCACAGGACTAAAAGTTTCATCAAAGTTTATGTCTCCTGTTTGCTGAAAATCTCTTGTAACAAGTCTTGTTTTTCTTCTTTCAATTGAACCATATGCTTTATACTTGGTTTTGAAGACACATTTTGAGTCCATGATGTTTTCTTGACCCTTGAATGGTATTAATGTCCAAATTTGATTAGATATTAGAACCTTGAATTTTGTATCCATGGCTTCTTTCCATTCGGGCTTGATTAGAGCTTCCTTGACATGTTTTGGTTATTTGTCATCTTCACAAACCTTAGTCAATCCTATGTATGATTGCTTAGGCTTGTAAATTCCAGCTTTGCTTCTGGTCACCATCAAATGAGTGTTGATGTTAGGTTGATTGCTTTCAGTTTCAATTTGACTGTTGTTCTCTACTGACTTTGCTAATGTTGAACCTTCTTCTTGACTTTCTCTTGATGTATCAGTAAAAGATTCACCAAGATCTCCTTCATTTGTACCATTATTGGTAGGACCATCACTTGTGATTTCTTCATGATGACCTGTAGTATTGTTGTCTAGTTCAAGAGTATTGTTGACAATGGTACTTGCAGTGTAATTTTGAAGCAAAATTGACATAGATTCAGTTAATTCTTTTAAAAAATTTCTTGTATAAATGAAACCTTAATGAAAGGGGAAAGGATTCTCATTGAAAATACATGTCTTGGGATGGAAATTCTCCCATGAGAGTTAATGCATTTGTATCCTTTGTATGAATTACTATAACCAAGAAACACACACCTAATTGTATGAAACTTTTGATTGTATGGTTTAAGACAAGGATAACAGGCACAACCAAAAGGTTTCAAGTTCCCATAGTCAGGTTCTTTCTTGTAAATCAGAGAGTATGGACTTTTGTTTGGATTTATTGATGATGGTAGTCTATTGATTAGATAAATAATAGTTGAGAAGGCTTCCCACCAGTAGTGTAGGGGCATTTTGGCTTGTGCTAACAGGGTTTGGCAAAGTTCAGCAACATGTATGTGTTTTCTCTCAGCCCTGTCATTTTTTCGAGAGGTGTAGGGACAAGACATTCTAAAAACAATTCCTAATTCTAAGGCAACCCTTTGGACATGTTTAAATTCACCACCTCCATCACATTGAATGTCTTTAATTTTTTTGTTAAACTAATTTTCAACTATAGCTTTGAAAAGAGCGAAGACACGTCTAATTTTTTATTTTTTCTTTAAAGGGAAAATCCATGTGAATCTATTAAAATCATCAATAAAATTAACATAATATTTGAACCTAGATGGAGACAAAATTGGGATAAGACTTTAAACATCAATGTAATTAAATATAAAATTTCATTAACATATGAGGAAGAGCTTTTAAAAGGCAATCTATGCAACTTTCCAAATTGACAAGCTTCATAGAATGTGAATGAGTCACTAGATGATGTTTTCACATTGCATTTCTTCAAGACCTTTTCCGTAACTTTATTGTTGGGATGTCCAAGTTTTCTATGCCAATTTTCTTTTATAGACATGTAAAGATAAGAGTTTTTATTGGCACATAGTTGATACAAGACATTTTTAAGTTCCCTTTTTAGAATAGCCTTTCCTGTTAGTTTGTCCTTCACAAAGCAAATATCTTCATCAAACTTAACAAGAATATTGTTGTTAGCAATCAACTTTGAAATACTCATCAAATATTTGGTGATTTTTGGAACATAAAGAACATCATACAGATAAAGATTATTCAATTTGGTTGATCCTGAGGCCATTACTTTTAGTATTTCACCATTACCAACAAGTAAAGAATTTGTACCATTATTTTCACCAAGTTCTTTAATTTTGTCACTTTGGTGAGTCACATGGTTGTTGGCTCCACTATCAAAATACCATTCATAATCTTGACCTTGATAAGGTGAAGCTATGAATGCACTATGTGTTCATTGTTTTTTCACTTTCAACAGATTGAGTTTTCCCTGTATGAGACTTATCAAATCGATAATAACATTGTATAGCAGTGTAGTCAATCCTTCTGCATACCTGCCATATTGGTTTTGACATCCTACCTCTTCCTTTGCCACCTCTCGTGCCTGTGAAATTAGAGTCTCTCCAATCACCTTGGGATCCAAATCTATTGCCTTTGGACTATTTCTTGGTAGAAAAGTTTGCAAAGACATTTAGGTTAAGGCGACTGAAATTATTGAGTTGATCTAATATGCTTTGAAAGGTTAACAATTGAATTTATAATTCAACCCAACTAATGTTAATTTAGTCAGACAGTTTGACAATCACTAGATTGTGATCAGAGTTAGAGATTGGTGAACCTGCCAACTTTAACTTGTCAAGAAGATTTGTCATCTTGCCAAGATATTGTTTTATCTTCATGTCTCTTTTACCCATGTTTTGAAATTCAGATTTCAGATAGATGATTCTGGATCTGATGTTTGCACCAACAAGGCTTTAAGTTTCATCCCAAAACTGTTTGGATGTTTCACAATGAAGCAATTGAGTTGCAATGTCAATTGATATAAAATTCATCAACCATCCTAAAATTGCTTGATCCTGAGCTAACCAATCCTCATAGCTAGGATTGACTTTTGTTGTCGTGTTCTCTGCAATAATGAATTGGTTTGGACATTATATTGTTTCTAGTATATAATCATCAAGTTTACATCCTCTAATCACTAGTAAGACTAGAGATTTCTATAGTGGATAGTTATCTTTGTCTAACTTGATAGAGAGTGTAAAAAGTAGGTCATTTTTTTTTATTAACAACATAAAACATGATGACTGTGGTTATAGATCAAGAGTTATTTGCTTGATAGTTTTGTTACTAAGATAAGAAATAGTATTGAATGTGATTATTTGCATTTATCATGTATTATTTAAATACAAATAATAATGTACAATCAATATCTTATAATTATAGTAATACAGATAAATACTTTTCTAGGATGCTAATGAATAATTAGTAATATTACATCATTAAAAAAAATTAATATTATAAATCATCAAAATTAAAAGTTATAAATAATAAGATATTTGACAAAATATTTGATTTTGTCTAACTAAATCTACTATTTTTGGACTCTCATGAACTGTCACAAGCTAACATGTTTTTGAACCGTTTAGGATTATGAGGCTAAGTAATGTACTATAATTTAATCTGATTCATGGATACATCCATGTTATTTGCATGTGAAATTCAGACGATCAATTATTGTTTCAATATGTTAAATGTAAAATGGTTGTTCATCGTTGATTGTTGGGGATGGTCACTAAATTAAACCAGTGTTCAATTTTTGATTAACTGTGTCAAATTGAGTTGATCATATTTCCATTTCCTGAAACGTAGAGCTTAAAAAATATCCTATAACTTCTGCTTAAATATTTAACTTCTTGAATGAATCTTTATTTCACTGGTACGAAACGTAATGAGGTGTAATAAAAATATTTATAAAATGTTGTTTTGCTTTGTTAGATTACGTAAATTAAGTGATTGAGATAGTAATACATTAGATATAGTTAATATATGTCAATAGAAGTTTTTTATACGTTTCTGGTGTATTTTCTTAACTAAATTATCAGAAAATGGACAAACTTTATTTTTATTACATGTCTTAGAGTAATATTAAGAAGTTTGATGTTCTTGACAATTATAGGATGCAGGAAGAAACCATATGGGTGCAGGAAGTAATAATTGTCAAGGATGCGTACATTATGGGCCCATGGGCCCATTTTGCTAAGTTCGGCTCCAACCTTTTTCAAAACAAGAACTTTCACAGAAATATTCCTCACAAGGTTTACTGTGGAACTTATTTTCAATGCGTAACTCATTTAGGTCTTTTCTCTTAAGATACTCTGTGGAACACTTCTTTTTGTTGACAATTCGGGTTTCACTTCACATTATTTTAATTTATTCTTCTTAAATTTCATATTGCTTCTAGTTATTGAAAATCATAAAAATAATTATAGATGTCTTATTTCAATTAAAAAGATAAAATATGTTTATAAATGTCTTGAAAACACTCCTCTAATTATAAACATATTATTATTTAATAAATAAATAAAAATTAATTCTTATGCGAGTTTTTTCATAAAATTCCAAGGAGAAGAAGACTATATGATCATTATATTTTTTTTTTCTTTTTCTTAAAACTTAATGAAGTAAAGGAACGAGAAGAAAACGAGTCAAATTTATCTGCTAGATATTTACTTCTCAAATTTACCTGTTATTAGTTTGATTTCATTTACATATTCTATCTTACATAATATAATATAATTAGAGGTAATCTTTATTTTAGAAAATTATTTAATTAAAATTAATTAGATTTAAATTCACTTTATATTATATTATGATTTCATAATCTCTTTTGTGAAATTTGTTAACTCTCATGTAACTATCACATCATCCATAAAGTCAATATATATACACATGAAATGTCCATATTTAAATGTAATGGATATGCTATGAATTTTACATAATGTCAATTTGTAACATAAGTTAGGGTCTTTCTCATTTTACAAATTATTTTGTTTTGAGAATAAACTAGATTTAAATTCATTTTTTTATAATATTAAATTTTTATCTTAATAAGATTTGTAAAATTTATTTTGTCTCTTAAGATCAAATCAATATTATATCATCTAGAATTTTCTATTCTTACGCTTAAAATATAAATATCTCAAATAAAAAAAATAATATTAATTTAAAGGATGTTTACTTTACAAATCAATTTTTTAATAATAAGTTAATCATAAACTCACTTCCTAATATATAATTAAAGTCTTGTTACTTACAAATATATACGAATTAAATATATTGTATTTTTTTTTTATTTTTATTAAAAATTAAAATTAGTTTTTTTTTTTAAATTAAACTAATTTGATATATTTAATTTTTTTAACTAAATTTTATTAAATTTATTTGAAATTTTAAACACGTTTCTAAATTAAAATTAAAAAAATATAAATAACTAATATTATCATATTAAAATTTACTTAAAAAATTAAATTTATACATTTCTAAAATTAAAAAACTAAATTAAATAATTATTTAAAAAAAATACTAATTTTAATTTTTATTAAAAATTAAAAAATAAAAATATATTTAACCTAAGACGGATAGATTTCGATTTAAAAAAAACAAATAAAAAAAATGATTAATACAACTGTAATAAAATCATATAATAATATTGGATTTTGGTTTGAAAGTAAATGCAGTTTTTAATGGGATGTAAATTTTGTAGCAGATGGCAGTAGCAGTAGATCTTGAGTAGATTTAGAGCGGTCAATTCACTACTTTTTCGAGTTAAGTAGTGTACTGTCACGTTCATAACAACACCTATAATTAATAAAAATATTGAGCGTCAACGCTTATACAGTAATTCAAACATGTGATTCGCAAAAAACTGTTTTCAAAGAGGAGGATCATAACTTCCATTTAATTCGTTACTTATGTATTTATATTATTATAATACACTTGTTAAATGATTATTTCACTTGTCAAAAGTATTATTTTTAATTAAGAACACCACTAAACCACTCCTTTTTATTTTCTGTAGTGCAAATAGATTTTAATACCGGGTAAACTCTGGAAAGTTTGTAATTATGTTTTAAATGTTTAGAAATATTTTTTTCATCAATTTATTTGAAAAAAAAAATCACATATTTTGTTTAGTGTATGCGACCATGGGATATATTAAAAATAATTAAAAGTGATGTCAAATGTGGTATCGGGGAATAATATTCAATGTATGTAACATATATAATCAAACCCAATATATTCCTTTCATAAAAAAAAAAATTATCAATAATATCATAATGATAAAAATATTCTCACCATAATAATAGCAATAGTTCAATCTTCAAAAGAGTCTTTCATCTTTATAATGTTTAACTTTGTTATTTTTATATAATGTAATACTTTGAGTCACACTTATTTTCAACGTAATACTATCACATTTATATGTTTTTGAGGTGTTAGAAAAAGTTATAGGAAACTTATTATTTAAAATCCTCAAATTATAAATACTTAATTCGCATGCTCGGTTTCAATATCTCTCTTGTTACGTGAATATCATATTACATGAATCGCTTATCTCTGTTTATTCCCATCTATCAAAACATTCTCAATATACTTGTAATATAATTTTGTCTATTAATGATATGAAAAGAAACAAAAACAAAAGCCAAAATTACAAGGATAGTATGGGCTAACTATAAACTCTGAATTCAACAAATTTGAATTTTCTATTAACTTTTTTATACTCTTTCTATTGTGTCTTTAAAATATATCAAAATAAAGTTTTAAAATATATTAAATAAAATTAACATACTAACCTTGTATTTAAAAATACAGCAAACAAATAATACTAAAAACTAGTAAAAATATGTTCTCTCAATTTTGCCAAAAACTCTACACTATAAATCTAATGAAGAATCATTTGACATTCATCAATCAATCTGTCACGGAGGTTCATTCCAGTTTAGTGACATAACGTGATAAGATGAGAATGAGTGGTTGATTAAGTTAAGAATAAAGTGTATATATAACACTTTTAATTACGTTATAACCATATTTAAGCCATGTAAAAAGGTTAAGAGATTTACTCTTTTTTAAGTTTATTGAAATAACATCAATCAATCATTATATATATATATATATATATAAAACATTGTTCATTTTAAAATTGAAAATTTTCTTATCACAATTTTATTTTTAAAATATGTTTTGAAAGGTTAACGAAGAAATATGTATTTAAAGTATTTTTATTTAGATTGAAACCGAAACCATTCATATGTATTAATTATTGTTTAAGAAAATTCCAAATTGTTTGCAACCAATTGAAAGAGTGTTGAATGATGATGGTTTTTCTGGTTCAACCATCAACCACTGACTATTTATGCATGCCAGTAAACAGACTTATCAATAGAAGGGCCAGAATTATGACACCACATTTTTTTAATAATTTTTTAACAATATATTACGTTTTATTATTTTATTGGTTTGTATATTTGAAACGGTTTGTATATTGTAATAAAATTGTGAGAAAAAAGTTATTAAAATATATTTTCTTTTAAATTACTTTAATAGTATACGTTAACATGAAAAATTGGTATGAAGGTGGTTGAGATTGAGAGTCACAAAAATAATTAAAATACTAAAGCGTCTTCATATTATGAAAAAGAAAGCATATGTAGCTATCATCTTTTTTGTGGTGAAGGATATAAGTTATACTAAATTATGTATGCTGAACGTTGAATACTGTTAATTCCTGATAGGGGATGACATTGACGGTGGTGGGCACAGCGTATTGAAGATAACGAGCAGAAGTAGCAAGGTTCAGAAGGTTTGGTTTTGGTATTGATAACAATGGGTCGCTGAATTAAAAATAATTATTTGAGATACCTAAATTTTTATATTTATTTAATATTATTTTTTAAATAAAAACCTATAAAAATTTATACTTATAATTATTAGATTCTTATATTTTGTGTTAAATAAATATAAAAATGTGTTATACTATCCGTTACTTTTATAAAATTATAGTTTTCTATATCACCAAATTAAACATAAAACCAATTCTTTATGTAAAATGATGGAGACATAGGAGTGATAGATATCAGTTTTTATTTCATGGAAAAACCAAAACTAAGGTAGACACATGAAGTAGAATAAATATAATACCATCACAATCGGTTTTTCTTTTACCGATATTGTTACTGTCTTTAATAATATTTGAATTATGCAGCTGTAATCATTGGACTACAAGATGATTTCTTTGTAATAATTAAAGTCGTAGAAATAAACGACGACCACTATTTCAGAAAATGAATTACATTTATCTTGATGGCTTCTTTACTAATATTAAATAAAATAAATAATTTAAGATATAAAAAATTGAAATTATATGATTTTATCAAAACAGAAAATAAATAAATTATAAAAAAGTCATACCTAAGACATTCGGATTTCAAATTTTTTAATTTTTTATATTCTATATATTCAACTTTATATTTTAATAGTTTTTCTTAAATATATAGATAATAAATTTAAAAAAATTACTACATGTAATAAATAAAAATATATGAAATTTAATAACCAAACTATTTTAAAATATTGAAATACAACATATTTACATAAAAGGTGTAAAAAAACCTTAAAAAGGTAACAAAAAAATTATTTATTAATCAAATTATAAAAAATATCTCAAAATAAAAGTAAAATTATATAAAACTTTAAAATATTTAAATTCTTTCTAATAAAATTATTCAAAAAAATTAAAATATTAAAGATTACAATAAAAAAATTAATAAAACAAATATCTCAAAATTTAAATCTAGAATTATATAATACTTTAAAAAAGACATAAAAAAAATTAAAAACCAATTAATCAAAAATAAATTAAATAAAATTATATTTGTATAAAAAAGCTTAATACAATTTTTTTTTTCTGACTTTGTTTAACGTGGAACTCATTTTTATTGAATATTTAATATGTTCGTAATTTTCGCAAGTTATATTCAAATTGGTCATTTTTTATGATGTCATCTAAATCATTAACGGTATATGAACATTGTACGTCACTTGTCAATTTGTGATATTTTTTTAAATTATTAATTTTTTTATATTTTTCTTAATTTTAAAAAAGTTATCCACATATCAAGTCAATATTGTGTCACGTGTCCATATTAATATTACATGTCAATATCAAATATCAAGTTAATATAAAGCTACATATTAGTATCAGTATCAAATGTCTTGTATTCAATTTAGTCATAATTTTCATTATTTTTGTTCAATTTAATATCAAATTTTGTTAATTTTATTCAATTCAATACCAATTTAAATTGTAGAAGATTCAAAATTAGATAAAAAAATATTCAATATTTTTAAAAGTAAAAGAATTTTTTTTATTATCTTTTAACTTTGGAAAGATAATTCTTCATTATTTCTAAAATTAGAAGGATAATGAAGAAAAATTCCTCATTATTTTTAAAATTAGTAGGAAACTTCTTCATTATTTTTAAAATTATAAGAAAAATTATTTATTATTTTTAAAATTAAAAGGAAAATTCTAATTTATTTCTAAAATTAGAAAAAAATTAGAATTTATTTTTAAAATTAAAATAAAAATTCTTTGTTATTTTAAAATTATAAGAAAAATTATTCATTATTTCTAAACTAACTCTAACTTCATTTTTTTTACATGTAAAAACAAGCAAACATAAATATAATAATTATATTCCAATAATATAGTTAGAGTTTAGTTTTAAAATAATAATGAAATATTTAATAAAAATTAAATTTAATCTTAAATTAAAAAGGAATAAAATTAAGTCTGAATTGAAAAAAATTAACAAAAAAATTGAAACTAAATTGAACAAAATTAACGAAAATTAAGACTAATTGAATTTAAGATAGACACTATGACTTGACAAGTGTCACTGACATTATAGGTGACACAATATTGAGTAACTTCAATTAAGAAAAAAAATTAAAAAAAAACTTAAAATTACGAACTGACACGTGATACGTATTGTTGATCTATAGTTAATGATTTAGACGACTTAAAAAAAGAGATTTAAAACCATATTAAACACTAAAAAAATATTTACACATACATTGAAAAAAAATCCTACTCTTAAGAAACAATTTTTTTTATATAAAAGAAAATAAATAAATTTAATGTATGAAAAATTGAAAAAATTAAAATAGTATGTCTCAAGTACAAATTTTTTATTATTTATTTATTTACTATGATGAAGTCATATTTGTCACAATTTCAATTTTTTTTAATTTTTTTAAGGAATTGTCAAATAAGTGTATGACTTATGTGTAACTTAATATAACTCATTTATGTAGAAATTACAAAATCATTGAAATATATTTTACTTTAGAAGATATCATCTAATCTTTTTACGACTTTAGAAGCTTACCTTTAGAAGAAGTCGCTTAACCTAAACAAGACTTTAACTTAAACAAAAGTTGTTTAAACCTTAAATAGTGTATAGTTAATTACATTTAATCATAATAGAAATTGTTCTTGATCTCTACAAATTCAATAATTATACTAAAACGACTTCGGCTTTACATGTCAAAAATTGTAAAAAATGATAACAATTTTATTTTACAATCAAGTCATGCCAATAAAACATGACTTAATCTTAAATGAAATTCTTTTAAAATTCGACCCAAAAAAATAATTTCAAAAACAAATGAATTCACATAAATGAAGAAACCATCCCTATCAGTGTAGTATGACGTAGAATTTTCATTAAACATTTCTATAAAGTTTTAAGAATAAGTCAAAAAATTTTGTACACTAATATTAATTTCTACATCTTGAGTTTTCATAATTCTCATTTAATCTTTAGGAATTAAAATGCAAGTTATTTTTTATTTATGTTTTTGCATTGATCTACAAAATGTGATGTAGCTGCTGACATTCGTGGAATTCTTAGAACCAAGCTTTGATGTAATTACCAATAAATGCGTACTCAAATTAAGGTTTAATTATTTACAACATCTAAGCTTTTTTTATTTAGATTCTCGTTTTTGTAAAATGTCTCAATTAAGTTCTTAAATGTGAAAAATTGGATCAATTAAGGCTTGCCGTTAAATTGAGTGAATATTGAGTCTACATGACAGGATGACATTATCAACTTTTATTGACGTGACAAAGTTTAGTGTACTGAATTGAATTTATTTTATTTACATATTTAAAAAACTTAAATGTATTCAAAATACAACGTTATTTCCAATTTCCTTTTTATTAATTTATTTTTAAAATAAGAAGCTTATTACTTTTAATTCTTTTTGTCTTATAATCAGACATTTCATTGACAAGGTGTTGTTGTTCTCACCAGCCCAGTGACCCTAAGGCGGCATCCACCACCATCTCCGTTGATGCGCCAGCCACCAACAACCACTGTGAAATCCCAAATCCGTGAAATAAAGGAATCCAAAACGGCAAATGAAAAAAACAAATTCAAGAGACAATCAAGAAACCAAAAATCATTCCTTTCAAACTCAATTACAGGAGTCAGATTCCAAGAAATAAAATCCCAGAGGTTTTCAAATTCCAAAAATCCAAAAATTTCCATATCTGAAACAAGACGCACTCCGCTACCACTATGAGAACGCTCTCACTGCGCCTATGTCGCGATTGGTTCAACGAACTCGAGCCCTTCCTCCCTACGACCACCGCGCCAAAACCCAAGGAAGAGATAGGAGAAACCAGAGCCTCCAACTTGTGAAACGAAGCAAGGCCAAAAATGATTTAGGGAAGGAGAAGTTTCTAAACGAAAAGAAAGAAAGGAGAAGACGAAGGTGGGTGCTCGTGCTCCCCTAATCTGTGTGAGATGAAGAGCCTCAGTTTTGTCTAAGAGAAAGAATGATCAGAGAAGGAGAAAAACCCAAAACTAGGTTTGGTTTTTCTCGCTACCGACAGATTCTCCATAACCGACTTCAGAGGCATTAGCGACGACCGCACTCTGAACACGAAAGCCTTCCGAGCGGTTGTGTACCACACTGAGCACCTGAGAAGGCCCGACAACATGGTGTTGTACGTGCCTCGAGGTGTGCACTTGACTGAGAGCTTCAACCTCACAAACCACATGATGTTTTTCTCTCGCAACCTCCAATATGGCTGTGAAGGAAGAGAACCTAAAATTGGAAAAAGACCGATTAGGGTTCTCTCAGTCTTCCATGGGAATTAACTAAAGTTTGGAAAAGAAATTAGGTGTTTTGATTTCATTAAGTTTTTTTTTTAAATATGTAAATAAAACAAATCCAACTCAGCACGTCACCTCAGTAAAAGTTGATAATATCACCCAGTCACGTATATCAAATTTTAACGCCATCCACCCAATTTATCCCATTTTTTACATTTAAAGACTTAATTAAAACATTTATAAAACGAGAACCTAATTAAAAAAACCTTAGATAAATAGAAATGTTCTAAATGATTAAACCTCATATTAGCATAAAAGATTACTAAATCAGAAATTTGGTGTGATTTTAGTGTTAAGTGTGCATATCTTACGTCATCCTTCTTTTATTGTTGCCAGATCTATGTACCCATACAATTCCTGCTATTTTTTTTATCCAGGGAGTTTTTTTATTTATTATCCTTTTATTTTTTATTTTATGAAATTCTTCAATTTTATACTCATATAATTATCTACTTTTACTAAAAACAAAATTAAACAATTTTTAAATAATTGATGGTACTTTTCTTATGCATTTTAAGATATTATTAATTTTAAATATACTTGTTGGTTTCTCATAATAACTATTAGATATAAGATTAATTTACAATATATTATAAATTTTATTTTACAAACTAATTTTACAAAATTAAATTAAGTTTAAAGATTAATTCTTAATATAATATTAATTAAGATTTAAAGTTTATTTTAACAAAATTTATTATTTGTTAAATTTATTGTTCAATTAGTATCGAATCATCCATTAATAATATTTAGTCCTACATTCGATATGTATAAACTTTGATATGTAAGGGTGTATTAAAAATCTCACATCAACTAAAGATAAAATCAATTTACAGTATATAATTAAGTGTAAACCTCATCTTACAATTAAGTCTTTTTTAGAGAAACTTATTTTTATTTAGACAATATACATATATAGTAATCCTCAAACAATGTCTAAATCAATTTAAAGAAGTGTATTAATGGTTGTTTTTCTCGTAAGAGCATATAATAAAATTCTCAATTATCCGTGATGCTTAGGCTTCAAACGATATAGGGTTGGTAGTTGTTAAAGGCACTCTGATACTCAAGTTAGTAATCTAATCGATTGGGGTCACACTAAAATCTTAAATTCACAATAAATGCAATCTCGTACCTTCTTACCTTAGACTGTATTTATAGATTTCGAGATAGATGTATGATTAGTAGAATCACAATCATCATCTAATACTTAATAAGTAAGACTTACCAATAAATTTGATTAGAGATTGTGCTTAAGGCTACATGGATTTAAGATCGTCCGTCTTTTAATCTTACTCTATCCGGTCGGCCTCTTACTAACCCGTATACATTACATGCGTCAAACACCAACGTCCAAATATGCTAATATCTAAAACTACTTAACCTAAATGGTTATAAAAGGAATGCTATCATATTTCAATGAAGAAACCCAAAACAAAACATTCCTAGAATTGATTTTGGAGCCCTTTGGAATGAACTTGAATATTTATTACTTGGATAGATTAGGGCTTATTATTGTGGTATTGAACTCTTCATTACTAATTTTTTGCATCCTTTACTGAACAGTATGAGTGAGGATCAGAAAAAAACTTCCTCCACGGGTCATGATGAAATGGTAGTTTCACAAGAACAGCAGGCTAAGGTATATGTTATTCTAGTTTTCGTTGTTTGAATGTTAACAAAGTTGCTTTTACCCTTATTGAGTGTGAAAATATCACGACACAATGTCTTGAGTAAAGGATGTAGCTCTTGATGAATTGTTTTCTCTCAGATCACTGAGGTGAAAGGGTTGATAGGGCAGTTATCAGATAAGGAATCTGTGTACTGTTCTGATGCATCCATTTCAAGGTATTTAATGTCACGAAATTCGAATGTTAAGAAAGCAGCTCAAATGTTGAAACAAAGTTTGAAATGGAGATGTTAAGAATCTCATAGATTCGGTCAATTGTCTTAATGACAATTTGTTACTGTCTTAATGACAGTTTGTTATATGCTTTCCTATTTTATCTCTTATACGCTCCTTACAGAACTCTATAAATATAGAGTTACCCCTTTCCCTTGGTTTGTAATATATACAAAGAAAACATAGTTTCACTGGAATAAGAAAAGAAAGCGTTTTTCTTACCTCTCTCGTTATTATCTTCATTTTTGCCTTCTGGGTCGCCGTCGTCTGCCGCCGCTACGACCGCCGGACGTCCTCCGTCTCCACCATTGCTTTCCGCTACTGAAGCTCTTCCCTCTCTCCTCACAATCTCTGCATAATGTCAGTCTGAAGAGAAGCCACCAAGCTTATCCAACACACCTCTGTCTTTTACGGACCATGGGTTATTGGGCTGCACTCTTAAGTGCACAGTATTGGGCTTTTACCAATATGGTATCAGAGCAGGTCTAGTACCTGCTCTGCTTCCGCTGCCTTCACAGTCAATCTTGATATCTTCTTGGACTGATTCTTGCTCTTCTTTAAATGGATCAACCTTCCAGTACACCCCACTTGCAACAAATGGATCAATCTTGCAACCCATCCAGCCCTTACTATCTACACCCAAGTGAAAACCCAGGACTTATGCTTGTTACACAGGTTCTCAATGAAAACAATTACTCCTCTTGGAGCAGAAGTATGAGGAGAGCCTTGCTTTCCAAGAACAAAATAAAGTTCGTTGATGGGTCCATAAAGAAACCCCAGAGAACTGATACACTGTTTGATGCATGGGAACGGTGCAACATGATGATTTTATCTTGGATAACAAAGGCTCTTTCACCACACATTGCTGAAAGTGTCATATATGTTGAAGAAGCTAAGGATTTATGGGATGAACTAAAGGAAAGGTTCTCTAAAGGTGATTACTTCAAGATTTCAGATCTTCTTCAGGATATACATTCTATCAAACAAGGAGAAAGGGGGGTCAGCCAGTTCTTCACAGATCTGAAGATTCTGTGGGAAGAATTAGAGTCCCTAAGGCCCATACCGACCTGCACATGCAAAGTCCCATGTAGCTGTGATCTTTCAAGGATATTCTTGAAGTACAGAGAAATGGAACATGTAATATGTTTCTTGAAAGGTCTGAACGATTCTTATAACACAGTTAGAACACAAATTCTCCTCATGGATCCTCTTCCCAATATCAATAGGGTCTTCTCACTCATCATGCAACAAGAAAGACAAGAAAAACAAGGTATTGCTGATATCAAAGTTCTAGCCAATGTGGCTGACAGAAACAGTCAATGGAAAAACCAAGGAAGAGGATCTGGAACTCGTGGTCAAGGAAGAGGAAGGGGAAGAAATCCTAACTATGGCAAACAATGTTCATATTGTAACAAAATGAATCACACCATAGACGAGTGTTATTCTAAACACGGGTATCCACCGTGGTACAAGAAAGGAGACAACAACCAAGAAAAAAGGAGTGACTGGAGTTCTGTGAACATTTGTCAGAACAGTACCGAACCAGAGGGGGCCCAGAACACACAGCAGACCAGTAATAGCAATGTTTTCAACTCTTTTATAGCTCAACAAATGGAAAAGCTTATCAGAATGATAGACAAAGCAGATGAACCCTCTCACACCATCAATCAAGTCCAAAGGAATGACACTGAAAATAGACAAGGTAATCTTTCTTGGATAATTGACATAGGTGCCACAGATCATGTGACACATGATAAAGGAAATTTTGTTGTTTTTTATAAAATCAGACCTGTTTCTATCAAACTACCAAATAATACTACTCTCACAACAGAGTACGCAGGAACAGTGCAGTTTTCAAAAGACTTTATTATTTCCAATGTGCTCTATATTCCTAATTTCTGTTTTAATCTGATTTCTGTTCAAAGTCTTATTAAAGACTTGGACTGTAACCTAACTTTTTCCTCTAAGACTTGCCAGATAAGGGAGAATCATACATTGAAGATGATTGGATGTGCTAACTCTTGGGGAGGACTCTATTACTTGCAAGCTTTTCCTAAATCTGATCAAAGATACACTTTAAAGTCTACTTTTTCTTGTAAGAATGTTGATGTAAATATGTGGCACTATAGATTAGGCCACCCAGGAGATAAGGTTGTAAAACAGATTTGTGATAAGTTTCCCTATGTTAAAATTGACACTGATATTGTATGTGACACCTGTTATTATGCTAAACAGCGAAAATTGCCCTTTCCAAAGAGTGTTTCTATTACTAATGAATGCTTTGAAATTCTTCACTGTGATATTTGGGGTCCTCTTAACACTATCTCTGTTCATGGCCATAAGTACTTTCTAACCTTAGTTGATGATTATAGTAGACACACATGGGTGTTCCTAATGAGTAATAAAGGTCAGACTAGAGTTTTACTACAGAATTTTGTTGCCAAAGTCAAAAACCAGTTTAACAAAATAGTATTAGATCTGATAATGACCCTGAATTCAATTGTGTGGATTTTTATGATTTACATGGGATTAACCATCAGAAAAGCTGTGTTGAAACCCCTGAACAAAATTCAATGGTTGAAAGAAAACATCAACATATATTAAGTGTTACCCGGGCTCTCCTTTTTCAATCTAATATCCCTGATGCTTACTGGTCTTATGCCATTGGGCATGTTGTTTATCTAATAAATAGGCTGCCTACTCCTATTCTTAAAAACAAAACTCCGTATGATCTGCTCTATAACCTACCACCCACCTATTTAGACATTAAAACCTTTGGATGCTTGTGTTTTGCCTTCACTCTTGAAAATAATAGGAGTAAGCTTGACCCAAGAGCTAGAAAGGGAATCTTTCTAGGATATAAGAATGGTGTGAAAGGTTACATCGTACTTGACATAAACACCAAGGAACTTTTTATAAGCAGAAATGTTGTCTTCCATGAAGACGTTTTTCCTTACAGAAAACAGCAGGACAACAGAGAAGGCTATGACAGTGACGAAGACAAAGCTGATTCCCTCAATGACCTCCTAGAATATCCTCTCAGCAATGATCTACATACTGAGTCGAATGATACTGCCCAAGAACAGCTGCAACAGACCTCCGATAGTGAAGGCAACGTTGACAGTGCGAGCAGCATTCAAGAGAATCAGAGACATAGAAGGTCCGAAAGGTCAAGAAAGGCTCCAGGATATCTAGATGATTATGTTCACCAGGTCAATCAAGCCCTGACTATGAGAAACAACCTCAAAACTCCACATCCGATTTCTAGTTTGTTGTGCTGTGATAATCTTTCAGAAAAGCATTTGAGGTACACCTTGGCTGTTACTGGAAATAAAGAGCCTAGATCCTATAATGAGGCCAAGGACATGAAGGAATGGATAGAGGCCATGCAGAGAGAAATAAAGGCCTTGCAAGACAATAAAACCTGGGTCTTGACTCACCTACCTCCGGGAAAAGCTGTTATAGGATGCAAATGGGTTTATAAGACAAAATACAAAGCTGATGGCAGCATTGAAAGATTCAAAGCCCGATTGGTGGCTAAAGGATACACACAACAGGAAGGAATAGATTATCTTGACACATTTTCCCCGGTAGCTAAACTTACCACGGTTAGACTATTGATTGCTATGGCAGCTTCCAATAATTGGTTTCTACATCAACTAGATGTAGACAACGCTTTCCTACATGGAGATCTTAATGAAGAAGTCTACATGGAGTTACCTCCAGGTCTGCACACTCACAATAAGGGACAGGTTTGCAGGTTAACCAAATCTTTGTATGGGCTAAAGCAAGCCAGTAGGCAATGGTTTGAAAAATTGTCTTCCTTCTTGATGTCTGTCAATTATGTTCAATCACAATCTGATCACTCCCTATTCATCAGAAAAACACCTACAAGCTTTACTGCTTTACTTGTATATGTGGATGACATTGTATTAACAGGTAACTCTATGGTGGAAATCAATAACATAAAGGAACTTCTGCACAACAAGTTTCGTATTAAAGACCTTGGAGAACTCAAATACTTCCTAGGTTTGGAGGTGGCCAGGTCTAAGAAGGGTATTCATCTATGTCAGAGAAAGTATGCTTTGGACATACTTGAGGAAACGGGAATGTTAGGCTGCAAGCCTTCTTCTACTCCTTTTCTAAATGACACCAGTCCTTTATATAAATCCGACAGCTATCTTGAAGATCCAAGTCTTTACAGAAAACTGATAGGGAAGTTATTATACCTTACCAACACTAGGCCTGATTTGTGCTTTACAATTAATTTGCTTAGTCAATTTATGCAATCACCTACTGATTATCACTGTCGGGCCATTCAACATATCCTCAGGTACCTTAAATCCAATCCTTCTCAAGGGTTATTTTTTGCTGCTAACTCGCCTATACAATTAAAGGCATTCAGTGACTCTGACTGGGCAACATGTCCCAACACCAGAAGATCCACAACAGGATTCTGTATTTTCCTTGGAACCTCACTCATCTCCTGGAAGTCTAAGAAGCAGAAAACCGTATCAAGATCCTCTACGGAAGCTGAATATAGGGCGCTTGCAGCCACTGTATGTGAAATACAATGGCTCTGTTATCTCTTACAGGACCTACAAGCTGAAGAATCAGGAACTCCAGCCTTGTACTGTGACAACAAGTCTGCAAGGCATATAGCTCATAACCAGAGCTTCCACGAACGAACCAAGCATATTGAGCTTGACTGCCACGTTGTCTGTGAAAAGGTTCAACAAGGCCTTCTGAATCTCCTTCCCGTGCGATCTAATGAGCAGTTGGCCGACCTCTTCACCAAATTTCCACACCGCGTCAGATTCAAGTCTGTTGTTCCCAAGCTTGGACTAGTGAGTATACACAGTCCAACTTGAGGGGAGGCTGTTAAGAATCTCATAGATTCGGTCAATTGTCTTAATGACAATTTGTTACTGTCTTAATGACAGTTTGTTATATGCTTTCCTATTTTATCTCTTATACGCTCCTCACAGAACTCTATAAATATAGAGTTACCCCTTTCCCTTGGTTTGTAATATATACAAAGAAAACATAGTTTCACTGGAATAAGAAAAGAAAGCGTTTTTCTTACCTCTCTCGTTATTCTCTTCATTTTTGCCTTCTGGGTCGCCGTTGTCCGCCACCGCTACGACCGCCGGACGTCCTCCGTCTCCACCATTGCTTTCCGCTACTGAAGCTCTTCCCTCTCTCCTCACAATCTCTGCATAATGTCAGTCTGAAGAGAAGCCACCAAGCTTATCCAACACACCTCTGTCTTTTACGGACCATGGGTCATTGGGCTGCACTCTTAAGTGCACAGTATTGGGCTTTTACCAATAGGAGAAAAGAATTCAAACCGGAAGAGATCTGCTGGGTAAGTTAATTACTACTTGTCTTCACTTTCTTCTATCAAGTTTAGATAAAGCATGGCTGACATGTCTTCTCTTTCAAAAGAAATCTAGAGTATGTCACTTTTCTGAAATGTTTTTTGACATAGAATTTTTGTTGATGTAGGAAGATGTTGCTGCTGATGCAGAGTCAGGGTGCATTTCTAGACCCAACTGTCAGGAAAAGTACGGGAGAACAGTGATTGTATCAACACCTAGACGCAAGGTTTCTTCTGGGGATCACTTTCAATCTCTATCTTGTTTAGTTTAATCAGCCCTGAAACTGTAATCACATAGTATCATACTTGGCTACTGCAATGAAACGAAAGAATGAGAATAGGTTTTTTGCTTTTGTTAGTAGGAAACACACTTAATTTTAGGTTTAAACCATTTAGGCGTCCCTGTTTTCGTTCGGTCCTCCCACTTTAGTCCCTTTCTTTTAAATTTTCCCAATTGAGTCCTCAAAACTGTTAATTTGAAACAAATCAACCCCTACCGTTAAAAATCGTTAACGGTATTAATTTTTTGTACAGATGAAAGGGTTATGTGCCGATTTTCGCCACATCACTTCTCCTACGTCAGAGTTATCTTTTTCAACCACACAAACCTAATTTCTAATGAAACCCTAATCGCCGCAGCCGTTAGCAGACCCAGATTTCCAGTCCCTTTCGAAATTGGTAATGTTTTCGTTCTCTTTAATTGCTCCTGGAACTTTAGACGAACTATCATCATCCTTTTTCACTCCATTACATTTCTGAGAATCAGAGGGCAGAGCACGAAAAAAGGGATTCAAGAACCCTCCCACTGTAAAAAATAATCAGATCTAATAAAATCAGAAAACCCATTTGGGATGCACAGCGGATATTTCTTTCGAAGAGGATTGATGGTTTGAATGGTGCTTCCATGGAGCTCGAAGAAAAACTTCTGAATGTGAAAAAGGAATGCGCGGACCTGGAATTGGATTTTCTACTTCTGGGTTTGTTTGTTGCAGGTCTGGTTTTGATGCAGGTGGTGGCGCAGACTCGTGAAGATGCTTCACGGTTTACATGGAGTTTGGGAGTGGAGGAGGTGCTCGCAGATGATAGAAAGCGCGGCGGTCATGGTGCGATTTGGTAGAGAACTCTGTTGTTTGGGATTTTTAGGTTGATGAAGATGAAGGAGAAGGAGGCCTCGTGACCTGCGACGGCTAACAGAGGAGTTCGGCAAAGCTTTGGAGGTCGGTGATGGAGGAAAAGATGAATGCAGCGGTGCTTTGATGGTGGCTACCGGCGGCTTCTGCGGTGGAGATTGAGAGAGTGGTGGTCGTCGTTGATGGTTGAATGCGTGTTGATCTGTTGGGGGGACAGCTGCCGACGACGGATCTGGTGCGGCGGCTAGGGTTTGATGGGAAGGGTTTGGTGCGGCGGCTAGGGTTTGGAAATGGCCATGGAGGAGTTGGAGTGGGATAGGAGGCAGATAAATCAGACAGCCACGTGGTCAAAAATCGACACATCACCCTTTCATCTGTAAAAAAATTAATACCGTTAACGATTTTTAACGGCAGGGGCTGATTTGCTTCAAATTAGCAGTTCTGAGGACTTAATTGGAAAAATTTAAAAGAAGGGGACCAAAATGGGAGGACCCAACGAAAACAGGGACGCCTAAATGGTTTAAACGTTAATTTTATGAATTTACATAACAGTGTTGTCTGCTGCTGAGCCTTTTACTCTCAGCTTCGGAATTGAGGTCAAGGGTTTATGCACTATAAATATGATAAGTGGTTAGCTAGAATCCTATTTTATGAACAACTTTTAAGAGCGATAACATTCATGTTTTTATTTCAATTGTGGTCTGTATCTGTGCTGCATAACTCCAAATCAACAGAGAGACAGGTTAAGCATTTTGTACACTGCTTCGAGAATGCCATTTTAAACCTTCCACCACACCAAGAACAGGTGGTTTGGCTGATAGATTTAGAGGGTATCAAGATGTCGGATATAGCGTTCAAAACGTCACGTGAAATTGTCCATGTATTACAAAGCTATTATCCAAAGCGCTTGGGTTTGATAATTCTGTTCAATGCGCCTGTGATGATCTTCCAGCCATTCTTCAAGGTATCTAAATTAAACCCTTTTCATTGATTTTGCTTACGAGACTACTATATATACATGCATTACCTTGGTAAGGTTTTAAATGCTGCTTGTAAAGTTCATGATATGCATGTAGTTTATCTTTAAATTTTGATGTTACCTGCTATTTATGATTTATGAGTGATCATGAATCTATTACCATTTTGTGATGTGAAAGAGTGAACTGCTGCAGATGACGAGGCCCTTTTTGGAAACTGAAATTTACAATAAAATAAAGTTTTGCTATTCGGACGACCACAACTCAAAGAAGATTTTGGAGGATTTATTTGATATGGATAAACTTGAATCTGCATTTGGTGGGAATGGTGACACAGGATTTGACAAAAATAAATATGCTGAGAGAATGAAAGAAGATGACAGCAAGTTTCTTTCATTCTGAACACAGATCAGGTCTGTGTGATAATGCAAACTATAAAGCTTGATTGCTTTTAAAGGGTGAGGAATTAGAATAAGAAATAACATACCAAAATATTTATTGAGTCAAAGCGGCAAGATGCTATGACATTGAAGCCTAGATTCAAGGCACGAAGTGTCAACTTTATGTATGATTTACGAAAGGAACGTGATATTTTGAAAAAAAATTTAACAATCTTTTTTACAACAATTATCATTTTATTAGTTTATTTGAATTTATATTTAAAAGAATATTTAAAACAAATCAATCACAAACTCCTATTTGTACATTGTCAAAAAGTTGTTAAAACTAAAAGAAGTTTTTCGTTTACGAAATTACAATAAATAATCATGCTCGGTACCTTGAACTTCTAAAATCAATAAATAAATGAACCTACTGCTACGACTTGTAGTATCAATGTTAGTTTTATTCGTTGTATTATACATGAAAGGAGAGAAGAAAGGGAGGTAAAGTTAAGAGTAGGGTAGAATATTTTCAGTTACTATTACGCGTTAGAGTTGCCTGAGCCATCTACTTAATCAATCGGGCTACTTTGAAACCAAAGAAAGATTTAAATATCTTCAAATATTAAAATCAGTGATTCATGTTGCAACAGTTGTCAATCAGATTCAAAATTTAGATGTAGGTTTTTTTTTCCAACGATTTGTTTATAATTTTTCTAATATTAATTAGGAAAATTTCCAATTATATCATAATTAACTACATTGTTTTTTACTTGTAAATGGAAGAAATTTTTAGATTGGTATGAGAAAATAAAATTAGTAAAATTATGATATGTTAACATCTTTTCATAACGATTTTTTTACAATAGGTTATATATTACTATTTTATTAATCTCTTTGAATTTATTTAAAAAAAATATTTAAAACGGATCAATAAAAAATTATCACGATATTGTAAAAAACTTATCAAAAAAAAGTTGTTAAAAAACATCTTTAATCCTATTTTAAAATATGATCAAAGTTTGGCTAACTAATTAATATTTAACCTATATATAAAGATCCATTCACATCATTTGTAAAATTTAGCTAAATTATAAATTAATCCATTCGAAGTTAAATTTTATTCTTTTCATTAATTTGATTTTGTATATAAAATTTCATATAGTTTTAAAGTTATTTAAATGTTTATCATTTTAATTAGTTTTAACGAGTAATGTGATTTTAAAAAATATGTAAATTTTTATTATTAAATAACATATTTATAAAAAAAATTACATTATATAAAACTTATCATTAAGATAATATATAGTTAATGAAGTTCAGCAATTGAATTAATAAGTTTATATTATATATATATTTATTTATTTATTGACTCTCATTAATATTATGACTTGGTATATATAACTACCACCAAAGTATTTGGTTGATGCACAATTAATGTAGTTTGTGTTCAACTTGACTTTGCCATTGTTGCTTTAACTTTAATGAAAAAGTTATGGTCGTTGATTTGCAGCAGTAGACATTATTGGAAGACATTGTGACGTCTTTAAAAAGACACATATAAAGTAACAATATATTCTAATAAGAAAATGATATAACATAAATTTATATCTGTCCAAAATTATTTTATTTAATGTTCCAGGTTTTATTAATAAGTTTTGTTAAAATAAAAGATTAACATAAATTGAACAATATGTAACTTGTGTAATTATGAACAGTATATATGCTTCTTCTTGTGAATGTATCTCATGTGTTACCGACTATCGTATCGTTCTTAGGGTTTGGGTGAGATAATCCTTATGATATGATGAATGGAAATTTTAAATATCAGGGAAAGTAAATAGTTTGAGTTGTTAAGACTAAAAGACTTCATTTAATGAAAAAAATGAATATTTTTACATAATAGGTTTTAAGAGTTAAATAGCAAATTAGTTAGCCAAATAATATGAACTGAGCTGTTGATTTTAAATAAAAATTAAGATTAAAAATAATTATATTAATTGAAAATACAATAATTACTGGTTGAAGTTGTTAGGCTTATATTGATGTAAAATTTATTTCAAAATTTATAAATATAAATTTAAAATATTATCGTGTATTAGTTACATTTAATATATATTTGTTATTTGACAGTCAAATTTTTAGTCACTTTCACATCGAAATACCTTGTACGATTTTAGGAAAATAAAAAACGAACAATGATATGTAGAAAAATTTAGACGAGTGAAATTTGAAGAATTGTTAAACTCGATCCCACCAAACGAAACACTAACCAATGAATTGAACTTGGTGTAAAAATTGAGGTAACTAAATGTGCGTCAACCACCAACGTCCAATGATGCTAATGTATAAAACTACTTAGCCTAAGTGGCTATAAAAAGGAATGCTATCATATTTCAACGAAGAAACCGAAAACAAAATATTCCTGGAATTGATTTTGGATCCCTTTGGAATGAAGGTGAATATCTATTACTTGGATAAATTGGTGCTTATTATTGTGGTGTTCAACTCTTCATTGCTAATTTTTTGCATCCCTGTACTGAACAGTATGAGTGAGGATCAGAAAAAAGCTGCCTCCACGGGTCAAGATGAAATGGTAGTTTCACAAGAACAGCAGGCTAAGGTATATCTTATTCTAGTTTTCGTTGTTTGTATATTAACAAAGTTGCTTTTACCCTTATTGAGTGTGAAAATATCACGACACAATGTCTTGAGTAAAGGATGTAGCTCTTGATGAATTGTTTTCTCTCAGATCACTGAGGTGAAAGGGTTGATAGGGCAGTTATCAGATAAGGAATCTGTGTACTGTTCTGATGCATCCATTTCAAGGTATTTAATGTCACGAAATTCGAATGTTAAGAAAGCAGCTCAAATGTTGAAACAAAGTCTGAAATGGAGAAAAGAATTCAAACCGGAAGAGATCCGCTGGGTAAGTTAATTACTACTTGTCTTCACTTTCTTCTATCAAGTTTAGATAAAGCATGGCTGACATGTCTTCTCTTTCAAAAGAAATCTAGAGTATGTCACTTTTCTGAAATGTTTTTTGACATAGAATTTTTGTTGATGCAGGAAGATGTTGCTGCTGATGCAGAGTCAGGGTCGATTTACAGACCCAATTATCAGGACAAGTACGGGAGATCAGTGATTGTAATAACACCTAGACGCCAGGTTTCTTCTGAGGATCAATTTCATCTCTATCTGGTTTTGTTTAATCAGCCCTGAAACTGTAATCATATAGTATCATACTTGGCTACTGCAATGAAACGGAAGAATGAGAATAGGTTTTTTGCTTTTGTTAGTAGGAAACACTTAATTTTATGAATTTACATAACAGTGCTGTGTGCTGCTGATCCTTTTACTCTCAGCTTCGAAATTGAGGTCAAGGGTTCTGTAAATATGATAAGTGGTTAGTTAGAATCCTATTTTTATGAACAACTTCTAAGAGCGATAACATTCATGTTTTTATTTCATTTGTGGTCTGTATCTGTGCTGCAGAACTCCAAATCAACAGAGAGACAGGTTAAGCATTTCGTACACTGCTTGGAGAATGCCATTTTAAACCTTCCACCACACCAAGAACAGTTGGTTTGGCTGGTAGATTTAGAGGGTATCAAGATGTCGGATATATCGTTCAAAAGGTCACGTGAAATTGTCCATGTATTACAAAGCTATTATCCAAAGCGCGTGGGTTTGATAATTCTGTTCAATGCGCCTCTAATCTTCCAGCCATTCTTCAAGGTATCTAAATTAAACCCTTTTCATTGATTTTCCTTACGAAACTATTGTATATACATGCATTGGCTTGATAAAGTTGTAAATGCTACTTGTAAAGTTCATGATATGCATGTAGTTTATCTTTAAATTTTGATGTTACCTGCTATTAATCAGTGATTATGAATCTATTACCATTTTGTGATGTGAAAGAGTGAACTGCTGCAGATGATGAGGCCCTTTTTGGAAACTGAAACTTACAATAAACTAAAGTTTTGCTATTCGGACGACCACAATTCAAAGAAGATTTTGGAGGATTTATTTGATATGGATAAACTTGAATCTGCATTTGGTGGAAATGGTGACACAGGATTTGACAAAAATAAATATGCTGAGAGAATGAAAGAAGATGACAACAAGTTTCTTTCATTCTGAACACAGATCGGGTCTCTGTGATAATGCAAACTATAAAGCTTGGTTGCTCTTAAAGGGTGAGGAATTAGAATAAGAAATAACATACCAAAATATTTATTGAGTCAGGTAAAGGAGCAAGATGCTATTGAAGCCTAGATTCAAGGCACGAAGTGTCAACTTTATGTATGATTTACGAAATTACAATGATAAATAATCATGCTCGGTATCCTGAACTTCTAAAATGAATAAATAAATAAACCTGCTTCTCCAACTTGTAGTATCAATGTTAGTTTTATTCGTGGTATTCTACATGGAGAGGAAAGGGGAGGTAAAATTAAGAGTAGGGTAGTGAAATAGTATAGAATTGTATATTCCAAAATCAGAGAAAAAAAAAACAGTACAATGAGAGTGTTTTTATGAAGTTTTTTGTCTAAAGTAAATAAGAAATGGAAATCCATCATTCAACATTAAACAATGCCACGTGCAATTCCAAAATCCACTGAAGTAGGATAGAAGAATAAAAGCAGTCATATGAAAATAACAGAAGTAGAGGAAATAGATATGGTTCAGAAAGAAATAATCAGGAACAACATACTACATCATGCTTTCTCTCAATGTTGAAAATCCTTTAAAAGAATATTCTCTTTATGATGCCTCATGCTTTTTCTCCTTTCTTTAATTTCTTGATCAACCTCCACGTGTTCCTTGTCCATAACAAACTTTCTCATATTTTTACTTGTTACAATATCCATCCATTTCAAATCAACCTTGTCCTCAAGGTTGAACAGAGGATAATGTTGCTCGATAAAGAGAAAATCTTCCCGTGAAGATTAGGTTTCGATAAGTCCCATTGACTCAATAATTGTTTCACTTTCATATCATTCCTGATAATGATTCTTGTATCCAAAACTTGTTGAGGCTACATAATAGGGCCAAATTCAATTGTGGTAAGTGGTAAAGGTAAGTATTGCTTGTGTTGATTTCCCTTAAACTTCTTGAGCAATGAAATATGGAAAACTAGATTTATATGAGCCGATTCCAGTAATTCCAACTTGTAAGCAACCTGACCAGTACGCTACACAACCTTAAAAGGGCAAAAAAATTGAACCTAGCTTTTGATTCTTTCTAAGGACAACAGAATGTTGCTTATAAGGTTGTAATTTCACTAATGCTAAATCACCCACATCCAACCGAACTTCTCTCCTCTTCTTATCAACTTGTAACTTCATATGATTTTGAGCTTTGAGTAAGTTATCCTTGAGTTGTTGCAATAGTTTGTCTCTACTGATTAAGGTTTCTTGCAGAGATGCAGGATCCTTAGAATGAAATGGGGAATTATACCAATTTTGTTCCTAGGCTAACATTGGATACCATAAGTTAGGATTCTCATAAACAAAGCATCTTAAATACATCTCAAGAGTCTTGTTAAGGACCTCAGTTTGGCCATCACTTTGAGGGTGATTAAAAGAACTCATAGCTAAGGTGGTTCCCTGCGCTTGGAACAATTACTGCCAAAAATAAAAACCTTGTCCCGGTCAGACACAATAGATTTAGGAAATCCATGTATCTTTGCAACATTGTTGATGAATGCATCTACCACTGTTTATTGTTAAACTCAACTTTCAAGGCAATAAAGTGGCCAAATTTTGAAAGTTTGTCTACCACTACCATAATTGTAGCATAGCTATGAGAAGAAGGTAGATTAGTAATGAAGTTCATGACAATGACCTCCTAAATTTGTTTAGGAATTTGTAACAGTTGTAGTAAAGTAGCAAGCAAAGCCTGATGAATCTTAGTCTGTTGACAAATGCTATAATTTCTGTTGTGGTTTTTATTATCCTCGTACATTTTAGACCAGTAAAATTGAGTACAAATTCTTGCAACAGTTTTAGTCTTACCCCTGTCTTGGTATCATGAAATTCTTGAATTATCTGTTGTTGCAAAGAAGAGCCTTCTTGAATCATAAGCTTCCCCTTCCTTAATACCAACCCATCATTAATTTCATACCTAGGATCAAGTCTAGCTCCTTGAGCATGTTGATTAAATAGCTCAGTGAGTGTGTTATCCTGCTTTGTTTGTTCTGTCACTTTGATCAACTAATTATTTGTAGGTTCGGACCAAGCCATAAACAAGCTCCCAGACAAAGCATTAACAGGAACATTTTCTCTTCCAAGTTTATATTGAATAATGAAGTCATAACTCAGGAATTTAGGCAACTATTGATGTTTTCAAGAGTTTGCAAGGTTTGTTCTAATAATTTTTTAAGGCTCTTCTAGTTCGTCCTTATAATGAATTTGTGGCTAAGTAAACAATGTCGAAATTTAGCCAATGCTTTTGTAATGGCAAAGAATTCATTTGCATAGGAAGATTGTTTATGCATTCACGAGATAGTTTCGTTGAGAAATATGCTACTGAATGTTGTGCTTGACTCAAAACTGCCCCAATACCCGAACTTGAATTATCTCTCTCGAGAATAAATGGTTCCTTGAAATTAGGAATAACCAGTACTAGTACTGAAGTCCTCGCTTGTTTGACCTGTAGAAAAGTTGTCGAAGTTAATTCAGACTATTGAAAAGAATTTTTCTTCAACAAATTAGTGAATGGATTAGCCACAGACGAATAGTTCCTTATGAATCTTCTATAGTAACCAGTAAGGCCTATAACACCTATGAGTTGTTTGATGAAAGTAGGTTGTGGCCAACTATTAATAACTTCCAATTTTGAAATCTCCATAACAACTCCTGCTCCAGATAACACATGGCCCAAGTAATCATTTGTTTAACTCCAAAAGAGCATATAGAGAGCCTATCATAGAGTTTTTGTTGTTGTTGAGTCTTCAACACAAACTCCAAATGGTATAAATGACATTGCCATGTAGGAATATAAACCAATATATCATAAAAAAACACCAACACAAATTTCCTCAAAAACTCTTTTAAAAACCTCATTCATAAGACTTTGGAATGTGTTAGGGCATTAGTGAGCCCAAATGACATAACTAGTCATTCTTAGTGCCTGTGATGTGTTCTTGAAGCAATTTTATACCTATCCTTAGGTTTTAACAAAATTTGGTGATAACCAGATTTCAAGTCCAACTTGAAAAAAAAATTGGGCTCCAAATAACTCATCAATTAATTCATCAACTGTTGGGATTGGAAAAGTATCCTTCATAGTAACAACATTTAATGCCCTATAATAAGTACATACTCTCCATAATCCATCCTTTATTTTAATGCCCTATAATAAGTATAATGTCTTCTTCCAACATACCTTGTACTAATCTTTCAATCTCATCCTTGTGACTGTGCAAATATCTATACAGCTTAACTTTGACTGGCTTAGATCCATCAATAAGGGGAATAACATAATCATGATACCTAGGTGGTGGCAGGGAATATGGTGTCTCAAATACAAATTGATATGTGTGCAATAGAAGAGTCAATTCAGGTTGTACATCAACTGACAACTTAGGTAATGGACACTGAAAACTAAGAGAGTCCATAAGCTCCATGCTGAAAGCTTCAGCAATAAAATGAGTAGAAATCATTCTTTTGATGTGATGTAATTGAGCCTAAGTGGGGGAATGATCATTCTCACCCTACAATGTTATAAATTGGCCATTATGCAAGAATTTTAGCTACAACGAGTCGTAATATACAATGTGAGATTATAATGTTTTTAACCCATTAGCACCCAGTATTAGATCGGCTCTTGATATAGGTAATAAAATGTCGGGTAATTGAAATTGTTGTCCTGAGCTTGAATATTGAGATCTTTAATCATTCCTTTAATAGTCATATAATTACCATGGCAAACCATAACCTTAAATAAGGGTGTTGGTTCAACAAGTAATTTCAGAAAGTTGGCCACCCTTGGTTGCAAAAAGTTTTCTGAACTTCCACCATCAACCAATACTTTCACTAGCAAGGTATTAATATGGGTAATAAATCGGATAGTCCCCACACTTGGACCACCTTTCAGAGCATTCAAAGACCAATGACGGGGACTTTTAATTCCACTTTTAGGGTTACTATTAGTATCTCCAGAGCATAAAAAATGGTCTCAGATTCAACTTCATCCTCATCAAATTTTAACATAAGCATTTGTCTATTAGTGCACCTATGGTTAAATGTAAACTTATCATCAGAAAAGTACCACAAGCCTTTTTCACGCCTCACTTGCATTTCAGTAGGAGAAAGTTTCTTAATAACCCCATTTTTTAGAATTAGGAGTGGGTAATAAAGGAGGCAAGGAAGACTTATTGGTATGTTTAACAACATTAACAGACACAAAGTTTGAATGAGTAGTAGTAGCAAGAAGTGGGGTATATTTATGAACATAATTATTAGGACAAGATGAAACTTTTGGTGCATATTTTTCTTCATATAATTTTGCCACAACATCTCTACAAATATCAAGATTCAAGCCAGTAACAAAGCAATTTAAAATAGCTTGCCTTCAGATATGTTAGCCGGACTCATGAATTTCAAGTAATAATATGAAATTGAATCAGTTTCTTGGAGTTTAAACAATTCACCCATAGGATAATAAAAAAAGAGAGGGATCAAACTAAGATTCCAAGGCACAAGTAAGATCTGACCATGAATTCACCGATTCCATGTGTTGAAGCATTTGAAACTAAGGAATGACATCTTTCTCAAAATGAATAGTAGCAATCTCTACTTTATCCGCATTAGGTGTATGATGATAGCTGAAGAACTTCTCAGCTTTAAAAATCCATTCTAAAATCGAAGTATGACCATCAAACTGTGGGAATCTCAGGGAAATGTCTCGAACAGAAGAACTAATATAAGTAACAGAAGAGCTCGAAGTGTCACCATCTGAGTTCATACCACCAATGACACGACCTTGATTCCTAAGTAACAACTCTATCTTTTTTTGTATTTTATCAAAGCGATCTTGATTTTTCTTTGATACGTGCATTGTTCTTCCCTCTAAGTTGTTAGAGTGTTAATCTGAACATAGTTTGCAGCCTTTGTACAGTCGTTGTTGTCATCCATTGATGACAATGAAAGCACCAAAGAAAAAGTAAAATATTTTATATTCCAAAATCAGATACCAAAAGCAGTACAATGAGAGTGTTTTTATGGAGTTTTTTGTATAAAGTAAATAAGAAATGAAAATCCACTACTCAACATTAAACAATGCCATATGTAATTTCAGAATCCACCTAAAGCGGGGTAGAAGAATAAAAGCAGTCAGATGAGAATGACTGAAGGAGAGTAAATGGCTCAGAAAGAAGGAATAATCAGGAAGAAGAATCATACCCACATCATGTGTTGAAAATCCTTTAAAAAAATATTCTCTTTGTGGTGTCTCATGCTTTTTCTCCCTCATTTAATTTCTTGATCAACCTCCATATGTTCTTTACCCATAACAAACTTTCTCACATTTTTACTTGTTACATGTAGACTATTTTCAGTTACTATTACCCATTTGAGTTGCTTGTGTCATTTATTTAATCAGTCGAACTACTTTGAAACCAAAGAAATGTTTAAACATTCAAACATTAAAATTAGTGATTCATGGTACAACCGTTGTTAATCAGAATCAAAATTTAGATATGGGTGTTTTTTTCAATGATTTGTTGATAATTTTTCTAATATTAATTAGGAAAAAATTTTCATTTATGTCATAATTAACTAGATTCTTTTTTACTTGTAAATGGAACAAATTTTTCAATTGGTATTAATAAAATAAAATCAGAAAAGACTTTTCTATCATCAAAATCGTGAAAATAATCGTAATTAATATTTTCTTATAAAATTTGGCTAAAAAATAATAGCAATCAAACATTAATTTAAAATATCTTAAATATTACAAATAATTTTGTATATTTAATAATGATAAGAATATTTTATTTAAACTAAAAAATTACTAATTTTGTTTTATAAAAGAAAAATATTTAAAATATATAATATTTCAAAGTGTTAAATATATTTTTAGTCTTTTAACTTTAAGTAGAAATTAGAATTAGTTTTTCTTCAAATTTTGATTAAATTGATATTTAGAATTACGTGAATTTAATATTTTTAACCAAATTTTATTAAATTTATTTGAAGTTTTAAACGAGTTTTTTAATTAACATTGAAGAAAAAAAATGTGTCAAAGAGTGTAAGTAATTCACATGTTATCATGAAATGTGTTTGAAACGTCAAATAAACTTAACAAAAATTGGTTAAAAGGACTAAATCTACATTATTCCAAAATTGAAGGACTAAATTGATCAAAATTTCGAAAATAAACTAATTTCAATTTTCACTTAAAATTAAAGAAACAAAAATATCTTTAACCCTATTTTAAAATATGATAAATTCAAATTTAACCTATTTTAATATGGTGTGAATTTTTTATAAATTCATAATTTTATAAGCTTTTCTACTAAAGTAATGTGATTTTTTTTTAATTTATTAAAATAGATAATTTTAAAAATGTTATAAATATAAATAAATGAAGTCAATATAACATAATTTTATTATAAAAATTCATATACACAAATTTAATTCAGAATACTTTTAAATTTGAAATCGTGTTAAGGTAATATAAACTAATTTACAACATTTTAAGCTAAAGTTGTGTTAATATGATACGATTTTAGTTTAAAATGTTTTGAACCAAAATGATGTAAATATAACACGAATTATATCAAAATAAGTAATATTATTAAATCAGATTTTGATTTAAAATATATTGAACCAAAATTATCACCGTGATATATTTTAACTTAAAAATGTTATGCATTAAAATCATCTTACCTTATCATGATTTTCTTACAATGAAATCGTGTTAAGATTTTACTATTTATTATATTCATAAATTTTTTTAAAGTTATTTATTTTAATAAATTTATAAAAAGTACACTGATTTAGTTAAAAAAATGATTTTGCAAGTGATGGAATCACGATGACCCATTGGTTCTAGAAACGCGGCCTGCTTGCTATCTGAGATGAAAGAAGGCAGATTAGCATGCTATCACTGGAAAGCAGTGCACATCCACGGCCTCTTAAACATATTCACCACTAAATCATTTTTAAGAGGGTTAAATATGTTTTTAGTCCCTAAAGTTTCAGTAATTTTTTGTTTTAGTCCCTGCATGAAATATTGATGGCATTTAGTCCTTCTAGTATGAAAACATGTATGTTTAGTCCCTAATTTTGGACGATGTCAAGTTTTTGCTTAAGTGTCTAATGACCATGCCACCTATTCACTCTGCCACGTAGAATTTATTTTAATTTCGAATGAAATTAAGCATTTTAGCACGTGTTTTAGTGAGTTCGTTTTCTTATAAATCACATTTTAAACACCAAAACATGTGCTAAAATGCTTAATTTCATTTTAAATTAAAATAAATTCTATCTGGAAGAGTGAATAGGTGGCACAGCTGTTACACACTTAAGCAAAAACTTGAAGTCGTCCAAAATTAAGGACTAAATATACATGTTTCCATACTAAGAAGACTAAATGTCATCAATATTTCATACAGGAACTAAAAACAAAAATCACTAAAACTTCATATACTAAAAGCATATTTAACCCTTTTTAAGAATAAGTTATTTGGATAATAAGTTAAAAAGTGAGAGGATAAAATAAATATAATGATATAATATTTTTTATTACGCAAAATTTAATTATTATTATTTCCAAAGCTTTCTTAGAAGAAATAAGAATTTGAACCAACAAACATCTTTTTTTCTTTGCGTTTTTTGTAGATTGTTGATTAAGAGAATTGACAAGGTAAAGAAGCTCTACTGCTATGATGTCGCTTGCTTTGAAATCGAGATGATGCGGAGGAATGGAAGTGTCACTCTGGAAGACAACGTGGTAGACAAATCGATTTTGAAGTCGCTGTGTCTGAAACTGAGACTGGTGAGACATTTCTAAAGCTTGGATAAGAGAGAGGCTCGAACTACAGTAAAGTCTTGTTCAATGATGTTCTTCTTCACATTACCACAACCAATATATTGTTTAAATCATTATTTTACGGATTAGATTAAAGAAACGGTTATAAAGTAAGAGTGCTGATACCTTCATTGTGGTGTATTTCTAGACCATTACCAAGCTTAGTAAGAAACCTTTTTCCTATGATTTTTGGTACACCTTCTTTTTAATGTTTGTTCAATTTGTATTTATTGCTCATCTTCTCATTATGATTTGAATGTGGCAACTACCTCAACAGAACGTTTATTATTAGATATTTATTGTGAGTTTTTTATTGCTTGACTTTTTTATATTTAGACTTAATTAGATTTAAAATGTAAATATTTGATTACTTTTATGATTTTAGTGTATTTTGACCTTTTCTTTTTCTTGTTTAAGTTATATCTTCCTCCCTTTTGCAATATATTTTTTGTTCTTATAGATTTCTCCTGTTTTGTAATTGGTTTAAGTGTAATAAGGATGGAGCAACTATATGGTGTGTGAAGGCATTATCATAGGGTTACTGTAGTGGGTTCCATTGTTACTAGTTTAAGAACTCTCCTTTTTATTTTATGTTTTTATGTTGAAATTATGAGAATCATGTGGGCTAATGAAAGTACTTAGTAAAAATTGTAGAACATGTGGAAGATTAGTGTTGAAATAATAAAATATATTAGAATTCACGTTTCTCACACTAAAATATATTATATTAGAATCACACACATTTACTTTTAGGGTAATATCTAACTAATTAGGTGGGTTTGGTTGGATTTTTACTATTTGGGTGTACAAATATCTAAATCAACTTTCAGTTTCATTGAAAATTGTGTTAATATGCACACAATTTTATTTTAGGTTTTCATGCGGATCCCATGGAGGACTATTTTTTTTTTTTTTTCAATATGTCGGTTTAAGAATTTCTTATGGATATTAAGTTCAATTTTAATTTATTTTTTAGCTTGGTTGGAATACTTTTCTATACCCTATTTCTTTAAATTTTGATTGTAAATTTGTTACGGACTCGTCATCATTCAATTTATTGTGTTCTTCATTAATGCTGATAATTGGTTTTGCAAAAATGTAAAATTGGCAATTCACAAATACTTGCATAATTGATACTTACCCACCAAAATTAAGTAAATTCAAATATCTTAAAATTATAAATATAAATGTTACTTTTTGATGAGATATGTCTTAAAACTAGTTATTAAGCAAAATACAAAAAAAAAAGATAATTAGATAGAAATGCTCACTTAAGCAATTAAATTTTACTCAAATTACATAATGACAACATTTTATTTAAACAACAGGTAAACCCTGAACAATACAAGGGTGATTAGAATCTTGCTCGAGTGATGTATCAACATTTGAACAATACAAGGATGGTCAAAATCTTACTCAAGCAGTGAAAACCTTCATTGTAACATAAGTGAATATAATATTTTACTCTTTTCTTAAAAGAAAAAAAAATAGATTAAGCAATAAATGACTTAAGGAAATAAATGTTGTTATTCTAATATTTTTATCTGTATATAAATTACCAAATGGGGTTGGTTTATCTTGACATGTCAATATAATTTTGAATTTTCTTTCTAATATTTATTATGTTTTTAATTAAGTGATAGAGTGGTCACGTGGTAAGAAATAATAACACATTTTGAAAAAAAAAAAAAAGAGAAACAATAGTGCAAATTAATTATTAATGAACATTAGATATTACTTTATAAAAATTAATGTAAATGTAAAAGGTGTTGCATGATATACCTATAGAAGTGTATAATTAATCTCATGACTTATTCCATAACGTATAATTCATTTTCTCAATTGTGTTGAGTGATGCCAATTTTCTTTCTCCGATATGAACCATCATTTTATTTATTTAATAAAAGTTTTGTAGCTGGCTTTCGTTATAGGAAAGAAAATTTCATATCACCAAGTGTTATACTATTACAAATACTATTAAAAATGAGACTAATTCTCGACTATTAAATTAAAAGAAGAAAGGTATTAATATGTGAATATATATAAAGATTTATTTAAGAAAAATATTATTGTTATAACAAAAGAATCATATAATTAAGATTAAAAAAATACTTAGATGGAAGTATTTTAAAGCAAAAGTTGTTCACCAGTTTTCTCAAGACTAAATAAATATGTATTGATATATTTCTTTTGCTTGTGAAATTTACGGTACACGCGTGTACCTGACGTATCTAATCACGCTATCATAATAAATTGCATTATTATGACAACATACAACTACCACTACACATGTCGGATGGACAGGACAACTCGTTTCAACGTATTTACTTCATCATATTATATATATATATATATATATATATATATATATATATATATATATATATATATATATAGCAAATTCTGACTTTAGTAAATAACTTAAGGTTGTTGATTTTCCAGTACCGACATCAAGGCCCAAATTAATCATAGTCATACAAACTTTATAGTATGACCTGTTGTGTACCGACAGTAACTATATTTTAGATAATCTTACAAACCACAGTTAAATTCGGCCACCAAATAAATCTATAGATCATGAATTAATATATTAATTTTAATGTTAATCAATTTAAAAATAAAGTATGTATTATTATTTGCAATTAAGGTCAAAGTTAATTAAAAAATTATTTTAAAATTTATAATAAAGATTTGAAATAAGAAGATAAATTATTTATATTTAGTATGTCATAAATTCTTAATTATTAATATTGAATTGATTTTGACATTAAAATATTTTTTGAGTATCTTCTAACCAATTTGGACAAATAGTTTAAAACTTTAACTTCCGAATAACATTTAGATTTTGAATAATTCATCATAGTTTAGATTATTAAACTCTACCCATATTCAAAACACAAATTAATACTAATTATCTTAAAGAATCTTAAACATTGGGATTTTAACAAAAATGATTTAATTGTATCATTTTGATTTTGGGATTGTTAAGAAAATTAGATATGTTGTTATTGGATTTGGGAATTTTAAGAAAATTATATATGTTGTTATTGGATTGCCCGTCCTTACTCTACCCACACTTTTATCTTTTGTTTTTCAGAACATATACTATTTACATATTTAGTAGGGTATGAAGCGGAAAGAAACATATATGTATCAACATATTGATAAAAAAAAAAAGGAAGAAAATAATTGTTATTTCTTAAAAATGTTTTAGTTTATACATGATTTGCCTCAATGTGATGTGATTCATAAGTTAAATTCTAACTCCACAGTGAATGTGTATCTTTCATAGAATCAGTTTTATCAGAAAAAAAAAATCGAGTAATTAATTTTAAGATATGCATTACACTTTATTAAATTATTTCATAAGTCGGTGTAGTATTCAAAGTCTCTGAATATTTTATATAAATGAATTAATGAACTTATATTTATTTTTAATGTTGTCAAAAATTAAATAATTACTTTGATACTAATGAGATTGAATAATTGAATGGATTTGAACGTAATTTACTTTTTTTTTTATTTGAGTGAATTTCGAGGTAAACAGATTTGGATTTAGAAGTAAATCTTTTTAATCTACCATATAAATTAAATCTTACACTAATTTTCATAAATTTTACTTTTAAATCTACTATCGTTTACCAAATTCACTTAAATAAACAAAAAGAAAAATTATCTTCCAATCTTCTTAAATCCCACTCAATTATTCTCGTTAAAATGAACAAGACCTAAATGTCAATATTTTCACAAGCTTTGAAACTAGTTTTTTCAATTAGTTTCTTTAATCATATTTTTCAATAACTGTTTTCACCTCTACAAATTCGCTCAATTTAGATACACTTTCACAATTTTTTTAGACATCACTCACACCATTCGAATTGCAAACCCATACAATTGGCTTTGTAAAAAAACCAATAAAACACACTAATTAAAAATAATAATTCAACAAGATAATAAAAAATTATGAAATAATTTAGAATATAAACCATTTTTTTTACCTAAAACTTTAGGACCATGTTTTTTTTTTTTTTTTGGTAGCACAGCGCATAATTTGGATCACATGAAAATAAGGTAAGTGTAACTGTCTTGCATAATACACTAAGAAACAAGCAGAGCCAAAAACAGAACCAGAATCCACACTACCACCGGCTTGGCGAACGCATAAGGTGAATTCTTTGCTTCTTTATCGTTTTCTAATATTGTTTATCGATTGGATCTTCAGGTGAGAGATGTTCATCTTAGCAGCACCTAGTACCACTTCATTTCCATTTTCTTAACACCTACTTTATCGTATCCTCTTTTTTGTTCTTCTTCTTTGCTCCGAGCTTACTATGTATTTTGAGAGTTAATGTCTTGTAACTGTCGTTTTTTGTGAGTTTAACCACTCTTCATTTTCTTGAGAGTTAAGTTTTACATTGTGTGTTTTATAAGGTAAAGGGTATACGTAATCTGTAAGAAATGAAGAGAGCGCGAAATGTCAAGATGTACAAGTAATCTAAAATTAACCATGGTTTAATTTAATATAATTTCCAAATGGTATTGAACGATGTCTTTGCGTTGCAAAGGGTCTAAGGGTGAATATGAAAGGTAAATGAAGTGTTTAGATGCAGGATTAATCTAAATTAATTCAGTTTGATGTGATTTTCAAATGGTATAGACTTGTGTGTGTATCTGCTGTGCACTTATGTTTGTTGTGGTTTTTATCAGCTTTCTACTTTGTTTTATTATGTTTTGTTGTGTCATGGTCTCTGGGGTCAGATCTCAATTTTTTATTGCAATTAAAAAACTGCATTGTTTAACTTTTATAGCCGACACAGGTCTTAATTAAAAAATAATAAATAATGAACTGTTGGAAAATATGGTACAGAAGAAAAAAGAATTGGGAGAAAGGGAAAGAAAAAACTACTATCTTGAGCTGAAAGTGAGAACTTGCATGGAAATAGTATATGAGGGAAGTTAAGTTTATATGTGCAACATGACATAATAGATTACTGCAAGCACGTAACTACCCTAACAAATGATATGAACTTGCTAACAAAATTGAGCTATAACTGTGAGTTAACCACTAAGTATGGCAATTAACAACAAGAGTGGCTATAAAATGAATTCCACAATTCAATGAAGAAACCACAATTAAGGATCTCCCAGAATTCACTTTGGCTCCCTCTGTTTAGCTTGCTTAATCACATAAGGTAACTTACTATTGTTGGTTTTGGCGCTGTAGTTATTCGGAACGAAGATGAATAACTATCGCTGCTAGAAATTGGTACTGGTCATTGCGCCGTTCAATTGTTCATTGTTAATTCTTTATGTCTCTATATATAGTGAACAGTATGAGTGAGGTTTCGAAAAAAGCTGCCTCTAACGGTCATGAGAAAATGGTGATTTCCAAAGAA
This sequence comes from Vigna mungo, assembly GCA_036885675.1. Classification (NCBI taxonomy): domain Eukaryota; kingdom Viridiplantae; phylum Streptophyta; class Magnoliopsida; order Fabales; family Fabaceae; genus Vigna; species Vigna mungo. The sequence continues at coordinate 36,830,510 of CP144699.1, forward strand.
CATCAGGCAAAGGTATGTCCAATTATTTTTACACTCCTTGAATCTAAGATACTTATTACTGTTGTTGCATGTGAAAATACCAGTGTACAATGTTTTGAGTAAGGAATGTAGCCTATAATAATTTGCTCTTCCAGATTGCTGAGGTGAGAAGGTTGATAGGGCCATTATCAGCTAAGGAATCTCTGTACTGTTCTGATGCATCCATCACAAGGTATTTAAGCTCACGAAATTGGAATGTCATCAAGGCAGCTCAAATGTTGAAGCAGAGCCTAAAATGGAGAAAAGAATACAAACCTGAAGAGATTCGCTGGGTATGTTACTAATTGTCTTCACTTTTTTAATGAATGTTTTAAGAGAGAATGCATGTCTGGGATGAGTCCTCCCTTTATAAAACTTGGTTAAACGAATATTTGTTTCCATATTCACTTGTCCGTCAACGGACCTGAGAGAATGCAAGGGTAAACTGCAAAACAAAGATTTAGCCATAACTGCTTGCCTTGGTTTGGTATATTTACAGTGTTCTAGATAAGCTAGCTGTAACTGATTTTCTAATGTTGTTCTTAAGATTGATGTCTGTTTCATTATTGTCTGACATGGAATGTGTGAGCTAGACATGCTTTTGTCTATTGTCGATTTTCACCCATTGTGACATTTTGTTTTGTAAAATTATATTTGCATGGATTTTTCCTTAATACAGGAAGAGGTTGCTGATGAAGCAAAGACAGGGTTGCTGTATAAACCAAATTATCATGACAAATATGGGAGATCAGTGCTTGTAATGAGACCTTGTCTCCAGGTTTCTTCCGAGAATCACTTTCAGTCTCTATCTTGTTTATTTTGATAAGGATGAGATCCTATAAAAGTAAGACTCGGCCCTTGGAATGACTAAATGAAAGAATGAGAATAAGAGAAGAATTATATATATATATATATATATATATATATATATATATATCATGACAGCTACCTTGTTTTTCATTTTAACCACATAAAAACACTGTAGAATGGATTTGTTTTACAGTATCTTGTTATAGTTTGATCTTCTTAAATTTTGTTTCCTTAGTTTTCTGGTATATCCTATATTTTGATTAGTTTAAGCCTTTGCAATCAAGATACTTTGAGAAACCACAACAAGGTTAATTAGCAATGGTTCTAGAGTTAGTAATCCATTTTTCATTTCTAATTTCATTTCCCGTCACTCTTGAACTGCAGAATTCCAAGTCAACACAAGGACAGATTAAGCATTTTGTGTACTGCATGGAGAGCGCCATTTTAAATCTTGCACCAAACCAGGAACAGGTGGTCTGGTTGGTAGATTTTCAGGGTTTCAAGTTGTCAAATATATCAGTCAAGGTTGCTCGCGAAACTGCCCATGTGGTGCAAGAGTATTATCCAAAGCGGCTGGGCTTGGCAATACTGTACAATGCACCCATGATCTTCCAACCATTTTTCTCGGTAACTAAATAGAAAACTTTTCAGAGTAGCACTTCTGTACAGTGTTTTGTATGCACGCTGGTTGGTATATATGATATGTCTGCGTCCACTTGGTGAAGTGTTAAATGCAGAGAGACTATATTATGCTACTTTGGATGACCAAGGGGAATTGCGCTCTTTTCTCTTAACTGATGCCTTCTTTTTTTGCTGTGATCCATAGAAGATTTTATTTGTGTGTGTACTTGTTTCCATTATTGATTTTTAAATTGTGATGTTACCTGCTATTGAGGAGTGATTATGTGTATATATTATGGATTTTAAATTGAGATTAGCCTATTTAAGAGTGAATATGTGTGTGTGTATTGTTGATTTTTAAATTGTGATGTTAGCTCCTATTTAAGAGTGATTATATAGCTAGTGCTATTTTTGTAACGTGAGAGTGAATTGTTGCAGATGGTAAAGCCCTTTTTAGAGACTGAGACTCGTAACAAAATAAAGTTTGGCTATTCAAACGACCACAGTACAAAGAAGATTATGGAGGATTTGTTTGATCAGAGTATTCTTGAATCTGCATTTGGGGGGAAAGGAGAAACAGGAGTTGACATTAATAAATATGCTGAGAGAATGAAAGAGGATGACAGTAAGAAACTTTCTTTCTGGACACCGGTCAAGTCTCTGTCATCAGTTTCACACAATGCCCCCTTAGATTCAATCAGGTTAGATGCAGATTCTGATGCTTCCAACAATGAGAAAATTCTTGTTCCTAACTGATCAATACATCTTGGTGTCGTTAAAATTCGATCCCATTGGGATGAGAAATTACATACGTAATCAGTGTTCAGTCAATTGTAATGCAGCAGGAAACTATGACGCTATAGTTTGAAGCCTAATTCAAGAACATTATGCATCAACTTTTATGTATGATTAATGATGACAACAACATTGCCTAGTGGCTTGAAGCTTCTGAGCTTCGACATTGGCAAGAAATTCATATCAGCTTCTTATGTGACTGACAATATTTTACATCGCAAGCAGGGAAAAATTTAAGTATTTTTAATAAACTAAAAATAAAAACCTAGTATTATTACGACTTCTATGAACTTTAGTTTTTTAATCTTCATTGTATATGAAGGGAGGGAGAAAATGAGATGTACAAAGAATATCCAGCAAAATTCACAATAGAACTGATTTACAATTAAATAAAGGACCTGAAATTGTCTTAAGAAGCATCATCAACAGTCTCATGAAAACGTTTTGAAATAAGTATACATAAAAATGGGAGTTCATCTCTACATATATATATATATATATATATATATATATATATATATATATATATTGATTCAAAACTGTACTACTAAAACATTGAAAACAGCCTAGCTTTAGGACAAGTGAAAATATTGTTGACCTAACAGAGCCAACGAAAATATCTCCCCCTTTATGATTCAACTGTGACATTTCTGATTAAATGTGTGTATGTATTTCCTGAAACAGCGAGAAATAATGGAATGTAGCATATTAAGATTAAGAATATGATAGTGTCATAAGATGAAAAAAATAATCAATGAGTGCTTTACCTAAACAATATATCATTGGAACATGTCATCCAACTTCTGCTTGTAAAGAGCCAAACGCTGTCAACAAGTAAAGTTGTCAGTGTCTTTCCAAATTAGTTCAAAAGAAGATTTAAAGGACCGGAATTTCAACATCATAACAAGCATCGATCCAAGTAGCAGATGATAGATAACTAATAATTGATCAGAGCGGCCAGAAAGTGCCAACTCCGTCTGTATACATTAATTTTCATGCGCAGTACAAGTCAGAAATTTGAGGAACGAATGCCACTTTTTCTGGCATCAAGACCAGCCTAAAATTAACATATAATTGAATTCGTTCTCAGAAACTATTACTGATTCATTTCATTTCCTATTACGTGTCGCCCATGCTAATCAACCAGACTAGTTGAAGCCAAAGGAAAGATTTTAATGAAGAAATCAGCAAGTCAAAGTGCAACAGTTTTCTATCAGGTTTAGATTTTGGGATTTAATTAATCAATGGAATTTGAACAAACTTGAAGCTTACAGTCTCTCCCAGGAGGAGCAACAATGAAGCTTTCATAGTTCAACAATAAGAACACGAATCACTAACACCATAAGTAAACATAGCATACACATGATGAATAATTTCACAAACAAAACCATTTGATGTTCTATTTATAGATGACTGCAAGTGCCGTAGCAACCTTCCAGAAAACAATATCTACCCTTAAAAAAATTTACACATTTCATTAAAAAAAGAAAAAGTACATCTTAAATAAAAGCTGATATAAAATGCATCCTAAAAGTAGGATACAACAGACATAAAAAACATACCTTTGTATAGGCATAAACTCCAGCTTCAGAAGGCCTTATGGGACTTCCCCTCCTTATGAATCTTCCCTCTTTGATAATGTAAAGCATGGGAATCCCAGTTGACAGTTCCAAACTAATGACCTGGTGGTGAAAGAAAAAAAAAAAATGAGTATGTACTGTCATATGCAAACGTAAGAGAATAATTTTGAATACTCCAGCTACCTCTTGGGAAGTTAATTTATCAAGGTACATGATAATGGATCTCAATGAATTCCCATGGGCTGAAATCATAACATTCTTTCCAGATAAAAGTTGTGGTTCGATCTGCAGAATTGATGTCAATGGAATCAGTTCCTTGTAAATGTTACATGCTGTCTTCAACCATGCCAAAAATTTGGCCAAACAGCATAAATCAAGCTACATAAATGCCTCCTCTCCAGCATATATAGGCTATAAACTACATTAGTTCCGTAAAACATCAAACATATAACACATATGTAAGTGGACTAAAACCGAGCTACTGAGTTGAGAGGAACATCAAGTTGAAACATTCACCATGTTTGTCTGGAAAACTTAAACATCAAATACATAGGAAAATGGAGAGGGGAGGGGTGTAATTTACAAATCAGATGCTTTTCAAAAAAATTATACAAAAACTATATTTCCACTTACTTGGTCTCTGAAATAGGCAACTGCTCTTTGGGCACACATTTCCAAGCTTTCACCATTTGGAGGAGGTATGTCATAACTCCGGCGCCACTCGTGGACTTGCTCTTTTCCATATCTGTCGGCTGTTTCTTGCTTATTGAGACCTTGCAGTTCCCCATACCTGAAAGGATAACAATTATGGTATGGCAATAATATGTTAATGTTATTTGTGACATTGTAAAGCAGAAGTTTTAAACAGAGGAAACAGGAAAAAGATTACTACATTCTTTCATTTAGTTGCCAAGCTGCTATGACTGGAATGGACTGTTTTTTTGTATCTTCACTAAAAACTTGACTCCACGACCTTGCTCGTTCACTTTCATTGTGCAAAATGATAGGGACCTACAGGGAAGTTGACGGTTAATATTTAGAAAACAACGTTTCAAAACTTTACTGCAGAAGGTAAAAACATTTCTTCAAATTGTCTAGACTAGAATTTAGTGCACTGTTATGTACATAATTAGCACCAGGCAAAACCGGTGAATTTTTCTATGAACCAATTTTTTGGTTTGTGGTGTCTGTCTAAATAGATCAAAACTCCTGTATTTTCAGCTAAGCACTAGTTATTTGGATATGGTATGCTTACTAGTATGCCGTAAGCTTTGAAAAGAAAAAATAAATACAGGTTCATTTGCGTTACCTTCCCACGACGGTGCTGGGTCATAGCAAGCATGGCTGTCATTTGTGCACGAATCAAAGCCGATGTAAATATGACATCAACAGGAATGCTGCTAATTCTTTTTCCAGCTTCAATTGCTTCATCTATACCCTTCTTGCTTAGAGGGACATCAACACACCCTGTGAATAAGTTCTTTTCATTCCATAATGACTCGCCATGCCGAATAAGGATTAAAGCTGCTTCATCTGAAGTCAAACATATTGAACAGCAATAAGACAACATCCAACTAACAACTTAAATTTCTTGAATGTTGCAACCACCTCAGATTTGGTGAGTTCAACTTCAAGAAGCAACGGAAAGAAAGCCGTCCAGTAATAAATGTAATTAACAGGAGTGTTCATCTTACTTGATTTCTTGTTACTGTCACCAGCGTTGCTTCTTGAAGGAGACAACACCGGATCAACCACTGATGTTTGCGAAGCTAGAGATCGAATTACTGTACAATTCCTCAGGCCAGAGCGGTTAGTACTTCTCCTTGACAAGCCATTACCACTGATAAAATCCCTAGCTACCAATCTCACTATGTTGCTTTGGTGCTTCTGGTGACGATTAAAATTATTCAGATGAGAATGGGACTGCACGATGCCAATAGCCTGGTAATATACTTCAGCAGCCATTATCTGAAAATTGAAAGCAACACACCTGAGTAAGACAAGCCCTTTAGAGTTGAAAAATCAGGATCAGAGGGCAACAGTGCTGGGTCGTGGTCGTGCCCAATTGATGCAGCTAATATGTAGGTTTATTTAGTATTATGATGCACCCTCCCATATGTGAATCAAGGAAATGGCAAACACATACTTGCTTGGAAGAATGTTCAATGCCAGAAAGAAAAAAAAAAAAACTACCTTACATTACTATCTAAATCATCATAGGGAAATTTAAAAAATGGTTCCTTACAAAGAGATAGCAGATCTATAAAAGGAATATAGCAAGGAAACAAGAGAAACCCCACATAGAAGTTTCATACGCAAACAGAAAAAGAGGAAGTAATTAAATTAAGTTTATTGAAATGAAATAATTAAGACGAAAATCACGAACAGAAGAGTATGAGCGTACCCAGGATGCAAATAAGGAAAGAAAAGAGGCAGAGGAAAAAGCAATGAAAATGTGAAAGAGAATGTGATAACATTGATATACCTGGTTTATATAGGCGTGGCGAGGAAAACGAGGTGGATAGAGAGAAAGAGTGAGTTTAGTGTTAGGAGAGAATGTAATGAAGAAGAAGAAGATGAAGAAGGCGACGGAAATAGAGAAGCAAAGGTAATGTATTGAGTCCAAGGAAGAGACGTTGATTTTGGAGAGGGAAAGGTAGTTGTGATTGTCACTAGTCTCAACTGGCAGGACAATTGACTGGGAACAGAAATAGAAGAAAATGGTGGTAGGTTTCGTTGTGTCCAAAAACTCGCATAGGTTGTTGGACAAAAAAGACTGCTACTACCTGCATACTAAACTATGTTTTTTGTGCTTATTCTTGTTTTTCTCTGTTCTTCCATTTTCCCAAACATTATTACAAATATTAAGTTAATGACATTGAAAAAACATAAAATATTGTGTTACATGAAAAAGTCTCTCTCATGAATGAGTGTGGATTTTTTTTTTAAATATTAATAAAGTGAAGTGGGAGTCTAATATCGGTGAGTGTTTCTTAAAAGATGACATGTATTTTCTTTAGTGGTCGATGTAATTGTGTATTTAAAAATTATCACTGATTAAATTGAAATAATTTTACCTTGTGTAGTGGTTGATATTAGTGGGTTAAATATGTTTTTGTCTCTTAATTTTCAGTGAAAATTACAATTAGTCCTTTTTTAAAATTTTGGTCTAATTTAGTCTCTCAACTTAAAAAATGTATGAATTTAGTTCTTTTAACTAAATTTTGTTAAGTTTAGTTGATGTTTCAAGCACGTTTCATAATAACATTTTGGTTGTTTATACTGTTTGACACATATTTGTTTCAGTGTCAATTGAGAAACGCGTTTGAAATATCAAATAAAGTTAACAAAATTCGGTTAAAATGACTAAATTCATACGTTTCTGAAGTTGGAGAACTAAATTAGGCCAAAGTTTTGAAAAGAGACTAATTCCAATTTTGATTAAAAGTTAAGGAATCAAAAACATATTTAACCCTTATTAGTATGATATGACTGTACATTACCTGTTTCTTTTTTCCTTAACAAAAAGTTGGACCGGGGAAAAGTTTTTACAAAAATTAGATAAAGAGTTTATTATTGTAAAGAAAAACACTATTAAAATGTAAATCAATATCCTATTTACTTGGAAAATACATTTGATTATTCTTATACTATAATTGAGTTATATAACAGAACAAATTTAGAAAGTATGCATTATGATCGAGTCATGTTCCACATTTAAAAAAATGACCCACTTGTTATCGTTATTAATATATTATTTGTTAACTGTTAATTAACAGTAATAATAAAAAACTCACCCAATCACCACCACGTGTGTGGATTCCACTGCAATGGTACTTTCACTTTCTTTATTTAAAATAAAAAATATAATTTGTCTTTCACTTTTTCTTGTTTTAGAAAACTTTATCCATGACATCCTTCCTTTTATTAAGAAAAAAATCCAAATGGTAAGAAATTCGAAACAAATTTAAAGATACTGAATATCAGAATTGCATAATATCATAATTTCAAAACAATTTTCAAACAAATTCTTAACACAAACTTACAAAAAAACAATTTATTTTTTCGAAATGATCAAATCTAAGAAACCTAAAAAAACTCTAAACGCATAAAAAAATTTAGGTTTAATATTTTAGTAAATTTCTATTTTTGTCCAAAATCTTAAATAAATATCTCTTTTTTCGACGTCTTAATTGATTTTTTATTTTGTGAAGATTGCATTAATTAGACCCTTAACAATAAATTGGACCTAAAGATGTTAATGTATACTTGCGTGATACGGTGAACTATATTTTTTAATTAACATGACTGAATGATGTGGATTTAGGTTATTTTAAAATTAAAAAATTGAGAAAAAATTGGGACCCACCGAAGACTTCTCCCTCTCCTTCAATTCTGCCATTCATTTTTCATCTTCACACCTTTTATTCTCATACCAGATAAAAAACATTCCTTAACTCATCTCCAACCCACCCAAACCTCATTCATTATACAGAGCACCAAATCCTCACGCGTCAAATAGAAAAAAAAAACAGTTATGTAACAAGACATGGTGATTCTTAAAACGTTTGCATTGTCTATAACCACTAGAATCCTTCAAAACAAAACTTCTTCTCTCATTTTAGAAGCTTCAGCATCTCATTAAGAAGATCCGATTAATTACACAATTTCCTCTGTTCCTTACTCATGAGTTGTTGAAGTCTTTACTTGAAAGCAGGGTCATGGTGGTCATTGTTCCGAGGGTTTATGAAGACCCTAGGACATGGCAAGGTGGTAGAATCTTCACTGTCAGCGTAGTTAATGAAACTGGACTCACCGGCCCCGAGGTCCTGAAGGCGAATGGAATTGAACGGAGTAGAGCGACGACGACGGAGAAAATCACAACAGCACAACACATCATCTTCCAAGGAGAACACCATGTAAAACAAGACACCACAACTCCAATGGCAACCTAATGGAGGCTCTCTGTCAACGTCAACGTTAATAAAACCCTAAATCCCTAAATTCATACCCTAATTTGTGAAATTAATTAACTTTGCACAAATCCTAATGTCAGAACCAACTTCTCCACTAACCCTCGCGCTTCCAATCGAACAACAACGATTTTTTCTCTCTCATGAATCCTAATATGAAGCCTCAATCTTCTTCCCTCAATCTAATTTTGAATTGGCAATCGAAAGAGAAAGGGCTGCTCCACTTAATTTAGATTCTTTTGACCATTTTACCTTTATTTAAAATTTATTTCCCCTTTTTGCACTCCATTTTTTAATTCAAAAATTAAAAAAAATACACTTCACACACTTTTTAATGCCATGTCATTTTAAAAGGCACTGTCAGCATGCCACGTAACACCCTCCTTAACAGCGTCTTCTCAATTTGACGGAAAGTCTCTATTTGATTCAATTTTACAAAAATAAGGACCCAATTGAGACACCGAAAAAGAAGGAGACCTATTTGAGATTATGGACGAAAATAGGGAACTACCGAAACGTTAAACCAAAACTTTATATGTTTCTATGAACCACATACTACCGTTAAGACCTTTTATTAATCTAGACTCTTATAAAGAAGACTGAAACAATAAAACAAAACGACTCAAATCGAACCAATATGAACTGAACTGAATTGAATCGAGTCGAACCAAAGTGAACTAGACCAGACCTAACTAAACCGAACTGAATCGAACAGAACCAAACCGAACCGAACCAAATAGCACCGAGCCGAACCGACCGGACCAGATTGAACCGAATAGGACCGAACCAAACCGAATCAAACAGGACTGAATCAAAGAGAACCGAACCAGACCTATCAAACCGAACCGAATAAAACTGAATTGAACCAAAACGAGCAGAGTCGAGCCGATACGAGCCAAGCCAAGTCAAACCGAGCTGAGCAAAATCGAACCGAACCGAATCGAGCCAAACCGACCCAAATCAAGTTGAGTTGAGTCGTAGTGACCAAAACAAAACCTAGACAAGCTGAGATAAGCCAAGCTTAATCGAACTGAACTGAGCCAAACCAAATAAAGCCAAATAGATTCAAACTGAATCGAATCGAACAGAACTGAATCGAGCTTAACTGAACCGAAATGAGCGCAGTCGAATTGGACAGACCCGATCCAAGCTGAACCAAATCAAATTGAATTGAGCGAACCATACCGAACTGAATCGAACCTAACCTAGTCGAGCCAAGTCAAGCCAACCTGAACTGAGTCGAGACAAATCGAGCGTAGTTAAGCCCATGAACTGAATCAAATCGAATCGAACCGAATCAAACTGAATCGCACCGAACCGACAGGGATAGAACCGAACTGACCGAACCAAAATAAATCGAATCGAACCAAAACAAACTGAATTGCACCAAGTAGAACCGAATAAAATCAAACCAAACTGAACTTAATCGAACCAAGTCAAATCAATTCAAACTAAATCAAACTAAACCAAACCAGACTCAATGAAATAATACATTATTGAAAAGATCTAAAAAAAATGTAAGAAGGTGGTGGTAGAAGATTTTTTTTTTTTGTAAAAATATGGTAAACAAGTTAAAGGCTTCATTAATGACATGTTGAAGAATAAGAAGAAAATCTGTACTAGATGATGAATAATATGACATATAAGTGATGATTATAAATTATAAAATTATAAAATATAAAATTAAATATAACGTGTGGTGTTTGTTTGTGATTAAATAAAACATGAGAAGAAATTAAGTTAATAGAAAAATAGAAATGAAAGGAGGGAGAAAAGGGAGGTGTTTATGTTTGTGATGTCTTTTAAGTTGTTGAAGAGCAAAGTGAAGAAATTAATTAGGCAGTCTCACCACTCTCCCACCTACCCATTTGTTATGAGTGATTGGTTTGAATTGAACGATGAGATCAAAGCCTTTCACATTGAAATCTTCAAAGGTCCCATAAATAAAGTAATAAACCATATCGATCACGTGTTTACCATGCAATACAATGAGTCAACACCTACTTCCTCCATTGCATTCTGCGTCTGCTTAATCAACCTTCATCTTCTACAACATTTAAATATATTTTTTTTAAATGCTTTTTAACTTGAACAAATTACTTTATATACTGATATATATATGCAGGTTGTATAAAAAATATTTCTAGTCAAATTTGCCCATCATATATTGACTATATTATAAATTACTTAAATTTTCATTGAAAAACTGTAAAGCGTTTTACAATTTTGTAATGAACTCTTTAATTTGTTTTACTATAAACATTGACTAATTGACTATTTAAATATATTAGTGTTTAACATTTATTTATGCTAATTGATTGAATATATTAATTTATATAGTCTTTTTCTCTCTTTTAATTTAAATGTTGATATGTTTAAGATTATTGATAGTTTTAGAATGTCTGCTGGATACCATTGTCCTCAGTATATCAATTTTCCATATTATAAAGATATTATAGTATACTTTAAATTGTTTTCAACTTAGAATTTGTTAATCATGAGTCCAGTAATAAATTCTTATTTGAAAACAATAATATTGAACAGTTTAAAAAAGCATGAATATTGGTTTTATGAACATTTTTTGTAGCTGATAAATCATTGATAAATGTAGCTGCACTTTTTTTAAAAGTCAAATTCTTCAATAACACCTTTTGTGAACTTTTGGGTTTTTCAACACTTCTTCCATTTCAACCAACTGACATGTTTGCGATTTAGGTTGAAAGAAAAATCAAATATTCAACCAATCACAATTATCAATCGCTTCAAAACATATATGTTTTCATTTTAAATCTACTTTTGTTTTATTTTAAATCAAATTCAATTAATTGGTAGACATCTCCAAAATATTATAGAAAACTACAATAAAATGACTTTATCAATGAATTAAAATTAATTCATATTTTATAGAATATATCTCATTACTCAAGACATTATTTTTCAGTTATGCATAAACGTTAATTTTAATAACTATATATTTCAAAGTCTTTTATAATTTTTGTATTGAAAATTATTATACCAATAAATTATTTAATTTAACTTTTATTCATAAATAATAATACAAATAATTTAATAATTTATAATTATATATTATTTAATTTTTTTTATAATATATACACTTTATATATATGTATCGTGGAATGTAACTTTTATTATAAACTTAATCTAATCTTATGTTTTATATTTATTTATTTATTTTAATAAATTTTTATGTGATGACAAATAATTAAAATGTTAACTTTAGTTGACAAAAAATTTATTTTAATTTTATATATATATATATATATATATATATATATATATATATATATATATATATATATATATATATTGAGTTAGCATGTTTTTTTTGTCTAAACTTATACAAGCGTATTTCCGGTAATTTGTAACTAAATCACGGTATATTACAAGCAGTATACAGTTTTTACATTTTGAAACAGATTTAATAATGTAGCTAGTTTTTTGTATATTATGAAAACTGTTTTTTGTGATACAATTTTGTCAATATATTAAGAAAACTTTCTTTATAAAAAGAATACTTCAAAACTACTCAAAAAAAAATGAAAAATTAAAAAAACATGTAAAGAGAAAAAAAAGAAGGTGCAAATAGAATCTGCTTCTTATACCTATCTTCTATACTGGAGGTTATAGGTACGTGGATTGTAAACATGGGCTTAGCTCCTTTTTATCAGTTAGTGAATAAATATATCAAATTTATTCTTAATATTTTTAAAATAAATATTTTTTAAAATAAAAATAATATACTTCTAATAGTATAATAATTTAATTAAAAATACAAATAAAATTTTTAAAGTAAAATATATGGATATTAAAATGTAAATATTGATTACTTTAAAATGAATATTTTTAATTAAAATCTATAACATACTATTCAAATTCTTCTTATAGTCAAATTTAAGAGACTCTCGCTTATGTTATAAATAAATTTGTTAAAAGAAAATTTATCTTCTGTATCAGGTGTAAAGCTTAAGCCAAAAAAAAATGTATCTTGCTGAAAAGGAAATTATTCAATACTTCAATTATATGAATGTTTTATTTTAAGTAATTAAAGTATTTAAGAATATATATTTAATATCCTTTAATTCTGCAAAAATAAATACAAGATAGAAGAAATCCTATTAAATTGGAAGTAGTGAATAATTTCGGATTTGTACGAAGACAAACACAAGATTGATTAGATTTACACGAATGCAAAGTAAATTTTTTCAGCTTTCATATATTCAGTTATTCTTGATATTTGAACTAAAAGTAGAAATAGTCAGAATTAAATTATTTTAGTATTTTTTTGTAAAATTTTTTAAATTAATATTCACAAATAGTTTTATTCTACATCATATTTGACATAATATCTTATCAAATTTTATATTTAATGTTAATAGGTGCATAAATTTAATGTTTATGTGTAAATAGTTTAATGAAAAATTGATACTTTTTAGTTATCTTACTTCTCAATTACTCCAATTGCACTTTCCATAACATTAAACTAATGTGTATCAATTTCACGACTTAATGCGTGCATTATAATCATGCACCACACAGTTTTCGGCGTCTGGGCCGCTTCAACCACAAGGAGCTTAATTTGGGCCCCAATTAATTACTAACTCTAAGAATAATATAATATATTTTCAAAAGAATTATAAAAGATGATTTCAAATCATGAATTTTATTTATAGATAAGATCTAATGAAAAACAAAAAAACGTTGTCGAAAAAAAAATGCAAAAATCCAACTAAGTGGAATTAGATTAAGTTTGCTTTTAAACCCCAAATAAATTTGTTTACACCCTAAATCCTCGTACAGAAACAGTAAATTTAACCATTTGATAGTTTCTACGGAAGTTTTTAGATACTGATTTGTTACATAATAACAGTTGACAATGACGCCATTATATACTGATTTGATCGTGAAAAGAAAAATAATTGAAATGGACTTTGATCTTATTCTAAGAAACTATAGCAGAAAACAATTAGACCAGACAATACCCAATTAAAACGGATGCCGTTCGAAATCAACCCAAGTGATAGGTGACTTTTGCCAAAACTCAATAATTGTAAGTTAAAAACTTGCAGGAACCTTTAACAGCCACCAAAGGGCAGAAAACTTAATCATCAAAGCCATAAATATGAGAAAATGTTGATTTATTTCACAATCAAGTCTATTATCAGTATAATCTCAAGGAAAAGCACCTTCAACGAAAAACAACACACCTCAAAGTCCAAGACAGATCTTGATGTAATAATATAATTAAGCAGGGTCCATCAACATATATTACATATAACATAATATGAAAATGTCGAGATAACACTCCACATCAAGATTGAATTAAATAGACATGAGGAAACCCAAAACGAAAGTAGATAGTGATAATATACTGAAATCAATCAATCAATCAATTAATTAGTTCTCATTGTCGAACTCCTGGTATTGCCTGAGGACCTCAGCACAGCCATCAGCAACATCCTGAGCCATGAATCCCATGGCATTGGCGTACCTGTCGTCGGAGGCAATGCCATTGTAGCGGGTGAGAATAACAAGGGCTTCGTCACGGCCAGGGGTCACTTCCCTGCATTCAGGGTGATTACTGCTCACAAGCTTAGCATTGCAGACCTCATCTGCATGATCTTCATCCACGTATATTGTGTATGCTCCGCTCGAATCAGTCTTCCCCTTCTTTGTGTACACAACCTCGTTCGTCGTCCTGCTCTTGCATTGCAACATAACCTCCGCACCTGCCAACAATCATCCATCAAACAAAAACATCTTACTAAGTGCATGTTTGGATTCTCACTCGATCATTCGATACCACCTCAAAATACGTAAATTTAAGTAAATGTTCACTTGTGCGGTCCATATTCAGAGTATTGATTCTAGATCTATAATGATGACTTCAGATTTTGTGATATATAAAAAACATATATTTTACCACTAACTTGTTTGAACCACCAAGCTTAAAACCCTTCTGTTCAAAATCAATTTTAACGAAAATCAAAATTGCGAAATTAATTTTTGAACAGATCCACCCAATCAGGCCACAGTTAACAACAAAGCAAACAAGGGGTATAATATAACCTAGTAAGATGTAGCCACATCGTGTGCAAAAATTTAAAACGACACTCAACTAACACAAACATTTCCCCGAAAATAAACTCCAGGTCTTCGTCCCTAGATCTTGCAAGGTACTCATTTATAAGTATACAACCACTTACACAGTCAGATCTGATACCACAGTTGAGAAATTCGAAACGAAACTACCGTATTATCCTAAACGAAACGGTTGTAAGACTAGAAAGGCGAAACTGAAGTAAGAAAACAAAAGCATACGAATGAAGACCTCAAAGATTACATTGAAACGTCAGGGATTAACTTTAGGAAACAGATCTGAGATTTTAGTTCATAAGACAGAAATACTAGCGTTTAAAAAAGAAAGAGAGAAGAAAAGGATTAGCAGTTACCGGCAATGTAGGTGGTTGCAGAGGTCTCAAAACCAGCACGGCAATGGTCACAGTAGACGCGACCCTTCACGGAAAAGGGGTTCTTGGCAGGGCGAATGGCCACAACCATCGCCGGAAGCACACACAAAGCCAATAATAACACTGCCCTTGAGGCCATACTGCTCGTCACCGATAGAACAAGAAGAAGAAAATGGAGAATAAGGAGAAGCTTTGGTAAGGAATGAGTAAGCACAGAGTAAATTGGGTTTGAGGATTACAATAAAAGGAGCGGTGTGAGTGTGAAGTTGGAGAAACGGGCATAAAGAAAACAAAAGCAAAGCGCGTGGTAAAAGTTCGCCTGCGCTGGAGCGCACCGTAGAGAAAGGTGGTGATGCAAGTAAAACATGCCACGTATTACGATAAAAGATTGTCTGTTTGTGATGGAGTTACTGTAAGGGTGTAGAGAGAGAGGAGCGTAGAGGAGAGGAAATGAGATGAGGCGGTGTGAATGAATTGTCCCATAATGTTTGCAGCTGGCGTTGTCGGTGATGGCATGTGAGATGTGAGTATGGTAGTTTACAAGCTGTTTGCCCATCCAAATGAAAGTGCATCTGTTAATTCCGCGTCACGCGCCGAAAATTTTGCATTCCGGAACCTCTCTGTAGTGTTAAAAGTCGCATTATTTTGCTAATCCAAATAATGTTCCTAAATATCAACATGAAAATTAAATGAAACATAATATAGAAAGAATTTGTGTTTTTCAAATATTAAATTTGTGCTTTTGCAATAACACTTCGACCTTGTATCCATTGTATTATAATAATTTATTTATTCTACGTTTAAACTCTTTAATAGTTTTTATTTTTGGGATGTTTTTTAAATTTCATTCTCTTCTTATTAAAACTCTCAATTGGATTTTCATAAGAGTTAATTTGAATTAAATTAGTCATTTTCGTTAAAAAAAAGTTAACACATGACTTTGTGACTTTTTTCTACAGATGGATCAGATGTTTATTTATGTAAACATGGCCTTTGTAGTGTTGAAATATGATAAGAAAGTGATGAAAGGTGACATTTGACAAAATTTAATAATTTAAAATAATATTTAATTATTTTAATAAGAAGGAGATAAAATTGGAAAAACGTCCAAAAATAGGAACAATTAAAGGGTTTAAACTTTTATTTTAATATTTTAAGGATATTTTTTTCTTTCTTAAATATTTATAAGATTATGTTTACCTTATGAAGAAAATACACCGAAAGGAAATTACCAGCTGCAAAACTTTCACCCTTGATTAACTATTGTGACAATTGGTCAGTCGTTAAAGTTTCTGCTGTGTTCATCTTTGGATCCGATAATTTATTCAACTTCATCGATGTTTCTTTTGGTTATTAACATATTATGTAAAATTATTTTGTTTCAAATATATAATTAAGACTCAAATTCGTGACTGTTAGAATTTACAAATTATTTTACTCTACTGCGCAAAGTCCTTTGAGGTTGAGTATCATCATTTAGTCAACCACTAATATCATGGTTTATGTGCTTATTTAAAATATATAAATTAATTAAACCATATTCGGTACTTGACGTTCTCGTATTTTATGTCCAAATTGAAATCATAACTTTTCTTACTATTTTTTATTATATAAATAAAAATATATTTTAAAATATTTTTAGTTTTTTTTTTGCAAAATTATATATTTTGTATATATATTAAACTTTGAATAATTTTCATTTCAATTTTATTAATAAATGAGACCAAATAGTTAAAATTTATTAATGTGACCAACGTGATTATCAGATGATTTTACTATACTTCCGTAATAGGTTGTTGATCACAAATGTAAGAGTCATTAATTTCAGTAGTAAAGTGGGATCCAAGTGGGTGCAGCGGATTGGACCGAGTAAATTTTGACAGTAGGATATAATTGGCTTTTTCAAAAACCTCAGGCCACTTCTTGCATGCATCTTCTTCCCCAAGTTTTTGAGTTTTCCATTTTCTCATTCTTCTCTCTAAAAACTCTTCTCTTTCTGTCTACAAATTCTCATCTCCTTCTACTTCTGATCAACAATCATGCAACACATGAGCTTTACTGGTGTCAAGGGCTTTCTTTTGCACCGATCAAGTTGATTGTTTGATCTAGTAAGTTCATTCCTCTTCCTAAGAAACCTATTTTTAGGCACATGCAAGCCAAAGTTCTGATTGCATGTCTTCATCAGCTTCATCTTCAAAAATCCTGATCATGTTTTGGTCTTTTGGTTGATCTTTCTTGCTTGTTCAGTGGGTTATAGGTATTCTAGAAAGGTTGGTGTTGGTGAGCGTATTTTGTTGATTAATTAAGTAGTTGTTCTGTTAAAAAGGTAAGGGAAACTTGTAATTTAATTATTATTCTCTATTTTTGAATGGTTGCATGTTTGAATGATGTTTTGTGTGGTTATTTGATTGATATGAAATATTGAAGTTGCTGCATGTTAATTTGTATGTGTTGATGCTCATAAATGGTGTGAACTAAGTAGAAATAGGGCTTGATCTTAACTCTACAGTATTTTTTAGAATTCTTTAATAATCGCCGAGAGTCATTCGTGACCGTTTGGTTTCTCTTGTTGTGTTCGGTCTTAAATGGATTCTCCTTCTATAGAGAATTTTAGTTAATGACCGATCGATCTTCTATTGATTATAATTGAAAATAAGTGTTCGGCCTATGTATAGTTTTCTATCTTCATTTAGTGGTCAGCCTAGTTAAGTAACTTAAATTAATTTTTCCTTATTACATTGGTTGTTTAAGATATACTATATGGATTTTAAAATCGATGTAATAAATTAAAATATTTTACATTAATTAACTGATAACCAATTTAATACTTCAAAAAAATGGAGGTTGTATCATCTCAAAGTGAAAAAAATAGTTGAAATCATAAAGACAGTATCATTTTGTTATTCAAATTCCCCAAATTAGTAGTGCAAGAAAAACGTTAGGAGCTGTTAGAGGCGTAGAGGTTGGGGCTCATAATACTGGATGCGCAAAGGTAGTGCTGTCAAAATGGGCCGCCCGGTCCAACCCGGCTCGACCCACCATGGGTTGGTCACTTAGTGAGTCAACCCAACCCAACTTATTTATTTGCAAGCCAAAAAAATTCGAACCTGGCTCGACCCATCACGGGTTGGTGGGTTAAACGGGATGACTCACTGACTCACTTAATTACAATTTTTTAAAATAAAAAGAATTACAAACTTTTTGTAATTCAAATCTAAATAAATTTCACTCTCAAAATGCTCAAGACAATTCAAAATAATAAAAAAAAAGTACAAAATAATCTTTCTTGATATAGAGTCATGGTGACTGAAGAGAGTATTTTTTAGGGTTTCATAAGATAATGAATTAATAAAATAAAATTAGGTGGGTTGGTGAACCAACCCGGCTCACCACGGGTTTAACCCGGATGAGCCGGGTTTAAATGAACCAGGTTGAAAATTGACCCGCATAAAAACAATACATTTTCCCACCCAAATTTCGCCTCTAGTGTCTATATATGTGGCAAACATCACACTCATTTCTCCTTCTCATTTTTCCTTACCATCTCAGTGTCATACTTCTTCCCACCAGCAGTGCTACCCTCCAATGTTTTATCACCAGAACTTCTTTCCATCACTACTCATTTTTTCTTACCGTCTCGTAGTCTCATTACCGGTGCTCTCCACCATTGCGGGCTCGCCACTGTTGCAACCCACCACTATCCGCTTTTCAGCCTTTCCAGCGAGCTCAACTTTTCCAACGAGCTGTTGTAGAGTTGATCTGTGCGATTAGGAACATCATCGGTCCTAATAACATCTTCTTTCTCTTACAAATATGAGAATTAAACTCTCCATGATTCCCTATGATTTTAACTATTGAAAATAAATTGGTTGTTTGATTGTTTGGAAATGAGTTGGTTATTGGCGTGATGCTTTTTTGGTGGCAAAGTTCGTGACAACGAAAAAAAATGACATAGAGGGAGGAAGGAAGAGGAAGAATATGAACTGGGTCGCAGTATTTACCGACGACCTTTTGATCATTAGTAAGTCGTCGATAAATTACGTAAGATACTAGTTTTATTTCATCATTTTTGTTTTTTTTTTCCACAATCACTTTGGTCTTTCTCTCTCCCGCAAGTCTCAAGAGGAAATCTTTGCTTACAACATTTCTTCCATACAAAAGAGTTATTCCCAGCTTTTCAATAATTAAACATTCCTTCCAACCCAAATATTTAACAAATGTAAAGAACTAATAATTTTGCTCTTTCAACCAACTCTTCCATTGATGCCGTGGGACCTCCACCAACTCTCACTCAAGATTTATAACATGCCAAGAGAGAAGAATATGTTCTTTATCAGTTCAAGATTTTCTCTCGTAACCACCTATATTCCTACTTTGCTTTTCTCATACAACTACAATTGAAATTCTCTCACACTTCTAAACCACACAACTATACTCTCTATTATCCTCTTTATTTCAACAGCTACACCGTAACCTTTATATATATAAAGGTTACGGTGTAGCTGTTGAAATAAAGAGGATAATAGAGAGTATAGTTGTGTGGTTTAGAAGTGTGAGAGAATTTCAATTGTACATTATTGACGGATTATGATAGTCTATAATACCAATTATTTATGTAGTATTATTAAATTAATCTTCTTTATGAGAAATTTTTTATAGTTCAATTCAACCTCTTTTCAACTTACTATATTTCTACCTAGATATGATTCGTGAGGAATAAGTCATTACAAGGGAGGAAGCCATGGAGAGAATATCACCAAGGAAAAATAATGAAGGAATAAGGATGAGAATGGAAATACCCAAAACCGATGCAAACACACCTGATGTAGTATATATAACATTTACCACAAGGATTCTCTTAATAATTGATGTAAAAAGTATTCAATTCATTATAAGTAAGAAGTATCAGTGATATCCTTTGTAAATTGAACTAAATATTTCAATATATATTAAGGTGAATCAGTACAAAATTTGGTTTAAACGCCCTAAGTATTCTTTCAATTTTTTTTTTTAACATTTAACTATTAAATAATATTTCATATGTTTTCTATTTATTATTACTCTTTCTAGATTTTTTTTTTAAAAAAAAGAAGTAAAAATATTTCAAACTGTATATTCAACTTTTTTTTTTATGAGAATTGATCACAAAATGTATTTGTTGATAAAAGCATTATTTTAACATATATCCTATAATCATAAGTTGCTTTAAATGCAATAAAAAATGTGTATATGGTGTCAAAAATAAAAAAAAAATGAGGTAAGCACATTGAAAGACTAAGATATCAAGTACAAGATTAAAAAATGGATAGTTGCATAGAAAATAAAAAAGGAGAATTGAAATAAAGTTAATATGTGAGTGGAAATTGAAGAGTGATTGATATATAACTCAAGAAATATATGAAGAAAGACATTTGCTTAACAAAATCAAAAGATAGACTACATGAAATCGAAAAGAAATTTGCTTAAGAAAATAAAAAAAAAACAGACATCGAAAAGAAATTTGCTTAACAAAATCAAAAAATAGACTACATGAAATCGAAAAGAAATTTGACACAGATAATAGCTACACTCAAACATAAGTTTGACAGGTATAACTGACCTTAAAAAAACAACTTTTTGACCGTTATTTTAAATTATGTAATTTATCTTAACTACAAAAAAATAAGAGAGGAAATATAAATAAGATATTCATATGAAAAATATGAAAAAAAATGGGTTACAACATACATACTATGAGAATGTTGCAAACAACATACTACAAAATTCAATAACGATGTTTATTACAATTTAAGTCACCACCTTCGTTAATTTCTTGTATTAGTTTGTGTTCTTCCGTTGATAATCTATTTTCATGCATTTGTGTTTTTTATAATTTAAATTTCCATCTTCATTCAAACATATTTGTTAAATTGATTCACAATATAAATGATTTACACGTTAATTTTGTATTAATTTTGGAATCTTAAATTGAAACAATAATCTAAATTGAAAATCAAGTGTTTATAGTTCTATTTGTAAAAGATTTACGTCGAATTGATTTAATTAACAAAAACAAAACAAGTATGGAAACAAATCCTCTGAAAACAAGAATAAAGGTATTAAAATTTTAAATAATTTACTTATGTATGACGTACATTCAGCTAATGTTTATGTTAAAAAATTCTTTTTATAAAGCGGTTTCTTTTTATATAAAGAAAATGTTCTCTTATACTTCAAAAGCAAAAAAGAGTGAAGTTCCTCACAGATTTTATTTTTTTAACCAAAATCTTAAAAAAAATGGGTGAAGTCCTTATCACTTTTTTTTTTTTAACTAGAGTATACATAAAAGGAAGAGAAAATACTGTTAAGAAGTTAAAATTTTCATAAATCTTTTATTGTCTTAAAATTAATTTTATTTTATATAATGAAAAACATTTAGGTAATTTTATTGATTTATAATCCAGGTAATTTCTAAAAATCATATTTAAATTTAAATTTAGTTCATATTATTCAGTGTTATTTTATTTTTCGGTGTCTATACTTTTTCTTTTTTTTGGTTTTAACCTTTTATATTTGTCTCCATTTGTTAATATTTATTACATGAATGTTAAGACAATTAAATATTATTACGTAAATTAAATAAACAAAGTGACTATGAATTTGAATTATTTGTTGGGTTTTCTGTAAAGGCTACCTTCTCTCTCTAAACTTTTCCTGAGTTTATTTCCTCCTCCATCTCTCTATAATCCTTTCTCCTCTCTCCATTCTCTCATCACTTTCTCTTCAATAAACCATCTTCTCAACAATCAGAACACACATAAGGATTCCTAGCGTTGAGAGCTCGAAATCCCACCGATCAATTTGGCATTTCTCTAACTAGTAAGTGTTTTCCCCTTTTATGTGTAATTTAGGGCTATGACCATGTAATGAGTTTGTTGCATGTAGCCCATTGTGTCTCTTTTCCAATCCCAGCTTCAATTAAACTCTTAAATTTGAATCTTATCACCAAATGGTGATTTATAGGTGGTCTAGCACTTCCGGAAGTGAAAAGGGGCGTGCTTGAGGGTTTTCTTGAGCTAAAAAGAGGAATTTTGTTACTGCAGTTTAGAGGTAAGGGAAGCTTAGGTTTTTCCTTCCTTTCTGATTTTGGAAAATTGGGGTTGCATGAATTTGGGGATTTTGCTTGGGATTTACGTGTATATGAAGCTATTTTAGTGCAATTATGAATATGTGAATTATGAATTGAAAATTCTGCATGTTGAGTTGAGTATGTTTTGTATGTGAAATTGTAAATTGATAATTGTGAATTGGTATGAATCATGTATGATGCTATGAACTGAATGTGGATGGGTTAAATTGCTTGGATTGGACCTGTTGGAAGTGGTTGAGGTAGAAAATTTTGTTATATGGGTAATTTGATTAAAAGCCAAGTGTTTAGGTAGAGTTCTAGGTCATTTGAGAGGAAGTGAGGTAGTGAATTTGAGAAATTGGAGTCAAGGTCTCTTGTATTCTGTTGGGACAGTCTAGGCATGTTATTTGTGACTTGTTAGAGTCATCAAGTTGGTCAAAAGCATATGCAAAGTGGTAAATTTGATTTTGGGTTTCTAAGTTGAGGAGTTTGGTGTTTTGGAGTTAAATTTGAGTCTTAATTACTTTAGATTTGTTGTGTGGAAGGTTAGGATCATCTAGACATATTTAATTAGGCATAAGACAAGAATTAAAGGTGTTAGAAGTTAAAGGAAAGGTTATTTTGGATAAATTGTGTTTTGGTAAGGGTTTAAAGATTAATTAAGACTTGTTTGAGTGTTATGACAACAAAATTCTGATGTAGAACTGGTTGTTAGACTTTTAGTGTGTTTAGTATGATTTTTGGTTCATTTTCAAGGGTTTCCACTAGTGAGATTTTGAAGTAAGTGGTATAAAATAAATGTGATGGTTTGGAGACTGTTGTTAAGTATATTAAAACTTGTTCAAACTATTAGTTGCAGAAAATTTGAGTTAAAAGGTATAGAATTAGATTTAATTGAGTTTTAGTGGTTTAAAGTAGTTAAATTGGATTGAGGTAGCAAATATGAGTTAGGAGAGTGTTTTTCCATGTAGCTTGGTGCATAGGAGATCTTAAGAGTCAATAGAATGTAGGAGGAAAGTGTCCAAGTTGAGATTTAAAGTGTATCTATGAGAGGTTAGTTTCTGCTCTGCACAATTCCACAACCCATGGAAAAATCCACAATTTGCTTGTGGACTTCTCTGTTTCAATTCTGCAATTCCTGATGTAAACCCACAGGTTGTGGTAAAAACCACAACTCACTTGTGAAACTCTCTGTTTTGTCTTTTGTTTTCTCGAGCTAAATGCACAGGGTGTGGAAACTTTCACAACCCAGTTGTGGAGCACCCTGTTTTGATTCTTTTCTTCTTTCTCTTTGTTTGGTTGATGATATATGGGTTTGGTATGAGCTAATATAACATGAATACACTTATATGACTATAAAATTTTATGTTTGATGAAACAAGAGGGGATTATGAACTGATTAAATGTTGTGAAATATAGTTTGAAAGCATGTATGTACAAAGTATGATTAATGGACGTAATTCCATGATCCTCAAGGGAGGTTACATGGTGGTGCCCTGTAGTTATTGTGATTGACCGTATGAATGGCCGGAGTTCAGGATGGGGTTTATCCTGACATTCTAATGATCATCCATGCTCAAGTAGAGAGTGATGATTCATGTGGTGAGAATAGCAGGAGGTCCTAGCCCATAGGTTCTTGGGTGAGTTATAACGGACTAACCTCGGGTGGCAGCTGATGGTTTTCCAGTTACTACACCACCCGGGTGCACAAACCCCTGAA
Organism: Vigna mungo; assembly: GCA_036885675.1. NCBI lineage: Eukaryota > Viridiplantae > Streptophyta > Magnoliopsida > Fabales > Fabaceae > Vigna > Vigna mungo. The sequence goes on from CP144699.1 coordinate 36,854,623, forward strand.
ACTCGACATTTCATACTAGTCCGGATGGTCAAATCACGTGGTCGGTCCTTGGTATCAACAAAATACATTTGGTCATAGTCTGTATGGTGTTATGGTCCTTACTTGTTTGAAATATTTGATTGATAACATGCTTTTTATACCTAGCTTACCCTTGCAATAGTGTGTTTTGTATGTGTGTGACTTTCCCCTTGCAATGATCATCCAAATCCTTGGATGTGAGCAGAAGCTGATGATGACATGCCTTTGGAGCAAGCATTGGAGATTGAAGAAGATCCAACTCTGAGTTCTTAGGACTCCTACTAGTTCTTAGTTTTGACAACTCTTTATTAGAGGACTTCTAGCCTTATTTTATCATGACCTGTATTTTGAAAACACTCTTTAGACTTTCTTAAATCTTTAGTTGGTCTTGTATTTTGGAGAATTATTAAACTTGTATCAAATTTTAAATTTCCAGCCAAATTTGGATGACTTTATGCATCTAATATTGGTATTTCACTCTCTCAACTGCTTTTACATACTATAATAGTTGATTCTTATTATATTGTATGTCTATATAATAATTGGGATGTCACATTTTCTTTATTATTTCTTTATCCAGTTTTTAAAATATATTGATAAACACTATTGTGATATTTTAAAATATATATAAAAAAATTAAAATACCAACATATCAATATATTAGAAAAAGAAAACCAATAGAAAATCTATCTAAGACCCATATCAATCAAGTGGCATGCTAAAAAATTTCACATCAACAATGATATTTCATTAAAGAAAAAGTCTACAAAACTAATTAAAAAATTAAGAAAAGGGACATTAATTACAATATGAAACGATGTTTAAGAATTTAATAAAAATAAATCAACACTTAACTATAATTTTTAGTCCAAACACCATACACATTAAGTTAAACTTTACAGATTTTTATTTTAATTCATCTTTGAAATCATTAATTAGACATGCATGAAATGAATATAAAGTTGTGAGTAGCAAAATATATAAAATGTTATCGAAAAAAGAAAGATTAAAAACTCTATTTGAATCAGTGAGCACAAGATGAGCCATAACATAATCAATACTTTATTCGTTACATTTATTATATATTTAACTTCAATTAAAGTTTATAAAAACATTTTCCTCCACACTCAAGCCATAAATCAATGAGCATAAGATCAGCAATATTTCATTCCTCGTTATAGGGTGTATTATGATGGATCTAACATCAATTTAAACTATAAAAACGTCTTCCTCAATTTTTTTTTTTTCACGAAAGATATAAGTCAGTAAGAAAGCCTAATTAAACAATTAAAAGTCCTTAGTCATACTTAGTTACAATTTTTTTTTGTCGATTTTGGTAAAAAAAAAATACAAGTTATTGAAAATATAGAACAATTATTCTATTAAGCACTACAAACGACATACAAATTGGAAACTATCATATACATATAGTAATGTCTACAAAATTTTCTATTTCACACACTGCGCTACTCATCACATTCATTTCAATATACCTTACTTTATCACAAAAAGGTCACAAATTTTTTATTTTCTTGGTTGCTCGAATTCAATTTCTTTCTTCTTCAATGGTTAAGGATCAACCCTTACAACGAACACGAAACAATTTAAGGAAGGGTTGGAAATAAAGATCAGAGGAATTTTTATTCTTTAGAAGTGAAAAAAAAAAGAAATTAAGAATGTTGTATTATTTGTGAATAATGCTTTTAAAGAACATAGTGAATGTTAAATAAGACATTTTTTTTAACATTGGTTTTATAATAAACTAATGTAGAAAGTTAAATTTAGAATCAAGGTTTGGAAATGTGTCAACCTTCATTGGAAATTGATGTAGAAAGTTAGATTCAACATTTATCAAAACATATGTGATGTTGTGAGTGTAATATAATTTTAAAAATTATTAAAAGACTTCAAAGTCTACATTAATTATAAGTGTATCGTACCGTTTCCACATCCGTGTGTATCATACGGTCTGCCTTAGGACCAAAACACCACTTAGGTCGTCCATCCAGGCCGTTCACTTAGGCTGCCCTCCTAGAGTGTTATATTACTAATTTAAGTGTCGGAGTGTCTCTGACAGATATTCATTCGCACAACTTTGACAAAAAGGAGAGAGAACAAACAACGTAACTTTGATGATGGAGAACCACTAAGAAATTTATCTGATATTCGAGACAACTTGGAGTATTTTAAGTAAGTGATATCAATCCATACTTGAACAATAAAGAACAAGTTTATAAAATCTTTTCTAAATCAACTTTTAGAATAGCTAATGTAGAAAATATTTTATTAATCATCTATAATCATAATAGATTCATACCTTCGTGTCAATTCTTATTTTATTTTATTTTATGTAGTTTAAAGTGATTTAAACATTAAACAAGAGTATTTAAAAGAGTTGTTGATTATCATTAGCTTCTTTATTAATAGATGGAGGACCTAAGAGATGAACCACTTATAACTAGAAAATCACTTTTTATTATGATTTCCGCGTCAACCTCCGCGTCTCTTTATGTGTAATTTCTTTTTATCTACTTTGATGGATATGTGTATGAAACAGTGATCATCATTATGGTAACAATTCATCCTAAAAGCAATTCAAATTCTCTATAGGGACCAATATGCAAAGTAAATTGCAAAAAGAAAGAAATAAAAGAAAAAAACTTATGAAACAAGAAAGTTACAGAAAGCAGAAATATCCTTAATTGGCGAGTTTGCGAGATTCGAGTAGGACCATTATAAATAATAAAACTATCCCTCAAAGCATTTAACAACAATAGACATCCAAAACTCAAACTTAAGCCATTGATTGATCTCACATGAGTTGATTCTCCATTATAATCCAAATCCAGCTCCCAAAGTAATCTTTGATATTTTCACCCAAAATTAATGGTTGCAACTAAAGATGCCTCATTTTACTGTTTTTGGATCCATCACCCACCAATTAGATTCTCCACTTTCGATACCTTCAGATGTCTCACTCAACTCTATGCAAATACAACACAAAACAAAATAAATGCACAGACACTCTTCCTCACTGTCTTTTCTACAATGTATGCTCAACAATTTCACAATTATCAATAATATGTTTTTCACTGTAAAATTTACCAACAGGGCATAACTGAGATAAATTGGTCAGGGGAAACGGAAGGGCATAATTGAGATTTACAAAGTACGGAGTTACCACTAAATGCAGTGGATCCCAATCTTTCCTACAATGATTTGAAATTTGAGTGGCCAATGAAACTCCTCCTGAGTGGTTTTTTTTTTTTTTTGGGAGACTCGAAAGTATCCTAAGTTCCCATTACAATTTGCATTTAAAAAAAGGGAAAAATCGTTAATAACACAACTTCAATAATAAAATTAAATGATGGCAACTGAAAAGGAAAGGTTGACGTGAGATTTCATTTCTCGTTAATGATGAACATCACACCCATCATCAACGGTCCAGATTCACTCCTCGGTTTTAGGTTCTTGTTTTATTCATCTCCCCAAGCCTCGCCGTTTTCCTCTCCACCTACTTGTAACCTGCTCCCATACCCTTTCTTGCTTCTCTCCCTCTCTCTTCCACTCAGTTACACAGTATCCCAATTTTCTACACCCCAAAAAAAAAAAGAAAAATTAGTAATAATAATAATAATAATTAGAAGATGTTGTTAGGGAAGAGACCTCGTCCTCCAATGAAGAAAACTACCAGCATGTCAGAGATAACCTTCGATCTCAACACAACCTTGGACGACGATGACCAAAACAACCTCGTCAAGGGAGGACTTGGGCCGGACCCAGTTGGGTCGAACGGCTTAGATCAGAGCCGGGTTTGGGCCTTGGTTTCACCCAGAAACCATAGAAGGCATTCGGAAGATTCCGCACACACCCCTGAGTTTTTGCGCGTTTGCTTTCTCTGCAAACGCCGTTTAGTTCCTGGTCGTGACATCTACATGTACAAGTGGGTAATTTCTCCTTTGTAGCTGTCTATGCAATTTTTATCGTTGTATATTAGCTGAAAAGTTGAAAATGAAAATTGCAGAGGTGACAGTGCTTTCTGCAGTTCAGAATGCCGAGAAAAACAGATGAAGCAGGATGAACGAAAGGATAATAATAAGTGTGGTGTGGCATCAAAGAAACAAGTTGCAGCTACCCCTTCTGGGTCTCAAGTTAGAAGTAACAAAGGCGAAACCGTTGTTGCCTTGTAGCTGTGGCATCTTCAATAGGGTTGATCCATGATGCAATATTATTCATACCATCCATGCCCATGCCCTTTCTTACCTTATTATTAGATTTTGTGTTCATATACTTTGGCTTCCGCTTTGTTTTGGTTATTTTTTGCCTTATGTTGGGTTCTGGCTTTGTATTTTTTATGATGCCGCTTTTGGAGAGTGAGTGGTTTTTTGCTTGTTAATCATGTACTCTAGTGATTTCCGTGGTAGTTTGAACATGTACGTAAAAGGAAAAAAAATATATTGTAAATGATGGTATGCTTTTATTCTGGGAGGTTACCGGGGAAACTCCAGTTCACGTACTTACTGAACTCTTTCACATCGTTGTGTTGTGTGTCTCAACGGTGGACTTGTTCGTTGATTCTGAACTCTGTATTTGACGGTCAAATTAGATAGCTTTTCGTTTCTACTTTCGTTGCCCTTGTAATCTTCTTCCTCACACTCTTTTCGACTATTTTTGGCATTTAAAATATATATATATATATATATATATATTTGTCTTTTTCCAATTATTTCAGCAATCAATTTTTATCACGTATTCATGTATTCACGCTTACCAAACAAATACGTAACAGAAAAATGTATGAAACGAAAGTTGCGTAATCTGACCCCATGTATGTTTATACTAAAGTTCTTCTACTTTTTTTTATCATTCTTTTTAACGTGCAATAGTGAAACCACATTACGTCCTTAATCCATCGAATCTTTCTTTTCTTTATGTTTATACTTCAGTAGTACTCATAAGACATTTCATTTCTCATAAAAGAGTACTTAGAATTTCTTTGTTTTAAAATTGAGTATAATTAATTGTAGCTCACCACAACATACGACATCAGAGGGACAATTTTGTAACTCTTTTTCTTCTAAAATCCAGATTATTTGATATCTATTCTCTATTCACACATATTTATATTTATATTTTATTTTTCACAACCTCCATATGCATACTATATTGAAACTAAAGAATATTAACTGTCAAAGGTTATTTAAAGAGTTATGGTTCCCATGTGTGAGCACATCATATCATTTCTGTTTCTTTCTCTTTATTTCCATCAGAAGAGAAAAATTCAGAAGGAACCTAAGGTGCTCTATAAAGGGAAGATCAAAGACCAACTCAGGTTACTTATTCCTTGTTTTTCAATGTCTAATCCTTCTTCCGCTTTATTGTTCTAAGTGTATTGGAAACTGCTTTGATTAAAGAGTTTATTGTTCATTATTTGTTAATTTGTCAATCATAACATTTCTAACACCTAGGCCATCTTTTATTGTCACTGTGTTATTTAGAGATGATGGAGAAAAAACCTTTCAAACATATTTCTATTTTAACAACTACAATACATGTAAGATTCATTTAAAGTTTATTAAAAAAAAACTTGATTTATGTTTAACATTATCTTCCTTAAATAAAGTTTCTACCATTCCAAACATTTTCTTTAACTTATAAATTAATTTAGATTTTAGTGACTTTGTAAAAATATCATCAACTTATTCTTCAATAGGACAATACTTCATCACTACTTCTTTCTCGATTATGAATTCTTAAATATTATGAAAATTAATATCTACGTGTTTTGATCTGCCATTCATGAAATATATTTTTTGCATAATGCAATTGTTGTCTTCTTATCACAAAATATCATTCTGGGAGTATCTTGCTTCTAATGCATCACTTCAAGAATTCTACTTAACTATATTGTTTGAGTTGCACAACAGTTGTTGTTACATATTTTGTTTCAGCTGTTGAAGGAGCAACAACATGCTTCTTTGAGGACCACAATACTACTCATGTTTCTATATGAAATGCATACCCTAATAGCTTTTTCTTAGTTTAACATTTTCTACCCAATCACCATTTGTATATCTGAGAAGCTTCATATCATTAGTGTTAGCATAAAAAATTCTCAGTAAGAGTACCTTTACCTTTGATACATCTAATAATTATTTTTGCTTCTTGTAAATGAGATGCATCTGACTTTTCCATGAATTTGTTTAAAAATCCTACTCCAAAGATAATGTTTAATCTAGTAGTAGTAAACTATCTAAGACTTTCAATCAAGCTCTTATACTATGTTGAATTATTTATTCTTTCATTACTATCATTTTTTTAGTTTCAACTTCTCTTCAATTTATATTGAGATTGACTTTGAATTTCCCATGAATTTCTTCAAAACATCACTAACATACCTTTTAAGATATGAAAATTCCATCATCTTCCTAAATGACCTCAATGTCAAGAAAATATGACATTAGGCCCAAATTTGTCATTTCAAAACATTTAATCATGACCATCTTGAATTTTGTAATCATCTTTAGATTATTGCCAATAGAAATCAGGTCATCAACATAAAGGCACACAATAAGAATATTATCAGGGTCAACAGATTTAGTATACAATGTATGTTTAAATGGGCATCACTGAAAATTATTTTGCACAAAGTAAGAATCAATCTTCTTATATCATTCCATGGGTGCCTACTTTAAGTCATACACTATTATTTTTCTTTCTAAATTTTTTATCCTTTTTTTTTTATTTCTTTATTTTTTTAAGATCAAAGGCTATCACATGGATTTTGATATAGAATAAAATAATCCTAACTTATCATTTTTTTAGTAAGTTTATTTTTACTCATTTTCCTCGGTCAATCCTTAGAAAATTTGCATGCATTACTAAAAATCTTTACATGAGACTCAAAGGAGTTAAAATGAATATCTGTTTAGCAATCTATCTTTACATGAGACTCAAAGGAGTTAAAATGAATATCTATTTAACTAAGATTGCTAGGATGTTTTCACATCATTGATATGAATTTTGTATGTTATGAATAGAGTATCCTGTGAGAGCTAAATTTTGTAAAGAAAAGTTAACTATTGATATAAGTTGAATGATTTAACTAATTGGATTTGATAGTTACTACAATTAAATTTATTTATGTAATGGATGTTAAGGCATCATGATTTTTTTTTAATTTTAAATGATAAGTCAATACATTGTAAACACACAAAATATATATATATATATATATATATATATATATATATATATATTAGTTTGGTGGAATTGGCTCATGGTGTTAGATTTTAGAATTGAAATATGCTCGTTGGGCTTAGTAAAAATATATAATAACACAAGTTGAAACCAATAAATAAAACTAATATATTTATCAAGTTTTATGAAATATACAAATTCATTGGACGAGTCATCACCTATTGAACGACATTTCAAAATTTAAATTCCAAAAAGAATTCATGTGGTTTTAGTTGTTGGGTGAGCCAACACTTGTTGGACGAGCCTTGTGAAAAAGGATCTCAAGGATTTAGGTCACTAGACAAGTAAAGTTCTCGTTAAGCAAAAATATACTATAAAAGATCTAGGTAGCGTGGTAGATAGGTAACGGGATGAGTTTAGTCCCGCTAGAAAATTTATTTGATTTGCTCTGGATTTCTATTCATTGGACGAGTCAAATCCCTAGTTGAGCAAAACTAAATTGATGAAAATCTAGTGTACTCTGAAGGGATGAGTTGTTGATCAAGTATACCTCTAGGAGGTAGGTAATTGAATGAGTGAGAATGCTTGCTAGGTGAGTTTAAGTTTTGAAAACTTTTAGCATTGTCTTGCTAAACAAGCTTGTGTGTTCGTTGAACAAGGAAAAGATTTTGGATATCAAAACTACTTGGTTGAGATCTTTAAAAAGAGAATATACATGAAAAAGATTGAGTAAAACAATGATAGTAGCCTTAATTAGGATCAACACAAGAGCCATAATCTAACATGGATTTATATGTGAATGTGAGTGTGTGTGTGTGTGTTAAAGAGAGAGAGATAGATAGATAGAGAGAGAGAGAGAGAGAAATCGAGTAGTGTGGATATGTGTATGTGTGTGTGAGAGAGAACTGAGTAGAGCCAGAACATTTCTCATAATCTACCATGATTGTTGATTGAATGTATATGTGATATGAATGTAGTTATTTTTAAGGAGGGAATACTTGTTGTATGTGGTTTAAGGATGTGTATTGAATTAGGATTCCTTAACAACATTATTCTGACTATACTAATTATCGAACTCACAGAGGAATTAATTTAGGTGGTGATAACTGATAAATGTTCCTATAACCTTGATCAGTGTAAAAGAGAATCACTTCAATCATGTTATATGGATTTTATCGTGTCATATGAAGAGAACTTACATGTTAAGAAATGACTATGTGTGAATGGGAAGTTATGTGGTAAGTGAAAAATCTCTAAGTTTAATTCAATGCACAAATCTTCTAAAAGTAGAATATATTGTTAGTAATGATAAATATTAATTATGGTTATTGGTTGTGATGTGGGAAAATTTTGAATTATTTGAATTATGTATTGAATGATACTTCCAAAATGGTTTAGTTACTATTTTGGTTTCTATATTTATAGGATTATTGCTTCAATGTCATGTTTTAATTTTTTTTAATCCTCATTTTAGTTCTAATTTTATTTAAAAAGGATTCAATATAGTCACTTTCATTAAATTGGTAATAACATTGTTTCTAAGGTAACCACATGTCATTTTGAGTTTTTCTTTTCTATTTTTTTCTTATTTCGTTCTCCCTCCATCGTCTTTCACCATCTACCACCACCCTTTGAAGAGGAATATGTGAAGGAGATTTTATCAGAACCCTAATTTCCAAACGCTCCAAATGTCCAATTTTGATGCCAAAATTAAACACCCATTTTCCTCTCCTTCAAAACTCACCTCCCATTTTTAAACCAAATTCCTCATTGAAGAACTTTGTGAGCCTGTCTCCTAGCTCTAAGAAACATGCAATATGAACATGAGCTTTTTTGTCACCATAAGTAATACAAGCACGAAGGAGCTCATCATGGTGACAAATCATAGGCGAAATACTGGTGTCACTACCATACAGTGAAATGCCAACAAATTTTTAAGTTGAAGGTTAAGATCATCGACACGTGATATGACGAGAAAGGTGAGTGCTGGTACTCATTAGAAAAAAGATATTGCATTGTTAAGTGTGAAAAGTGAAGGAGACAAAGAAAAAAGAAAAAAAAATAGAAAATGTTATGTGATCACTATTCAAATTATATAACACTAATCTAATTAAATGAATCACATTGAACCTTTTAAATAAAATGATGACGATGAGATTGAAGATAAAAAAATTAAAAAATCATATTAAAGCAATCCTACAAAAATTAAAACCAAAGTATTCATTAAGTTTATCATGATTTATTATCTTTGTAATTTCGGGTTATAATAATCGTGTTACATAAATAAAAAAAAAATGTTAAAAGTGTACAACAATGAAAGACCGAAAATGTTTAAATATATATATAATTTTATAGGAGAAGTCTCTAAACATATTATAATTGTATATATGATTATTTGCTTCTTTGAAATAATTAGTGAAATTATTAATATAATATAATTGTTAATAAAGGATAATATTGTAGTAACTTATGAAAATAATGTGACATCCCAAATTATATAAGAAGACATACATAATGAAGACATCAACATGCATAATAATAATTGAAAGTAGTTAGAGAATAATAGAGGTAATTAGGATTACAATCATCCTTATAACAGTACTAGAATGTGAAGTTGGAGTACTAGAGTTTCTCCCTTCAAAAAGTACAAGGAATTTAAAACTTTAAACACACCAAGGTTCTTCAAAATAACATAGGCTAAAAATGAACCTAGTGGACTAAACTGCAGCACTGTCGTCCTCATCCAAAGTTGTCTCCAAAGAAACCTCATTATTCTATGCTTACATCCAAGTGGATGATCATTGCAAACGAAAGCACATACAACAAGCAACACAAACAAGCAAGGGTGAGCTAATTATATAAAAGCATGCATCGTAGAACATATACATACAAGATTAAACTTCGTTCATTAGTAATTTAAAACATACATCCTAACATGTGACATTCTAGACTTGACTCATCCGGACTTTAGAATGATAGTCGAGCTATGGCGGGCCATGCACCCGTGGTGGCTTGTGATACTTGGGCTCCCCCACCCTGCCACACTCACGAGGTTAGTCTGTTCCGCGCCCTGGAGCATACTGGAAGTCTCCAAGACTAAGACCTCCTACTACTCCTCACCACATGGTTCAGACATCTCCACGTGAGAAGAAAGACCATTGGAGCGTCAGGAATACCCCCAAGACTGAGCTCCTACTTTCATTCTAAGCACTAAGAATCTCACCAAGAGATTTTACACAGATGGAACTTGGTTTACTACTTGAATCATACTTTGATCACTTTATAACCATATACTTTTAAAGCCACAAGAACCAATCATTTCACAGTAACATACAATCCCAGTCATACTTCATAGCCAAGCAAATTTGCCATAATTTCAACACAGAACAAACTTAAGAGAACATAGAATAAACATTGCACTTTTCGCAAAGCACACAAGAGTCGCACAACGAATCCGTGTTGATTCGCATAGCGCACCAACCTGTCTCACCTTGCGAATTAAATCTGATTTAGTGTCAGACTTTGGGGCTCTCGCATAGCGCAACAGAGCCGCATAGCGAGAGAGCCTGGCAGAGAGTTCCCCCTGGAGTAACTCGCATAGCGAGTCTACACGACCTGCGGAACGCCGATTTTGCAGAATCATGCAACTCTTGCCCCTCAACCATTTTTAACCCTCCAACCTAACTTCTAGGACCCCAATTTCATGATAGGGACCTATTTAAACTTTCCTAGGTGGATTTTAGCAACTATACATTGATTTTAAAGTGATTTAGACTTGAATTTAGTTCTAAAACCTCAAAGTCTATAACTTAGGACTCCCAATTCAATTCTACCATTCTTATTATGTTTTAAGCCAGTTTTATGATCTTAATAAGTCTCAATTGACTTGCTTAGACTACCTAAACAGACCAAATGGACCCAATACCCCAAATGCTCATAATCACCCTCTCACTTCCCCCTCAAACAACCTAAAATGTTTATTAATAACTGAATTGTTCACCTAATTACTATTACAACACAGATCCTACCCTCAACCACTCCTTACCAACCCAATTGGTCATCGGAGAAGAATCAAATGTTTGAACGCAGACTCACCATAAACGTTGGTGCATATGGCTAGTCACAACTTGCTGGACCAGGCCATGGCTGCTCTATGATCAGGGATGCACCAACTCCGGTTTTTAAGATTCCTTTATCCTACCAACAAAGTTCTCTCAACAGGTTCAAACGATTTACCTAAATTATCCAAACTGTTTTATTCTGCTCTAGACCTCAATTGCCCAATTTTAATATCTCACTTCCTCTCACAGTAATCCAAAATAGTACCTGTGCACCCAATTACTACCCATAGCAATGCAAATTAAAATCTTTCCCAAGACCTTCCCAAAACATAATCAATCACAATCAATAACTCATTTCGAGATAGATCATCTTCATCAAACCAAGACACAAGAAATCGATCACAGATTCATCATTTGCACAGTCCAGTTCATACTCAACAGATATATAAAACGATGAGAAATGCAGTTCAAACATTACATCAGCTTCAAATTTAACATGCATACATACACTAACAAATTCAACCAAAAATAATTAGCTCCCCTTACCTTGGATTTTCACAGTGCAATTGATCAAAGGTGCCTTAACAGTACCTCCACATATAGGCAAACTCAACAGTACCTATAAGCTACCAATTGGTGCAGAGTGCAGCTCTTAGAGCTTGTTTTGGCAAAAAAATATGAAAAGGAAGTTTTTCCAGTAACATGCAACCGGAAAGTTGCATGCCCTAGGCTCTAGAAACAGCAAAGATAAGGAAGATAACTTACCCGACAAAGAAATTGAAATTAATCGGATGAATTGGAAGCTCTCGGTGCGGTGAACGCTTGAGCACCTTCAAATCAAAGATTGAATGGTTCAATTAGTTGGAAATCTAGAGAGAAGACAGAGAATTTTGAGAAACTTAAGGTTTAGAGAGAGAGAGTTCTTAAGTTAATGAATCAAATTTTGTTTTCAAAAAATCCCCTCCCTTTCCTAAGGTCATGTGACCTAACCTTTAGTTTCCTGGGCACTTAACACAAGGCCCAACAAACCTATACATTTTTCAGGCCTTACAAACATCAAAATGTATTTATTTTTATCTAATAAGTATTTATAGTCGTATAATATAGGTTTAATACCTATTTTGGTCCCTCCTTTTGGAGGGTTTGTTCAAAGTGGTCCCTTTTTTTTTTCAAAAGTTCACTTTAGTCCTACCTTTCGCAAAAACTGTTCAAGTTGGTCCTTTTTGGTAACGGCGTTAAGTTCACTAACGGCAGAGCTGCCAGGTGTGTAATGTTTGAGGATGTGGCATTGTAATTTGTTTTAAAAAAAAAATATAATGATAACGTGTAAATGAATATAATTAGAATTGGATTAAAAAAGGAATTAGGGGTAATCCCAATGAAACCCTTCAACATCACGGCTACCTGCAGTCTAAACCCCCCCTTTTCGTTTTCCATTACACCTTTCTCTTCCCTGTTTTTCAACATCAACAACAATATACCTCAAACAAGGAAGACCAACATCAACTAAGCTGAACCAAGTCAACATAAAAAAGAATAAACTCCTCGCAACTACCCCCATTATCCTCAATGTATCTCATACCCAATACCCCATTCATCAAGTCTTCATGTTCTTCATCTAGGGTTCGAATAGGGGGTTTGATTTTTGGGTTCTGACTTGGGAATTTTTCCTTTGAGAGTTATGTTCTTGTTTCCCAATCGGCGTTTTGAGAATTAGAGTTCTGGTTTGGGAGATCTTGTGTTATTGGTCTGGTCGCGTTGTCGTTTGGAGAATTTTGGGGATTTTCAGTTCTGTTGTTCGATCTTGAAATTGTTTCTTTTTGAATTGAGAATTCTTCTTTGGAATTTTAGAATATGTTCTGCGAATTAGGGCTTTTGGTTCTTTGGGATTTTAGAATCTGTTCTGCGAATTAGGGATTTTAGAATCTGTTCTGCGAATCTGTTCTGTTGTTCTTGCTGGATCTTAAAAATTGGGGATTATTTCCGACCCCGCGTTTTGGGTTTCTGATTTTCACCCTTTGGAGTCTCGCGGTGGTTGCGATGACAGTGGGAACCGTTTCGTAGTGGTCGTCGGGGTTGAGTGAGTGGTGTCGCAGGTGAACGCTGTCGGGCCGTTGCGGTGACTACACTGATTGACCATCCAGAGGCAGCAAAATTCTTCTTTGAGCCAAGAGTGAATCTGGGTTGATACAGTGGGAAGTCAATTGGGTCGCAGGCCTTGAATAGAGATGAAGTTGTTAATATGCAACAATAAGAATGTTTAGTTGGGTACAGAGAGTAGAATTCGTGGCTATCTCCTACTATATGATAAAATTAAATTGTAAAGAGAGAAGAAGACAGTAATAAAGTTGGGTACAACTCTGTTTTGGCATGGGATAAAAGGCCCCTAATTCCTTTTTTAATCCAACCCTAATTATATTCATTCACACGTCATCATTATATATATTTTTTTAAAACAAATTACAATGCCACATCATCAAACATTACACACCTGACAGCTCTGTCGTCAGTGAACTTAACGCCGTTACCAAAAAGGACCAACTTGAACAGTTTTTACGAAAGATAGGACTAAAGTGAACTTTTGAAAAAAGGAGGGACCACTTTGAACAAACCCTCCCAAAGGAGAGACCAAAATAGATATTAAACCTATAATATATTAAAATTAAGAACTGTAGTGATCCTTGGTTTATTTTGAAAAAAACTACGCACGCTACTGTTGAATAAAAGTTAGAGAGGGAAAAAATCGTGGAAGGTAAATGGTGAAGACAATTTTTCACCGGATGGGTTGGTTCAACATGACTATGAAAGACAATGCTCAATCATGACAAGACAGTAAGCCAAATAAATTACACCTATAAAGATTGATTTAATAGTATTTTAAATATAATAAACAAGTGAATAATGTACTAGATTAGGAAAATTAAAATTATTCTATATGTATATGATTAATGGTGCACATACGATCATACATATATATATATATATATATATATATATATATATATATAAAACCAATTGTTTGATTAATGATTGAGAAACAAATAAATTCACTACCAATCACTTGAAAATGCAAAATATAAAAAACCAAAATTCGTTCGTGGCATTGAATTTAACTTTGTTCATATGTTTTGATAAGAAAGAGAACGACTACAGAGGAAATTAATGTGTGGATCACCACCCCAACACATTCAATATTCGGCCTACTCATATTCAGCCAACCTGTACTTGTAAATAACTTTTTTTTTCTTTATATTTTTGTTATATAAATGAGCTGTATTTTATTTGCATTTTTCATTTGACTAAAAATTTTGTCTCTTGCTTTATTTATTCAGAAAAAAATGAATTGCATAATCTATATAAATAAGTTTTGGATATAGTTTATTTACACAATTATTTGAAATTATTAAAATATTATTTTATTCTAGGAATTAGTTTTGGAACTTACTAAAACGTTAATTACAGCTTACATAAATTCTAAAATGTGAATACTGTCAATATACTATGAGAATCAGCTTTCTGTTCAGAAGATCACAATTTTTTTCATCAATACTTTCCAAAAACTACTTTTTGAAAAGAGTATTTTTTGGAGGAAAAGAAAAAGTAAAAAGGGAAGGGTGCAAAGAGGAAGAAAAAGGCATAGGCAAAATTTGCCCTATTTCACTAAAATGTTTTTTTAATTCTAAACTCTTTTAGTAATTTGAACTTTGATCTTTTACAATTTTGAAAATGAGTTAATTTGCTCTTTCTGCTATTATTATGCTAGCATGGTTGATACTGACGAGACTATTTAAGAAACATATACCGATTTCAAAGTTGCTTAAAAATTATAGAAAAAAAAAGAGAGAAATGGAAAAAAAAAATACCTTCACTATTTCTGCGAAAATGAAAAAGAGGAGCAGTCGAATTGGGCCCATTACTGTTCCTCAAAAAATTTTCAGCGTTCCAAAAAATAGAAAACTACTAGGCTCTGTAACTGTAGGGCTTTAAACTTGTGTACAGTAGTTGATGAGAACACAAAGTACAACCAGAATAACTTTGTATAGTAATTTTTTGTAGAAGGAAAAAGCATTAATTTGCAGAAATGCCAAAAGTAAATATTAGTAAAAAAAACTTTGACATTTCACGTTCAACATGTAATATGAAAAAGTCAAATGCAAAAAAAAAAAGTGATATTTTTATAAATAAATATAAAATTTGGACATTAAAATTTATACTTTTCTATGTTATATTAGAAAAATTGTTTGTACGAGAGTAAAAATATCCTAGGTATAATGTTGAATATCTTAGTTTTGAACGTTAAAGTTGAAATATTAAATGTTATATGTTAGTGAATTTATTAAAAATTTGGATGGAATAGTACAAATTTGTTCACTTGATCTCTGTTAGTCACATTCTCATAGTTTTTCATGTTTTTACTTGTGATAGTTTTAGTTTATATTAGTTCATACAAATTTTAAAATGAGTTTTAGATATATATAAAATACCAAAAATAAGCTACGTTTGCTAGTTTTATGCTTTTAAGGTTTGGTAAAACTCTAAAAATGACTCATTTGTTAAAAAAAACAAAGCAGGAACGTCTAAAAGTGCATTTTTTTAGTCAATTGATATAAAAAATGACCATTTTCAAATGTTAACTGATGTGAGAAATAATCATTTTAAGACAGTTAATTGATATTAGAAATTCCATTTTCTGATGTCAAATTACTTCTAAAAGTAGTCATTTTTTATGTCAATTAACGTTTGAAAACAATCATTTCTAACGTAAATTGGTTATTTTCTATGTTAATCAACGTCTCTCGTTATGACGTTAGTATTTTTGCATATATTAAAAGTAAAAAATAACATATATCAATTTTTTTACACTAATGAAAGATGTAAGTTACCATGATAAAGACTTAAAATTAAGAAAATAAGTCTTTAATTTTCCAAAAATAAACAGAAAAAAGTTTGGAAAACTGCATCATCACCTTTTTTAAATTCAGTTTTATAATAAAAATGTGTTTGTCTATTTATTTATTTTTAGGTTACATTCTTGATATAATTAATATAAATAAAAAAATCAATTATCATAAAAAAAATTAACATTGATGACACAAATATATATTATAGTAAAAGAAAACTAAAATTGAAATGAATATATATTTTATTAGAACATTTCCAGGAGATGATCTTATGTTCAAGATATTCATGTTGTGAAATATATAACATATTATGATAGCACATATATGTTCACCGATCGGTCTCATTATTTTGATCCGTTCGGTTTTATTTCTTTGTAGTACTGTGCATCATTCGGTTCCACTTATCATGGACCGCTAGGCTTTGGCTTATTGTTTTGTTGTGTTTTTTGTGTACTGTCTTTTCTTTTATATATCTATCTTCCCTTGTTTGTATCATCAATCAATCAATCAATCATTCTATAAATGAAAAGCTTTTTCTTCTCTTTTAAACTTTCCTTTTCTCGTTGAGTTGTAACTCTATGATGGTATCAAAAGAATTTTATGCTGCACTCTGATTACTGTTTTCTTGTTCTCGTTTTCCTACCTTCCTCTTCCTTCATGGCTACAACTAATACACCTTCCTCCACTCAAGATAATGCACCTTCGTATCTTTACCTTCACCCAAATGAGAACTCTGCCATATCCCTTGTCTCACCTGTTCTAAATACCACAAATTCATGGAGCAGATCCTTCATCACGGCTTTTTCTGCAAAAGACAAGGTAGAGTTCGTTCTTGGGTCAGCTATTCAACCCTCCAAGACTGATGCTTTCTTCCCTGCTTGGTTCCGTTGCAATAGTATGGTTGTTTCATGGCTTCTCCATTTGGTCTCTCCTTCAATTCGAGAGAGTATTATATGGATGGATCTTGCTATCGACATTTGGACTGATATGAAAAACCGCTTTGCACAAGGTGATCTTGCAAGAATTTCCACTCTACAAATGGAAGCCACCACTTTATCCCAAGGTGAGCTCTCTGTCACTGAATTTTTCACAAAGCTCCGAGTTATTTGGGATGTGCTTGACTGTTTCCGCCCAGACCCTGTTTGTACCTGCAAGCCGAAATGCTCCTGCACAGTCTCTGTTATTCTTTCCCAACGTAAACATGAAAACCGTGCCATGCAACTTCTATGAGGTTTGAATGATCATTATACTAATATCCAATCTCATATTCTTCTTCTTGATCCTATTCCTCCCATTTCCAAATTTTTTTCCCTTGTTATTCAACAAGAACGTCAACTGATGACTGACCATATCACTGCTTCTGTTACATCTACCTCTCTTTCTAATACCTCTCCCACAACTGCTCCCACCTCTCTTACTTGCACTTATTGCAATAGAGTTGGCCACCAAGAAAATACTTGTTTCAAAAAACATTGTTTCCCCAACCAAGAACACAAGACTGTCAAAACCACTAATAACAATTCTCGCAAGATCTACACTTATTGCCACAAAAACGGCCATACCATAGATGTTTGTTTCAAGAAACACGGTTATCCACCAGGCCACAAGTTTTCCAACAAACCTGGTCAAATTCACAATGCCATTTCGTCAACTGATATTGATACTTAATTGAAAAGCTTGGATCAAGAACACTCTTCTCTTGAAACCATTCAACTTACTCCTCAACAGTATCAAATTCTTGTTGCGTTGTTTAAACAACCTACATCCAACACTTCCAATGTGCAAATCAACCAAGTTGGCACTGTTTCTACCAACACTTCTCCAGGTAATATTGTTTCAATTTTTCAAATGCAATCTAGTAATATCCGGCTTCTTGACTCCGGTGCTACTGATCACGTTTGTATCTCTTTAAAATTCTTTACTTCTTATCAAAAGATTAACCCCATTCCTATAAGTTTACCTAATGGTAAAATCATTAATGCTCATTACAAGGGTACCGTTCAATTCAATACTAAACTTTATCTTTCTAATGTGCTCTATGTCTCTGATTTTTCATTCAACCTTATCTCTATTTCTAAACTTATAGCTAACCACAACTGTCAACTAATTTTTTCTCCCTCTGGCTGCATTGTGCAGGACATACACAGTCAAGAAAAGATTGGTTTGATTAGACACCACAATGGCCTATATCTCTTTGATCCCTCTACTTGTAAAATTGACACTAATATTAGTCCTGTAATATGTTCCGTTCAACATCCAAATTTATGGCATGCTCGTCTTGGACATCTATCACATGCTAGGTTACAACTTTTGCAAAACAAACATGTTTACATAAAAACTGATGAAACTCATAGTTCTTGTGAGGCATGCCATCGAGCCAAACAAAAGAAACTTCCTTACACTGCTAGCACTTCTACATCACTATCTTCTTTTGAATTATTGCATATTGATATATGGGGTCCCACTACTGCTTCTATGAATGGTTTTAAATACTTGCTAACCATTGTTGACGATTACTCTCGTTATACTTGGATTATACCTATGCTAAATAAATCTTCTGTCAAAAATCACACACTCAATTTCCTCTACTATATAGAAAATCAATTCAATAAAAAAGCTAAAACTATTCGCACTGACAATGGTGTTGAATTCATTATGCATGACATAAAGGCATTATTCATCAAACTACTTGTGTAGAAACCCCTGAACAAAATGGAGTGGTTGAACGTAAACATCAACACATCTTAAATACCACTCGTGCTTTGCTTTTCCACTCACATCTACCACTTGCTTTCTGGTGTTATGCAGCTCAACATGTTGTTTTCTTGATAAATCAAATGCCTACACCTGTCCTACAGAATGATACACCTCACGAACAGCTACATGGATCTCCTTGTGATCTCTCGGTGTTACGCATCTTTGGCTATCTTTGCTATGCCAACATTATTATTGCTCACCGAAAGAAGTTTGATGATCGTGTTGTTCCTGGTATTTTCTTAGGTTTTAAAAAGCACACAAAAGGTTACCTCTTCCTAAACCTAAAAAATCACAAGGTTGAAGTATATCGTAATGTTGTTTTTCATGAAAATGTTTTCCCATATCATAATACTACTAAGACCGACAACTCTCTATCTCTACCACTGCCAAATCACTATACAAATAATTATGATGATCTATTATTGCTCGATTTTCCACATACTTCCATTTTACCATCTGGTGCTTGCACTAATGACACTTTTCACAGCACATCAATAGATATACCTCAAATCAATGACACAGGCAGTGACATTACCACTAGCATAAGAAGATCTTCTAGAACACGTAAGATTCCTACCTATTTAAACGATTTTCAGACTATCAGTGTTGTTCAATATCCCATTAGGAATTACCTTCAATATAATCGGCTTTCTCCTACTTTCAAGCATACAATATTATCTATTTCATCTCATGTTGAACCAACCTGTTACTCTGCTGCTTCAAAACAACCTCAATGGGTCACTGCCATGCATGCCGAGCTTGATGCACTACAGGCTAATAACACTTGGGAACTTACCACTCTTCCTCCGAACAAAACAGCCATTGGCTGTTGTTGGATTTACGAAATCAAATATAATTCTGATGGCTCTATCGAACGATATAAAGCGCGGCTTGTCGCCAAAGGATATAACCAAATTGAAGGATTGGATTATTTAGATACCTTCGCTCCTGTCGCCAAACTCACTACCGTTCGGCTTCTTCTTGCCATAGTTGCTTCTCAGTGTTGGTCACTCAAACAATTGGATGTTAATAATGCTTTCTTACATGGTGATATTCATGAAGATGTTTATATGAAAATTCCTCCTGGCCTTACCACTGCCAACAAAAATCAGATTTGTAAACTCCAACGTTCTTTATATGGTCTTAAACATGTTGGCCGTCAATGGTATGCTAAATTACATAATTTTTTACTCTCAAATAATTATAACTGTTCTATATCTGACAACTCTCTTTTTCTGAAACATGATGGCAACCACACTACAACGTTACTTATCTATGTTGATGATATCCTCATAACTGGCAACGATAATGGAGAAAGTCAACACGTCACTGACCTCCTTCATTCTACTTTCCGCATAAAGAACCTTGGTGATCTGACTTACTTCCTCGGTCTGGAGGTTGCCCGCAACTCTAAAGGCATACATCTTAGCCAACGAAAGTATGTCTTGGATCTCCTTGCTGAAACCGACCTGCTTGATAGCTCGCTTGTTCCTACTCCCTTGGTTCCAAAACAATCTTCTACAAATATCGCTCGGTCTCTTGATGATGATGTTGCTGCCTCCTATCGTCGTCTCATTGGAAAACTCATATATTTGACCACAACTCGTCCTGAAATTACATTTGTCGTCAACCACCTCAGTCAATTCATGTCTGCACCTACGACTGCTCATCAACAAGCTACTCATCGTATCCTACGCTACCTTAAAGGTACTCCTGGTACTGGTATCCATCTTCCAAGCAACTCTACTATTCAACTCAAAGCCTTTTGTGACTCTGATTGGGCCACATGTCCTGATACTTTTCCATTTTCCTCTGGTAAGTCATCTTCATCTTTCTGTGCAATGTTAGGGCTGTGATCATGTAGCAAGCCTCGCTGAATGTAGTACATTGCTTCTTCCTTCAATTTATAGACTCAATTAGGTTCTAAAACTTTTGTTTTATCATCAATGGATGATCCATAGGTACTGTTAAGGGTTTTTCCTAAGACACGGGACAGTGTTGAATTCTCTTTGAGCTTAGCTGCTGGAAATAGAGGTAAGGGAAGTTAGGTGTTGATTTTCTGTTTTGAGATTTAATGATTGAATAAGCTAGGGTTATATGTTTAATTTTGTGAAATCAAGTGCATGCAAATCTGTTTTGATACATGGGTGATGTTAGGTTGAAAGATTTAACTTTGCATGTTAAACTTAGAGCTATTTATATATCTACTGGTGAATCTGTGAATTTTGGATTATGATTTTGATTTGTTTATGGTGTCTTACTGAAGATTTAATATATTGAGGAAGTGAACCTATTTGTGTAGGATTGTTATATGAAAACTGAGTGAATGATAGTGTATTGAGTCTTATTATGAAGAACTAAGATAGTCAAAATGAGATTTAGACATTTCTTGTAGTGTTGGACAGTTTAGATAGTCTATATAGGTCAAATAGGACCTAATTGGATCCTTAGAATGGTCAAAAACAGGTACTAAGTGGTAAATTGAGATTTAGACCTCTAGGTGAATAAAAATGTGGTTTATGGGTGGGAATTGATGCATAAACACTAAATTATGGGATTAAGAATGCTTAAAACCAGTTAGACAAGTTTAATTCATCACATAGATCAAGTTGGGAGTGTTAGAAACTCATCAAAGTGTCTCAGATGCACTAAAATCAGAAAAATCAGGTTGTTGTCAAAAATTGATAAGAGTAATCGATTATCTCACTTGACAATCGATTATTCTAGTCAAAACATCATATTTCCTTCAAAGTTCTTGTAAATAATCGATTATTACATATAATAATCGATTATTGTCGTCGAAAAATCATCTAGGACAGTTTTAGGTGGTTTTCGGGGTTCCGGGTATATTTTTGGACGTTCTTTAGGTCGTTCTGGGGGTTTTTGACCCTTCTGGAACTGTTGGTGATAGTTCCAAAGTTGTTTTCCTTGTCTAAGTATGATTTTAAGGGGTATTGCATTGTTTAGTGGTTCTTCTTGGACTATTATTGTCTGTTAATGTATATGGAATGAATTCAATGCGATAATATTATGGTATTCGGTTGTTCTTGGCTTGAGTTAAGTTTTAAAGTGGAAGTATGAATGATGTTATATTGCTAAATTGAAAGTATATGAATGTAAGAGATATGCATGGTGTGGAAAGTGAAAAGTATGGTTATTGGACGTAATTCCATGATCCTCAAGGGAGGTTACATGGTGATGCCCTGTAGTTTGTTGTGATTGACCGTATGAATGACCAGAGTGTCCTTATGGGGTTTATCCTGACATTCTAATGATCATCCATGCTCAAGTAGAGAGTGATGAGTCATGTGGTGAGAATAGCTGGAGGTCCTAGTCTTGGGTGCTTCCAGTACGGCCCAAGATGAGTGATAACGAACTTACACTTGCATGTGTGGTAGGGTGAAACCCTAGCAATGGCTTTGCAAAGCAGTAGAGGTCATCACAAGTGCACAAATCCCTAGAACTTGACATTTCAGACTAATTCGGATGGTCAAATCACGTGGTCGGTCATTGGTATCAATAAAATGCATTTGGTCATAGTCTGTATTGTGTTATGATCCTTGCATGCTTGACATACTTGATTGATAACATGCTTTTTATACCTAGCTTACTCTTGCTTGTTTGTGTTGTGTGTGTATGTCTTTCTTTCTCGATGATCATCCACTTGGATGTGAGCAGAGCAGATGGTGTACCTCTGGAGCATGTTTTGGAGGAAGATGACACAGCCCCTAACTCTTAGGACCTCTCTTAGACTTTTCCATATTTTGAGAAACTTTATATTTGTAAAGTTTAAATTTCTAACTTATTCTGGATGACTCTAAACTCTATACTATCATATACTACTCTTAGTGCTATCTATTATTATAATTCATGCATTCTACATATATATATATATATATATATATTGTTATATATTTTGGAATGTTACATTTAATATCAATGTATTTACTTTTTCTACAATATCAAATAAAAAAATTATAATAAGTGTTAAAGAAAAACATCGATATGAAATTAAAAACTAAATAATGTTAAATTATATCTTAAAAATAAATTTTTATTTTCTAATAAAAAATAAAAATATAATATTACTCATCATACTTATATTTATCTTATTCAAAATAATAATGAAGAAAGGACAAAAAAAAAAATCATGTAATACCCAGAGGTTGATCTGTGATCCTAGCTACTTGTATTTTATATGGCATGGCTAATTGATGATGGTCACAACTCGCAATGAAGACAGTGCTCGTCTTTAATGCGACCACGAACTCTGCACACAACAAGACAAAAGCTCCCCAACTCTCAACATTGCCAATCACAATAATATCAATAACAAACAAATTATTGCTCAAATAAAACGACTTTTCAGTATACAAACTGAATTTACTATTTAATAATAATTATATATTTTTTTCTTAAAAAATTTAACGTAATAAATTTGAAGCATGAAACTAATAACTCCATTTTGAAACTGCATGGACTGCCATTCCCTGAAAATGCATGTGGTTGATTCCTGAGCTTTCTTTATGCATGGAATGCAGAATCTGAAGATGCATAACATTGATTAACTAACTCTCAAGACACTTTAGGCCACGCCAGCGTGTAAATCTCTCTAGAGGACGTCTGTCATCATCATTTGGTCGGGTGCTACCTATGCCAACATGCCACACAAAAGTTAAAATGAAAATGCACAACTTCATCGTCATGTTGAAAAAATGTATTTTTGATGTCCCAGTTTAGTCCGAACGAACCTCCAGAGGACAGGGGTGGCCCCCAATGGAATATTAAAAATACATTAACCGTTTCCACATATGTGAATCAAAAGATATTTATAATTTAGAAATGGATAATGATATTTTGATAAGATTTTAACACTGTTTATATGTAATTTTGTGACTGGTCTATTTTAGTATTTATAATTATTATTGATGATTGTGGAATAATTTTAAACCAATCATAAAATTATACTGTAAATTATTTTAAAAAAAATGTTGTTAAATATCATTATTCTTTAAAAAAAAGCGATTTTATGACTTATTTACTTTATGTAAATTGTCCTTTAATCTGCACCTGTTCTGTATCCTATGTAAGCAGAATTTTCATGTTATTCTTACTTGTTTTCAGTGAATGTAAAATTGCAATTTACTAGTAAATTATAGGAGAATAATAAATTTCACGCTTCATTTCCCACGCCGTGTTTTAAAATTAATTATACTACTAAGTTACAAAATAGGTAGGCTGGTACAATAATTAAGAAAAACAAATAATTAGTAATCAGCAACTAATAAAAGTATGGTGAAGTGATAGAGATGGTGTATCCTAAAAGATAATCTTTATTAATATGATTTATTAGGTTGTGAATTGCTGTGGTTACATGTTAAGCCACTTTGCCATCTCGCTATAGACAAATCACAAAACAGGAAACCCACTCATTTATCAATTCATCATTAACAACTTTCAACGCTGTGTTCTGGCCTCCCGTGAACAAAATAGTAATACTAATAATATAATTTTCTTCAAAGTATATTTTTTTAAAATGTTTTAAATTTAAATTCCGTATATAGAAGAATGTGATTGAAATAAAGTTAGAGTTAACACTAGAATATTATCGTTAATAGTATAAAAATATATATAATTGTAGATAACCACATTTTAAATTTAGTATAAATTTTAAATTTTTATATAGGTTATTAGAAGTTCTATATTGAATAGGGAAAAATTCAATTTGTAATATATAAAGTGATGTAAATATCAATTTTTTTAGTTTAATTTTGTAATTTTAAGTTGAACTTAAAATTTATTTTTTAACGATAGTGAGTTTTGGTGACCCACTAATATGAGTATAATTTAGCTATTGCATCAAAAGTCTTAATAAAGAGTTTAAGTAAGTGTGTTTTATTAATATAAATGATAATAAGAAATGAGTATTCGTGATCAAGAATGTTTTTGTCTAAGGAGGAAGTGTACTAATGTAGAAGGGACTTACTCTTGAGGAGAATATTGTTGACATTATAAGTGTGAGTCTAAGTCCCAAATTAGGTAAAAATAAGAAAGTTAAGAGCACCATATAGAGAATGAAGAATCATAGATGTATTGTCTTAAGATTTTAGATTGAAATTGGTATAAAAAATTTCATTTTTATACGGTTTAAGGCCATAACCAATATACAAAATGCCAGACCATCACTCGTTCACACATATTAGAGTCATTCTCATGCAAGAACAATTCTATCCATCACATGATAAGTGAAAAAGCAAAAAAACATAATCACCCAATGCACATAATTCATCATTTTCCAGAATCATAGATCATTTTTAAAAAGCAAAATAAACATACTAATTCCTATTCCGATATTTAATTGAATTGGAAACTAATATCTCAACGGTATTTCCTCTTTTCCCCATCATGTTACAATGGTAAATAATGAACAAAAGTTATAAGTCAAATAGAAAGACAAGAAGATTGAATGGGCTTGGAGAGGGAGGGACAAGTGTGATGACATTTGAGATTTTGCTAGAAGAGTTCGCATGCAATGAAGAAGAAGAAGCAGTGGCAGCTCCAATTGGTGGTTCCTTCATTTTTAGGTGGTAATGTGAATGTTGCTCCATGGTTGCGTGTTTGAGGGAAAGAAGAAGGGAAAACCTAGTGCCAATGTTGGGGCTTCGTTCAGGCATTGTGACAACGCTAGCGATGATGCTCTGACAGCCTTGGAGTTACACGACAATGGCATTGGCCAAATGATGGAGGCGAGAATGGGGAGGTGAAGTGAAGAGCAACATTGGTGTTGGAAAGGCTTTCAATGGTTATCGATGTTGTCGGCGATCTTGTGAGAAGAAACAATGGTGTATGCCTTTTTTTGGTCTTGGTTAGTTGAAGATAAAGACATAGAAAGAGGAACGACCATGTGAACACAATCACCGCAACCACTATGGGCGTTGGGTTGAGAAGCACCTTAGAAAAAGAGACCTTAAACATTGTTTATAAATAAAAAAAAAAGTTATTTTCTATACTAGTTACAATTGAAACCAGTATAGAAAGTCTTATTTATATTACAAAAGTGTCACCACATTGCTTTCTATATTTGTTATAACTCTAACATATATAGAAAGTATTTGTAATTTATTATAAAATTGTCACCACATCACTTTTTATACCAGTTATAGGTTTAACCAGTATAAACAATTTCACATAATTTACAAAATAATTACCACATCACTTTTTATACCTAATAAATTAAAACCATTATAATACATAGTTATAAAAAGTGTTTTTTGTGCTAATGAATTCAACCTAGTTTCTCTTGTGCCAAAATCCAACCCCAACTTTAGAAGCTAAAGGAAATAAAAATTCTAGTGATAGGTTCAATGTCGATTGGTACAATAAATCCAATATTGGTCATAAAATAAGAAAAATGTTAATTAAATCAATAGGTTTACTAGCCATCTGGAGATAGAAAAAATGTTGTTTAGTTCAATAGGTTTAATATTGATAGGGTTAAACATGTTTTTTGTCCATAAACTATCAAGCGTTTTTGGGTTTAGTCCCTCTTCTAAAGTTTCCTTCGTTTTGATCCCTCTATTTAATGAAACTGTAATATTTAGTCCTCCAAAATCGACGCCGTTAATTTTTGAATGATCTGGCTAACGGTTTGACACGTTTTATGGCACGTGTACTGAAATAAGGGTTCTTCTTTGCAATAGGGTGAGATTTGGGTTTTTCTTTTGATAGGGCTGCCGATCGATAATAGGAGTAACTTCAGACCATTAAGGAAAATTAGAATGCGGTGTTGGTAGCGTGGTCGTCACCGTAGGGTTGAAGATTGTGCGAAATGGAATCTAAGTGATGAACTGAAAGTAAAGAAGGGAAATTAGAATCGGAGTTTCAGAAAGGAGAATTGGAATTGAAGGAGAAAAACGAAGGAACGTACCAGAAGCGGAAAGGGTGGTGTTTGAAGGGGGGGATTGGGTAGATGAAGCGGCAGAATCAGGAAGCGTGGGAGGGAATTTGACTTCTTCAGCATAGGTTCCAAAAGAAATTCTTCTTCTCCCTTTCCCTCTCTTTGGTCCCCATATCACTCAGTCATGACCCGGGCTTCCATTTCAACTCCGTGCAATATCCCTAATTTAAATAATATAAATGTAGATAGATGGCTCTTCGCGAGTTAACTAGTAAAAAGGGGAACGTGGATTTGATTATTATTGTGTCTTTTGATTATCTTCTAGATAAAATTGTGATGCTTGTAAAAGCTATCTAGATTTTTTGTCTCCTTAGGAAGAATTTGATTGTTTTGTCATGAGCAAACCT
This sequence comes from Vigna mungo, assembly GCA_036885675.1. NCBI lineage: Eukaryota > Viridiplantae > Streptophyta > Magnoliopsida > Fabales > Fabaceae > Vigna > Vigna mungo. Next base: position 36,881,864 of record CP144699.1, read on the forward strand.
AGCTCCAACATGGGAATTTAATGACTCTTAGATTTATAATTAACACCGTTTCAAGTGGTCCACACTAGAATTTCTCAACCAAAATAATCCTTTACAAAGGCATCTAATTTGTAAGGGCTTCTCATGTTTCTAAGAAATCCAAGAAGAAAAAGTCCAAATCAATTTCTTTTGACAAAAATATGAAAATGTTGTGCTTTTGCTGCTTAAAAATAATAACCCAACAAAGTTGAGTATATAAGAACTAGTTGGAGTGGACCGTGATGGTGCATCTATGGTTCCTGATGAGCGTTGCGGAGATTGAAAAAGGAAGGAAGAAACCCTAACGTCAGTGGCTTTCCCAGCGACAACAAGCATCACCGGCAACAATATCAGCAGCAACAACCTGACTCAGTGGAGGTGCATTGGTATTCGTGTGACCAGCGAAAGAAAAGATGTTATAGACGTCGATGTAGGAGTCGAAGTTGAAGAAGATAGGTGGAAGGGATAAAAAGAAACCCAAATAGTTTGCTCATTTGAACAAAAGTAAGAAACTTTGAATTGCAAATTTTTAATATCTAACGTGGTATGAAACGTGGCATACCGTTAGCCATCTCATCCTAATTTTAACGGCGTTAATTTTCGAGGACTAAATATTATAGTTTCATTAAGGAGATGGATGAAAATGAAACAAACTTTAAAAGATGGACTAAATCCAAAAACAAATGATAGTTGAGGGACTAAAAACATATTTAGCTCATATTCACATTGACATATGAAAAATGTCTAATAGACCGGTAAGCATATAGATCTAAAAATAGGAAAAAAATTGTGTATTAAACTTATAAGCGTAGAGATAGAAAAAAAATGTTCATCGGTTGATAAGATAAATGTTAATAGAATTAATAAAGAAAAAGGGGTTAAAAAGCCAGGGAACGTTTTATTAAAATATTATTAAAATAAATGAGCAGGTTTTAGAATAGTACGGAATTTAAAAAGTTTGAAGAAAAAAAATAATAGAAACAAGGGAAGGGATTCGAGGACTAAATATTATAGTTTCATTAAGGAGATGGATGAAAATGAAACAAACTTTAAAAAATGGACTAAATCCAAAAACAAATAATAGTTGAGGGACTAAAAACATATTTAGCTCATATTAACATTGACATATGAAAAATGTCTAATAGATCGGTAAGCATATAGATCTAAAAATAGGAAAAAAAATGTGTATTAAACTTATAAGCGTAGAGATAGAAAAAAAATGTTCATCGGCTGATAAAATAAATGTTAATATAATTGATAAAGAAAAAGGGGTTAAAAAGCCAGGGAACGTTTTATTAAAATATTATTAAAATACATGAGCAGGTTTTAGAATAGTACGGAATTTAAAAAGTTTGAAGAAAAAAAAATAATAAAAACAAGAGAAGGGAATGTCTTTTATAATTAGAGATGGTGTGATTCTCATTTTCTTAAAATTAAAAAAAATAATTTTACTAAAAATATAAAAATATAAATTTATGTGAACAAAAATAAAGGAGATTAATATTATTTTAGTAAAAATACAATACATATTTTTAATACGTGGGACTAGCAAAAATTTAAACAGGATACTAAAGAGATGGAAGAGTATTTTAGTCTATCCCAACTCAAGAAAGATATAGCACCAGAGACAAATAAATACAATTTATCTTAAAAAAGAAGGAATTAATGTATCAGTAATGCAAATCAGATATTGTTTATATTGTTTTTTCTCTTGAATATTTATTAGCCCAAAGTATCTGCAGATAATTTCCTCTATAGGATAGAGGTATTTTGAGAAAAAAAATATCAACATAAACATATCATTCATTTGGATCTCATTCGATATTAAAAAAATAGATGAGACGTCTAAAAATTGATTTAAAATTTATAGGTTTAGAGATTAGACCAAAGTCCGTCTCATAACCAGTTTGATTTAATTAACATATCCTATCGTATAAGAAGTATTTTAGTAAAAGATAAAAGAGTTATATTCTATTATTATTTTTGAATTTTGTAATTAAAAATATTATTTTCTTATTTAGAAGATAAATAATTTGTAACCATTTTATTTATAAATAGAAAGACCCACCTTAAGATTAAGACACTTTAATTTTCAGGCATGAAACATAGTTAACTTTAAATTACATTATTTATTATTTATATTTAGTTTTCAGTTTAGTACACTCAACTTTGTACTGAAACAATAAGTAATTAATTCAAACCGTTATTTTCTTTAACATATTAATTAGGTTTCATAAAATTATTATTAGACATTGTCTCCATTTAATACTCTATATTGATTTTATATTTAGTTAAAAAAATTTGATATATTTTTGACTTAATTAAGTTTTAAGTTATTGATAAATTTTAAAACTTTTAATAGAATTCCTAATAAACTTTTATGTTTCATTAATATTAAATTAATTTATATTTTTCAATTGAGTATTAGTTGTTTAATTTTTATATTAATTGAGAGATGTAATTTAGAGATGTCAAAATAGGTCACTCAGTTAGCTAATCTAACCTGACTCATTTATTAGCGAGATAGAAAAATTCGAACCCGGTCTGACCCACTACGGGTTGTCACTGACTCACTTAGTTACATTTTTTTAAATAAATAAAATTACAAACTTTCTATAATTAAAATCTAAACAAATTTCACTCCTTTAATTTTGAAAATAGGGAACTTAAATAATTTTTTTAAACAAAAAATAATAAATATTTTTTTATAAAATTAAAATTAAATTTCTAATAAAATAAAATTAAGTAGGTGAGTTGGTGGGTCACCACGTGTTCAACCCGCATGAACCAGGTTTAAATGAGCCGGATTAAAATCTAATCTCATAAAATAAATACAATTTTTTAAACCTAACCCGGTCTTGTGGTTGACTGAATTGACCTGTGATCCATTTTGAGAGTTGTAACGTAACTGTTAAGTCACTAACATAATTATTATTTACAAATGATCTCATTTGTATATCTATCTCTATGTATAAATAAAAGGAATATTGGTTTGGAGGATCAAATAATTAGAAAAACATATGAAGAAATATAAATTGTCTGCCCGTAAAACCAAGAAAAGAAATATGGGTTTGTCTTCTTGTGATATAACATCGGTATTTGGACAAATTTGTGTTTGGGCTATAGGCACGTGTAGTACATATATAAATCCACTTTGAAATTATTCTGAGCCAGAAAAAAATCATTTTACATAAAACCTAAGCACAGCCACTTATAAAGATTGCCAAAATAAAACTGGTCCTCACCTACCCACTTTCTAACACAAACAAAACCATTCTTCTTCTTACTTCAAATTCTAAACTCTTGTTTAAAAAACGTGGCTAGTTCACAAACTTCTACGTTTTGAGTCTATTCATGTTGTTTGAGCCCATTTTCTTTTATGTGAAATTATGTAACAAAAATTAAAAAAATAAATTAATGAAGTAGGACTTTTTGGTGTGTGTTTATCTTGCACCTCACACATTAAATTAAAACCAAAATCAAGGGCGGTAGACAAAGGTGAGGATGTCATGAATAAACCTAACTCCCAACCATAAGCGTAGCAAAATTTATTGAAATTCTATATATGCTATATATGTTATGTGTCAATATTAATTATTAACAATAACTGAATTACAATTTTACCCATATAAATGACGACAAAGACAGACTGTTAAGTAGTGCAAGAAATCATTTCTTATGCCATTAAACAATGTTAGTTTTTCCCATCACTATCTTATGTTATTTATACCCTAATCATGACCACTAAAAACATTAAATTTAAATCTCGGTAGGAAAAAAATAGACAAAATAAAATATGTCCCATTTGAAGGTACACACACGTGCAATACACTTACTAATGATCTCATTTTTTTTTACCTTAGTTTTGTTTTCATATATGTTGTCTAAATTATAAGATTTGTTCCCAGTTTTTACTTTTTAAAATGGTTACTATGCAAATTTACAGTTATATCTCATCACACATACATTTTAATTGACTTTTTCTTATTTCGGTTTATGTATATTTTATCATTAATATTAATATAAACTTATATGAATTTCTTATTTCTTATACATAAGATCTTGTTTTTAACGTAATTTTTTTTTTCACGACGAAGAAAAAAATGGGAAGGAAATGTTGGTTCCTTTTGATTAACTGAAAGTAGGATGTATTTATGTGGATAATGGGAATTTGAATTAAAATAATACTAAAAATGGATGGAAGTGGAGACGATGGATGTAGTAATTGTAATTCGATGAAATTGGAGGAAGGAAGATAGCTTCCATATTTGACTCATCCAGGTCTACTCATAGAAGGAAGAAGGGTTGGTGGAGAACAGCAGTGACCACCAACAGAACAAAACAACACAGCACAACGCATAGTCAAGAGAGGCACCTCAATCATGCTACTACATGTTTGTTTACATGTGTTGTTGTGGTAGATTAGATTCATTCATCTTTTTGATGACGTCACATACATCTCCTTCTTCTACCCGGCCAAACCCCAATTCTTTCAACCCTTTTTTTACTGATTATTTGAATTATCACCACTAATTTATTCGCATCAGTCACAAAGAGAGAGAAAGAGAGAGGTGGGTAGCTGGGAGGGAACTACTACTAATACTAGTTCCTCAAGAGGTGTGGCAAAGGCAGGTACCACGTGCAGCTTTCATTCAATAGAGCGAACCAACCCAACCCAAACCTACCTCACTCAATCCCATCCAACTTTTTCACTATTTGGTTTGGTTTGGTTTATGCATGATCGTTGCCACTGATCATCATCACCATTCACATGGAATAGCCCAACAACTCTTTCACTTGTAACCCACCTTCTTAAGCTCCCAATGCTTCTCTAACTCCCACCAATTTTGTAGAATAAAATTTAAAACAACAAAAGGAAATTCTTGATTTCGTCAGCCCAGCTTTCTTCCCAAGGTCTGTGCTGTTATCCTTTATCTTCTTCCCTTTTCTGTTCCCCGTCTGCAATTCTCTTTGACTTTATTTCTATTTTTGTTTTTTTCCGTTTTTTTTATGCACACCCACTTAATGGTGAAAACTCTGTGAATTGTATGCTGTTGGTGAAGGAAAAGAAGAGCCTTTTTTTTTTTTCCCTTTTGTTTGGAATTGGTTTTGAGTTTGGCTGCTCTAGTAAAAAATCTTTCTGTTTGCTGAATCGGAAGTTGAAGAGGGGTTAATTGATTGAAAAGGTAGTAGTGAGTTATCACTAGATGCTGTCCTGTTCTTTAATAATTTTCTTTTGCAATTTATGTTTTCGCCATACCGCATCTGAGAGTGAGAGTGAACCAGTAGGATGTGTTTGATTGTTTGTATCATAGAGTGAAACCTGCAGGTTTGGGAGGAATGGATTTGTGACAGATTTTTATGCGTGGAATTCCGATTTTCCAAAATGAGTTAATCGTATCAGCCACAGTTGTCAGTGTTTTCAAATCTGTTAGTTTCTAACAAGTCCATATGTGGTTGAGCAAAAAGAACTTTACAACTTTTTCTTTTGTTTGTCCATTTTCTTTTACATCATGCCGAAGATGCCTGTAAAAGTTGAGATGGATTTTTTACTTCTTAATTATGATTTATCTTGAATTCATCAATATATTAAGTTGGACGAATGATTCTTCAAAAAGTTTACTGAACAAGCAATATAAATTGAAAAAAGGAATCCTAGCTCGTAATTTATTATCGTATGTCTTGAGCTGCTGGTATCTTTTTTTGTTATGTTGTAGGAGACATACAGAAGGAGAACAATAATGGCTGACATTGGGCGTCGGAATGGATATGCAAATAGTGTACAGCCAAATAGGCACCCTGCTGCAATATCCGAAGTAGATGAATTCTGCAATGCCCTTGGCGGAAACAGGCCAATTCATAGCATTTTAATTGCAAACAATGGAATGGCAGCAGTCAAATTTATACGTAGTGTTAGGAGCTGGGCCAATGAGACGTTTGGAACAGAAAAAGCCATCTTGTTGGTTGCCATGGCTACTCCAGAGGACATGAGAATCAATGCCGAACATATCAGAATAGCTGACCAATTTGTGGAAGTACCTGGTGGGACCAATAACAATAACTATGCCAATGTGCAGCTTATTCTTGAGGTGTGTGATGTTGACTTCATGAGATTTTGTAATTCAAAATGCCATGCATATTTTGTTAAGGAAAGTGAAAAAAAGACAGTACGGATGGAAACTATACTTCGCCATGTATATTTAATTTTTCTAAATTTTTAAGGTAATCAAGTAGAATGTCATATATAACGAACATGATGCTATTGATCTTCCAGACATAAAATATTAATTCTATAAAAAGTTGGTATTGCCCAATTTGTTCCTGTTGCTGGATACATCGTTGTTGCCTATAGCTCAATGCAGTTCATTCTTGTCACTATAGTGATTTGAGTCCTTATGTAGTACTGATTCTTTTTTGGCCTATATAACTTACAAATTCTGTGTATTGGCATAAAATGTACTGCCCAGATGGCTGAGATAACTCATGTTGATGCCGTGTGGCCTGGTTGGGGTCATGCTTCAGAAAATCCTGAGCTTCCAGATGCATTAAAAGCAAAAGGAATTGTATTTCTCGGACCTCCTGCCATATCTATGGCTGCATTGGGAGATAAGATTGGTTCATCCTTGATTGCTCAAGCAGCAGAAGTGCCAACCCTTCGATGGAGTGGTTCTCATGTAGATTTCAATCTCCTATTATAGTGCTTTTCTTTTGTGAGAGATGCCCTGCTCACGAGTTGAAGTTTCTTCTTACAGGTGAAAATTCCTCCTGAAAGTTCCTTGGTTACTATTCCTGATGAAATTTATCGGGAAGCGTGTGTGTATACAACAGAGGAAGCAGTAGCTAGTTGTCAAGTTGTAGGATACCCTGCAATGATCAAAGCATCTTGGGGTGGTGGTGGTAAAGGCATAAGAAAGGTTTGCTTCTTACATAAATACTATTGTAGCATTTAGAAAATCCTATAGCATTCACGCAGTTACCCTTGTAACCTTATTTTGTCTTCGAGGAGTATGTTAATTGTTTTCAAATTGAAAACTTCGTATATACCTATAAGAACAAGAAAAATTCTTCTGCGGATCTTATTTTGGTATGATTTATTTGGTTCAATTTAGAAACTAATAGTCATGTGGCTTTTTAGGTTCATAATGATGATGAGGTAAGGGCGTTGTTCAAGCAAGTCCAAGGTGAAGTTCCGGGTTCACCTATATTTATAATGAAGGTTGCATCCCAGGTTAGATAATCCACTGAACTTTGATCTGAAAGAACATGATTCTAAGGTCTTGGTCGAATTCTGATAATCTCTTTTGTTCTAAATAGAGTCGACATTTAGAAGTCCAGTTACTTTGTGATCAGTATGGAAATGTTGCAGCTTTGCATAGTCGTGATTGCAGTGTTCAAAGGAGGCACCAAAAGGTACACAAGCGTTTTGTTGCCCAACAAATTGCCATGGTGAAATGAATCTCTCAATTTACCTAATCAATCGTCTGTAACAGATTATTGAGGAGGGTCCCATTACCGTAGCACCCATAGAAACAGTGAAAAAACTGGAGCAAGCAGCTAGAAGGTTGGCTAAATCAGTAAATTATGTTGGGGCGGCTACTGTTGAGTATCTTTACAGTATGGAAACAGGAGAGTACTACTTTTTAGAGTTGAACCCTCGGCTACAGGTAACCCTCAACTACCATTTAGCTTAATACTTATGTTTGGGAAATGCTTCTGTTATATTTTTGGAGATTAGTTAGGAAGGTGGCTTTTTTGAAATTAGTTCTTCCTACTTTCCAGACCTTGTTTTGTTTTTATATTATTTTGTTTTTCACTATCAGTGATTGTTTTTATTATTGTTATATAGGTTGAACATCCTGTTACTGAGTGGATAGCAGAGATAAATCTGCCTGCAGCTCAAGTTGCCGTTGGAATGGGTGTCCCCCTCTGGCAAATTCCTGGTACAACTTCAGATATATTCTTTAGGTTAAATTATTGACTTGATCCCTAGGAAGCACTGACAACTTTGTAAAATAGTATGTCGCCAAATGACACATGTTGACACTCTAATATTGTCAGAATTATTCTTTCTAGTTCTTATACCTCTGAGAAATCTTGGAAACTTAGACATAATTTGAACACAAGAGAGTGAGCCGCACCTATTATTTACTAAACACTTCCTAGACACTGCTATCATAAAAAAATAAGAAAAATTAGAAGAAACCAACTTATATTATAAAACTTGTGAGCCGCATACTATTTCTGTTGATGTTTGTTTTCATAAGGCTTAACTAGTTATTCTAACTTTTAAGATGTATGTTTCCAAAAATTTAATTGAGAGCCATTATTATAGAAAAACTATAACTTTACAAATTTGTTTTTAGTGTGAATCATATAAATTTTCATTTTCATTTGAGATTTTTGTTATATTAAAATAAATATTAGATGTGTTGCTGTGTCCTATACTTTGGACATTAGCAATATCCTGATGTGCATGTTAGTGTGTGTCCGGTGTCTGGATCAGAGTTGGTACTTCATTATAGTTCTACCAGCTTTAAATTTATTCCCTACATGAGAGAGTTTTACGTACTTGTCCCTACATTTGTATAAAAGATAAGTTTTTGCCTTGTACCCAAAACTAGAGATTTTTCTTGCAGTGTAAATCTGCTACTAAGCCTTACTTGCATTGTTTAATTTTCTTCAAAATTTTATTAGGGACTAAAAATTACAATTTTCTCGTATAGACTTAAACTTAAAATGAGGAAACGGTTGGGACCTATTGAATAGTTTAAATTATTCTTTACTGATATTTGCTTTCCTATTTTCTATTATTTAGTTTCTTACATGTATTTCATGTGTCTCCTTTAATAGAGATAAGGCGTTTCTATGGGGTGGAGCATGGTGGGGGATATGATGCTTGGAGAAAAACTTCAGTTTTAGCTACCCCTTTTGATTTTGACAAAGCACAATCCACAAAGCCAAAAGGTCATTGTGTGGCTGTGCGAGTGACTAGTGAGGACCCCGATGATGGCTTTAAGCCTACGAGTGGCAAAGTGCAGGTTAACTACCAAGTTCAACATCAATATCAGCTGTTGCTTCATTCATCTTGTAACATGTACTGAGTTCAAGTATTTGTGCAGGAGCTTAGCTTTAAAAGCAAGCCAAATGTGTGGGCATACTTCTCTGTCAAGGTAAGTCTTCTGTTTCTTCAGATGCAGGCATAACAAATGTTGTGGTGCTAAAGTTTGTTGAATTATATATTTGCAGTCTGGAGGAGGAATTCATGAATTCTCAGATTCACAGTTTGGTAAGTAGTAAAATTAATTAATTAAACAAGTAAGAAAGTTAACTACTGTTGATTTTCAAATGACGAATATATCATTATGATCTTCAATTGGGAACTTGCATATTCCATAGTATTGTGTTGATAATGTTTAGAGTTCACACACCACCTGCCTTAATTCTAGGGTGTAGCTTATACGCTTGTTGGAAAACTTCATCTAATGGGAAGTGGTCTTAAGATGTAAACATGGTAGAAGAGCCTATGTATAGCCTATCTTTGTGAATCATATATTCTGGCGTCATCTCCTATTTGGTAGGCATCGAGAGAGGAGGGGTGTTAGAAAGTCTCACATCACTTGCCTAAATTCGTGAACTGCAACTTATAAATCAGTTGGACAATCTTCTCTTTGAGATTATAGGATGGAATCTAGTAGATGCATCACGATGTGGATCTATCTTGTTCTTTTTTACCTTCTCCATCTTCTTTCAATGAATAATGAGCAGTACACCTCACTTGTTATGGGACATATGATTAATATTTGAACTCATGATCTTTTAGCAGTAGAGCCAAGATCTAGGATGTCCAGTTGGATTTGATGGAAGGTTGGGAAAATGGAAATTTCAATGCACGTGTCAACAGATGTGTGCAGGCACATTTGCTTGTGTATGTAAAATTTTTCTTCATAGGTCTCCACACTAAGCAGTGGAAATAGTTTAAGGGTGAGCCTTGGCACAAGAATAAAGTTGCGCCTTGGTGTCTAGTTGGTTATGAGTTTAATCCAAAAATACCCTCTTTGCATATGCAAGAATAAGGTTGTGTACAATGACCCTCTTTCATACTTTCAATGAGCAGCTTTGCATAATAATTTCTTATGCGTAACTGACAACTCATAGTCACTGCAGTTTTATGTTGGTTGTCATCCTCATGTCTGGATTAGTGGTATTAAATGGACTATGTATCACCCAATAGTTATATAAGGTGTAACAACATTTGATATATTTACTCAAAAATTTTACAACCTTCTTTTCCTGAGTTATATTTCACTCTGATAAAACAAAAAGAGACAGAGTGGCATTTTGCAAATTATAAGGGTGGAGTAGGAAAAATGTCGTCGAAATGGAGGGATGTTCTGTTTTCCAGATTACAGGTGCTAGGGAATATAGATGATCATTGTTGGGCAAAGAAGAAAAACATCATGTCCACTCAGTTTTCTCAGATTTAGTGAGAGCTTCTGATAATAATTTTGAAATGTGGATTCTTCTGTTAAGTAATGCATATAACAAGCTTCATTATTGGTGAATTTGTTACGGTAGGGTATAAATTCTCCTTAACATTCTTGTTCATAAGGATTATGCATGTATTTACGCAATTCCCATACTATACTCATCTTATACTATCTTCTAATCTGGTCTCTTTTACCTCAGGGCATGTGTTTGCTTTTGGAGAATCTAGGGCTTTAGCAATTGCAAATATGGTTCTAGGGCTGAAGGAGATTCAAATTCGGGGAGAAATCCGTACCAATGTTGATTACACCATTGATCTTCTGAATGTAAATTACTCACACGACTACAAATTGTTTTGTGAAAGTTGTTTAAAATGCTGAATTGACAATTTTACAATATTTGATCACAGGCTTCTGACTACAGAGACAACAAAATTCACACAGGTTGGCTAGACAGTAGAATTGCAATGCGTGTTAGAGCAGAGAGGCCTCCCTGGTATCTTTCTGTTGTTGCAGGGGCACTCTATGTAAGCAAACTTTGCTTGCTATATCTGTTATCTCCTTGAGCTTTTGTTAGTTTCATATGTGCATTCATAACCGTGATTCTTTCAATTAATGCAGAAAGCTTCTGCTAGCAGTGCAGCTTTGGTTTCAGACTATGTTGGCTATCTTGAAAAGGGACAAATCCCTCCCAAGGTATTGTGAATGGGAAGATCCTATAGTTTTCAGTGCCTTTAAACCCTATAGTGATGAAAATCATTTTTTGCAACTGTTACAGCACATATCTCTTGTCCATTCTCAAGTGGCCTTGAACATTGAGGGAAGCAAATATACAGTAAGTATTCTTATAAATGTCAATTTGGTTTTCTACTTACCTTTGTTGAGACTTATGCCATATCAGGCAAGAATAAATTGTGTAACTCATCTTGTAAAACAATTTCTAGATTGACATGATACGAGGTGGATCTGGAAGTTATAGATTGAGAATGAATGAATCAGAGATAGAAGCAGAAATACACACTTTACGTGATGGAGGTTTGCTAATGCAGGCAAGTATTTGTTCTCTAAACACCTATTTTATGCGTGTTATTTATTTTGCACTTTTCCCCATGACAGTACTATTTATCATACTCAAAATTATATCATCCCATGGTTTGTGAACATTTTGCATTGCTATTTCAATCTTAATTAGATTCTTCTGGTATAATTTCCTTGATATAGACATAAACAACTGCTGCTCTGGCTTCTAAAATTTTAGTATCGGGATTAATTGTTCAGCATAAAGTCTTTGTGAATGCATTGTTCTTCTCTATCAGTATGTTACAGAAATGTTATGTATAAAAAAGTACTTATTTTTTCAGGAGATGTTCAAACCTTTTTTCTGCCAAACATTGGAAAGGAATGTGGGCATTTAAGTACAGCTGATTTATCGTTATCTAAAGATTGCATTATTTTATCAGAATTAAGACTTAAAGCAAATCATAACTGGAAAGATTTTTGTTAAAGAAACCAATAATACTTTAGTATGGATAATGTATGATTGGCCTGTTTAGAAGAAATGATGTGTGTCTAAAGTACATTTTTTAATTCATGCTAGTGATAAAGTAAATTATTCACCAAAAGAAAATATAAACTAATAAGTATTGGCTGCATCAATAACTTTATCTTCAATTTGGCTAATAGTATAGTTATGCTAAACATCCCTATTTTATGACTGTTCTTTTGTTCTATATCTTTGTTCCTGAGTTATTAACTAGAAGCTTCCACTTGTTACAGCTGGATGGAAACAGTCATGTAATATATGCAGAGGAAGAAGCAGCTGGAACTCGCCTTCTAATAGATGGAAGAACTTGCTTGCTTCAGGTTAAATGAGTTTATTTTAACATTAACTTTTTCTTTTGTGTCCAAGGTAAGTTTTTAAACCTTTTTTGTCTATACAGAATGATCATGATCCATCAAAGTTGGTGGCGGAGACACCATGCAAGCTTTTGAGATATTTGGTCGTGGATGACAGTCATGTTGATGCTGACACACCATATGCTGAAGTTGAGGTCATGAAAATGTGCATGCCTCTTCTTTCACCTGCTTCTGGAATTATTCATTTCAAAATGTCTGAAGGTCAAGCAATGCAGGTATTTAGCATTCAATTCCATAAAGAAGTTACAGGTGCTGAAATTGAAGAACATAAATAATATATTATCACTTTTTGCAGGCTGGTGAACTTATAGCAAGTCTTGACCTAGATGATCCTTCAGCTGTAAGAAAGGCAGAGCCCTTCACAGGGAGCTTCCCACTCCTGGGACCTCCTACTGCAATTTCTGGTAAAGTTCATCAGAAATGTGCAGCAAGCTTAAATGCTGCAAGGATGATTCTTGCTGGGTATGAGCACAATATTGATGAAGTGAGTAAAGTCTTCACCTTGATTCATAAACACTATAATTTTACTGCATTCTAGGTGGTTGAGTAATCTGTTACAGATAGGAGATTTTTGGATTCTATTATTATCGAGACATATATATGTATGTTTGTCTCGTTAACAAGCTAAACAACTATCTCAGGTTGTGCAAAGTTTGCTTAATTGTCTTGATAGTCCTGAGTTGCCTTTCCTTCAATGGCAAGAGTGCTTGGCTGTTCTGGCAACCCGTCTTCCCAAAGATCTAAAAAATGAGGTAAAGAGATACCATGGTTCTTCTTTTTTTTTCCGTGGTTTAATACGTTAAAAGTAATCTGAGCTGGTGTTGAACTTGGCTTTTCAGCTGGAATCAAAATATAAGGAGTTTGAGAGGATTTCAAGCTCCCAAATTGTTGATTTCCCTGCCAAATTATTGAAGGGAATTCTTGAAGTAAGTTTCTTTTCACGAATTGCTCATTTTGATGTTTCCCCTTTTAATGTGAATAATTTATGAGGCATGTTTTACATTGCAGGCTCATCTTTCTTCCTGTCCCGACAAAGAAAAAGGAGCCCAAGAAAGACTAGTTGAACCTCTTCTGAGTCTTGTTAAGTCTTATGAGGGTGGACGAGAGAGCCATGCCCATATAATTGTTCAATCCCTTTTTGAAGAGTATCTTTCTGTTGAGGAATTATTTAGCGATAATATTCAGGTTATTATAATTATTCAGCTGCTTGTACTGATATTATGTGGGCAATCTGTTTTGACCTTTTATGACTTCTACCGACAAAGGAAGTATTTTTCTGGTTGATGTTAATACTTATCTAATTCTTACAAGATTCAAACTAATAATTATATATTTTTCTTTCTTTGTCTAAATCAAATGGTTTCTTTATTGTCTTGGGGAGCTTTATATAAAAACTAATAAAAATATTTAGTTTTCTTCTTTTGGCTGTTCATTTGAAGTTACAAATTACTGGTCTATCAGGCAACAAAATATACACTAGGAGGAACTAAGTAACTCTTCTGATATAAAAGTTGTTTTCTTTATCTTTTAGTTTTCTAGAATATTCATGTTCCTTCCCTTGATGTCTAGGCTGATGTAATTGAACGTCTGCGTCTTCAATACAAGAAGGATTTATTGAAGATTGTTGATATTGTGCTCTCTCATCAGGTACGAATTTTTTTAACAACTTCAGCTAGGGTGTTTTGCTTCCTCGATGTCTTGTTGACATTACACAGCAATTGAATTAACTGCATTTTTTGTGATTTTCAGGGCATCAAGAGTAAAAATAAGCTGATATTGCGTCTGATGGATAAATTGGTTTACCCTAATCCTGCTGCTTACAGGGATCAGTTAATCCGTTTTTCTTTACTCAACCATACAAGTTATTCTGAGGTTGGACATTACCCTGAGAAATTCTGTTCAAGATGAAAATAGAATTCCATGTTATTCATCACATATTTTAGGACATGGCATCTCTTCTACTAGGAGAGCATTGTGAATATATATCCTTCAATTATCTACTTTCCATTTCATCTTGCGGGTGAGACTTTTACATCTTTGGAACATTTTGAGCAAAATCCTTATTTGTAATTATTTTGATGCAGTTGGCACTAAAGGCAAGTCAACTGCTGGAACAAACTAAATTAAGTGAACTTCGATCCAACATTGCTAGAAGTCTCTCTGAACTAGAGATGTTCACAGAGGATGGTGAAAATATTGATACTCCCAAGAGGAAGAGTGCCATCAACGACCGAATGGAGGACCTTGTGAGTGCTCCTTTGGCTGTTGAAGATGCCCTTGTGGGTTTATTTGATCACAGTGATCACACCCTTCAGAGGAGGGTCGTTGAAACTTATATTCGAAGACTCTACCAGGTATTTCAGTTTTACTGATAGTTTCATATTTTTTATTTTTTCTGACTTTGTTATATTTATCACGTGCTTTTCTAACTTCTAGTATTTGCTATCAGCCTTATCTTGTCAAAGGGAGTGTCAGGATACAATGGCACAGATCTGGTCTTATTGCCACGTGGGAGTTCTATGATGAGTACATTGAAAGGAAGAATGGGGTTGAAGACCAAACTTCAAAGAAATCAGTGGAGGAGAAAGACAGTGAGAAAAAGTGGGGAGTGATGGTTGTAATTAAATCTCTTCAATTTTTGTCTGCAATTATCACTGCTGCATTGAGGGAGGCGACCAATAACCTTCATGAAACACTGACCAGTGGTTCTGCGGAACCAGTTAACCATGGTAATATGATGCATATTGGATTAGTGGGCATCAACAACCAGATGAGTTTATTGCAAGACAGGTACTGTTTCAGTCAATCCTCATATTAGTTTGAACTTTTCGCTTTTGTTTTTTTTCCTAATTGTTAAAGCATCAATGGTTTTATAGCTTACATTTTGTTTGAGATTTATACAGTAGTTCTGGTAGTTTAGTTTTTGGTTTGATGATTGAGAAATATGGGACCACTAACTAAAATTAAAATTACAGTTTCCTAGAAGAAAACAAAGTATAGATGGACTAGTATACATATACTCTCTTTAGCTACTGATATGAACCTCCTCTTTCTTCTTGACACAAGCAACTTCTGATGTTTTGCAGCGGTGATGAGGATCAAGCTCAAGAAAGAATCAATAAATTAGCTAAAATACTCAAAGAGCAGGAAGTAGGCTCCACCATTAGAGCTGCAGGTGTCGGTGTAATCAGTTGTATCATCCAAAGGGATGAAGGACGTGCCCCAATGAGGCACTCTTTTCACTGGTCAGAAGATAAGCTGTACTATGCAGAGGAACCTCTGTTGCGTCATCTGGAACCTCCTCTATCCATTTATCTTGAATTGGTTAGTTATTTTGTCAAGTCCCTGTACTTTAGAAGGTGTGAGAAGGAAAATTCCACTTATATGCTAGATCTTAAACTTAAGCATTGGTCTGTTTATAGGACAAACTTAAGGGCTATGAGAATATACGGTATACTCCATCTCGTGATCGTCAATGGCACCTCTACACGGTTATGGATAACAAGCCACAACCAATTCAAAGAATGTTTCTTCGCACACTTCTAAGACAGCCAACCACAAATGAAGGATTTTCTTCATATCAAAGGCTGGATGCAGAAACATCTCGAATCCAATTGGCTATGTCCTTTACTTCAAGAAGCATTTTTAGGTCCTTGATGGCTGCAATGGAGGAGTTGGAACTTAATGCACACAACGCCAATATAAAACCTGAGCATGCTCATATGTACCTCTATATCATACGGGAGCAACAAATAGACGATCTTGTTCCCTATCCCAAGTAATTATAGCTACAAACTTGTCAAATATGTTCTTTTAGCATATGGCCAAGCTTTGTCTCTGTCTTACATTTGGATGTTATACCAGGAGAATTAATGTAGATGCTGGGAAAGAAGAAACAACAGTTGAGGCAATCTTGGAAGAACTGGCACAGGAGATCCATTCATCCGTTGGTGTAAGAATGCATAGATTAGGGGTTGTTGTGTGGGAAGTCAAGCTCTGGATGGCAGCCGTTGGACAGGCAAATGGTGCTTGGAGGGTCATTGTGAACAATGTGACTGGTCATACATACACTGTACATGTAAGTCTATTTTACTTCAAAATTTGAAGAAAATCTTTTCCCCATGCCACAACTTTTCCGGTTAGCTTTCTAAAAGGTTGCTTTTTACTAGCAAAGGTGAGCCCTTAATAATTAACAAGGAGTGCTTTGCATATATTTGATATAGAAATGCTAATTAGCATCAAACACAATTACATTTTTCCATTCCTTTAAAGTTTTTATTAACCTGAAGCATTTGATAAATACCAGCTCATGTGTCAGCAATTCATTTATTTGAGTTTCTATAGAAGAGCTGTCTTAAACACTTTGCATCGATAAGGATCTTTGGGCAGGGAAATAGTCAGACGAGTAATGTCTTTTTATCAAGTGGAGTTTTATTCCTTTTCGTGATATCTTGAAAAATTGATTAGTATTCACGAATTGTGACCTTTACAACGTAAAATATTTAGGGTTTAGGGTTTAGTGAGTGTGTGTGTGATTTGTAGGGGTCAATAATATATTCTCATGTTTAGCTATATCTCATATGCATTTGAAGGGAACTATTTATAAATATGGATGTGATTCTTAATTTGTATAATTTCAGATATACCGAGAAAAGGAGGATACCAGCACTCATAAAGTGGTATACAGTTCAGTCTCGGTTAAGGGTCCACTGCATGGTGTGCCAGTGAACGAAAATTATCAACCTCTGGGAGTTATTGACCGAAAACGTCTTTCAGCAAGAAAGAACAGCACCACATATTGCTATGATTTTCCACTTGTACGTGCTATTTAGTGAATTTAATTGAAATATAAGTGTTCCACTTTTTGTTATGACCGGATGACACAAGAAGTCAAACCATGTTTCCTGAAGAGATATAATTCTTGCAGGCATTTGAAACAGCTTTGGAACAGTCATGGGCAATCCAACAGCCGGGATTTCAAAGAGCCAAAGATAAAAGTCTTCTAAAGGTAACAGAGCTTAAATTTGCAGAGAGAGAAGGTAGCTGGGGTACTCCTCTTGTTCCTGTGGAGCGTTACCCTGGACTCAATGATGTTGGTATGGTAGCCTGGTTTATGGATATGCGTACCCCTGAGTTCCCATCTGGAAGAACAATATTGGTTGTTTCAAATGATGTGACCTTCAAGGCTGGTTCTTTTGGACCGAGAGAGGATGCTTTCTTCCGTGCAGTAACTGATCTTGCATGTAAAAGAAAACTACCTTTAATTTATTTAGCAGCAAATTCTGGTGCCCGTTTAGGTGTAGCAGAGGAAGTCAAATCCTGTTTCAGAGTTGGTTGGTCTGAGGAATCTAGTCCTGAGCATGGCTTTCAGTATGTATATTTAACACCTGAGGACTATGCTCGGATTGGATCTTCAGTCATAGCACATGAATTAAAGCTTGAAAGTGGAGAAACCAGATGGGTTATAGATACCATTGTTGGCAAGGAGGATGGCCTAGGGGTTGAAAACTTGAGTGGCAGTGGGGCTATTGCTGGTGCCTATTCCAGGGCATACAAGGAAACTTTTACATTGACATATGTGACTGGCAGAACTGTTGGAATAGGTGCTTATCTTGCTAGGCTTGGAATGAGATGCATACAGAGGCTTGATCAGCCCATAATTCTTACTGGTTTTTCAGCACTAAACAAACTTCTTGGTCGGGAAGTATACAGTTCTCACATGCAACTTGGTGGACCCAAAATCATGGCTACAAATGGAGTTGTTCATCTTACAGTTTCCGATGACCTTGAAGGTGTTTATTCTATTTTGAAGTGGCTTAGCTACATTCCTTCTCATATAGGTGGTGCGCTTCCCATTGTTAAGCCTCTTGATCCTCCAGAAAGGCCAGTGGAGTATTTACCAGAAAACTCGTGTGATCCTCGGGCTGCCATTTCTGGAGCCCTGGATGGTAATGGAAGATGGCTGGGAGGCATCTTTGACAAGGACAGCTTTGTGGAGACACTGGAGGGATGGGCTAGAACAGTTGTTACAGGAAGGGCAAAGCTTGGAGGAATCCCTGTGGGAATTGTTGCTGTAGAAACACAGACAGTGATGCAAATAATACCTGCTGATCCTGGTCAGCTTGATTCTCATGAGAGGGTTGTTCCTCAAGCTGGGCAAGTCTGGTTTCCTGATTCTGCAACCAAAACAGCCCAAGCAATATTGGATTTCAATAGAGAAGAGCTCCCGCTTTTCATTCTCGCAAACTGGAGAGGCTTTTCAGGAGGGCAAAGGGACCTTTTTGAAGGAATTCTTCAGGCTGGTTCAACTATTGTAGAGAACCTTAGAACATACAAGCAACCCATATTTGTGTACATCCCAATGATGGGGGAACTCCGAGGTGGTGCATGGGTGGTTGTTGACAGTCAAATCAATTCAGACCACATTGAAATGTATGCTGATCGAACAGCTAAAGGTAATGTCCTTGAGCCGGAAGGAATGATTGAGATCAAATTCAGAACAAGGGAATTGTTAGAGTGTATGGGTAGACTGGATCAACAGTTGATAACTCTGAAGGCAAAACTTCAGGAAGCCAAGAGTAACAGGGACCTTGCCGCCTTTGAATCCCTACAGCAGCAGATTAAATCCCGTGAAAAACAGCTTTTGCCTGTGTATACCCAGATAGCCACAAAGTTTGCTGAACTGCATGATACTTCCTTAAGAATGGCTGCCAAGGGTGTAATTAGAGAAGTTCTGGACTGGCGTAACTCCCGAGCTGTCTTCTACCAGAGACTTCACCGAAGAATTGGAGAGCAGTCACTGATCAACAGTGTGAGAGATGCTGCTGGTGACCATTTGTCACATGCATCTGCAATGAACTTGCTCAAAGAATGGTATTTGAATTCTGATATTGCCAATAGTAAAGAAGATGCGTGGTTGGATGATGAAGCCTTCTTCAAATGGAAGAATAATCCTGAGAATTACGAGAATAAACTAAAGGAACTGCGTGTGCAGAAAGTGTTGCTTCAATTGACAAACATTGGTGACTCAGCCCTAGATTTGCAAGCTCTACCTCAAGGTCTTGCAGCCCTTTTAAGCAAGGTAAAGAACTTGAACTTTTCACTTCATTAGCTATGTCTTTACTATTTGTTTTCTTAAACTGTTTAGTTTATTATTTGCTTCATTATATCTTGAAAATTTTGGTGCAGTTGGAGCCATCGGGTCGTGGGAAGTTGACTGATGAACTTCGAAAGGTACTTGATTAGAGGACCCTGTATGTGTCTTATAAATGTAACGGATCCTACTGATTCCCTTGGCCAAGTTGTTGCCCCCAAGGGCCAAGTTGTGGAAAGAAGGCAGAGCATATCCCTCATTACTGACGGGGTCCGTTGCTTTAAAATGTAAATGACATTAGTCTTGGATTGATTATTAATTTATGCAGTTAGAGGATCAAAACCAGCATAGCCATGTTCCATCTATTATTTATTTGCTGGTTAGTTAATTCTCTTCTTACATTTGAATAAAAATGTAATAACGTGTAACTTTTTTTTTCTATGCATAACAATTTTGGGTTGTCGATATATGCTTTCCATCAAGTTACAAATCACCTCTTACGGAAAATACTCATCAAGCTATCAAGTTTTGTAACATCTGATTGTTCCATACAATTATATTTGAGATTTAAAGGTCTGATTTTTACAAAGTTGAAATTATGACAAAATGTTCAAGTTGAAATTATGACTACATTCTTGCGACCATTACCCCCTTCAGAATTTTGTTAATTCTAAAGCACCATCAATTCAAGTCTCATGACCAGTGGCCTAGTTCGTATATTCTTTCTAGCTTCAAATAACAGTCAGAGTATAAATCAATTTTTGGAGCAATTTTCTTACTAACATCATTCCCTTTAACAATTAGTGTTCTTAATTCACGTCGTTTTCTGCTGACTTGTTATTTTAGCAAAAGGGAGAAGAAAGGTATACGATCCCCTGCTACTTCTCACTTTCATGTTTGCAAAACGCTATAGTAGCAAACATTTTTGCATAAAACAATAAAATAACAAATAAAAGACCTGAAAATTAAAAGTCTTACGCAAAGAACGAAAAACTTGGACATCAAATAAGACCTGGGCAAACAACTAAAGACCTGAAAAAGACAAGCATTTAATCGAAGAACTAAGCATCCAGTAAGTTTCACCCGCAATCGAGTTTGTTAAATCTCTGGTCCTGGCCCCAAGGGAAAAGGGGTTCACGCTTACCAATCTCTATTTCAGGGTGATGCATCCTTCTGAAATTTGAGCATGATACGTGCTCGGAATATGGTCAAACTCAAGCATGACGAAACACAACAATTGAAGGAACACACCATTAATTGGGAACCAATCAGTTACAGGCCAATAGTGCCTTGGTGTGTATGCATATCTTGTATATATTCTTCTCATTCTCCCATATTCTTCAGTTTTCGACATAAATGTTTCAATTTTTTTTTTTTAAATTAACATTGAAACTAAATGATTTTTGGATACCAAGAAATTAAGAACTTCCTAAGTTGCGCTTGCGGATTTCCTATTTGCAGTTACAACGTTGCATCATACTTTTGGACAGTTGATTTAAAAGTTCTACAACTCAATTTAAAAATCATCCCAACCACACAAGGAGGGGTTCAGGTGATAATATCAGTACGAGAAACATACAACAAAACTGATCATGGCTTGAAATCCATGGGAAAGAGTACTGAGCCAGATTGAAGTTGGCGTCCTATACATGAGTGAGAAATGTAAAGGAAGCTAGCTAAAAATCACCACGTACGTATTGGGAGTCTTTCTATTTACCTATACAGAACTTGCCAAATATATTTGATAAAACCTCCTCCGATATATTTTCTCCACTTATTTGTCCAAGGGACAATGCAGCATCCCTCAAATCAATTGTCCAAAAATCCAGAGGCAGTTCCTCCTTTATTGATGATTGTAACCTTGCAAGTGCTTCCTTGGTCCGAACAAGTTGTTCACATTGTCTCTGAAACATCGTTATATCAGCAAACACAATCCAGATTCAAGACCTCCCCCCCAAAGAGAAGAAGCTTATTTTACTACTCTTTTTTGAGTATGTGGGTGCATGTGCAAGAATGTTGTCGTGTAACAGAAGATCAACTAGAGCCATTGCTTGGTTGGAATGAAAATGGAATAGTAGAAAACAGAGAAGTCTTTGTTGAGTCCAGCAACATCGTTATTTACCATCGACCATTTTCTTCTTAGCTAAGCATAATTTTGACCATTACTTCTAGTTCAAATTTACCAAATAAATACATGGTCCCTAAGAGTCTATTCGTTCCTTCTCTTCCCATTCAAAAGGTTAAGAAAACTTTAAAGCTACTAATTTGTAAGAAAGATGGAAAGCCAAAATGATAGTTTACCTGATTGACAGTCCATCTGCGACCCCCAGCAGGAATGCCTTCAAGACCCACAATCTGTAATACCGCCCTCTCTAAGTCTTGTAATCCTTGACCAGTAACAGCACATGTAAACACATGTTTGCTGAACATTTTATGACTCTGAAATCCTTTGTCCCATTCAGTCTCAGCACAAGGTTTACAATCTATTTTGTTGACCACAAGGATTACTGGGGTGGATGATCCAGTTGATCCCTGTCTTACAACAGAAAGGTTAAGTAAAGATTGCAGTCTAATATGAATATGCATCTTTTCTTTTCTCACCGCATGACAGAAAATAATAACAGGTACCAAGCTTAATACTAAAAGAAAAATAAAAGGTGTAATGCAATATTTATTATGTTTAGGAACATTATCCTGCAGAATGTAATTTTTAGGGGTAACTACAGGATCTAAAAGGTCTTATGTAATTGATCCCACCTAGCAGCAAAAAGTATTTTACCATTGTTGACTATAGGATACCAATGCATTTAAGGCAGCCAGGTGTCTGTATACCAATTTATCATGTCATATGATATTAAGAATATGTTTGTGGTAACATATATAGTTTGATGCTTCCCAGTTAGCATAGATATCTTGATACTACGTTTCTCTCAAATGTTAAACCATGCAACTATTTCTCCTTCAAATAAAATGTTTACGCTGCTATCTATATCAAAATAGTAATTAGATATAATGAATAAAACAAAGACAGAGGAGGAAAAAAATTATATGGTCAAACCTTGGTAGATTGAATCCTTTCGAGAAGTTTGGTGTCTTCAGATGTCCACCCTTCAACAGCACTCACAGTCATGATAATTACATCAGCACCCCTAGCAACTGCTTCAGACCGCTCTACGCCTAGTAGGAGAATAGAAATATAATTTCAGTACATCATGTGAAGTAATAATGTTAAGGTAAGTAGCAAAACACTAGACACGTGCGAAAAAATACAACTAATCCAACCATATAGCTAAGTCATCAGGCAAAGTCTATAGCCGTATTCTATCTAATTTTCACTAGATTTTATTAGTGTTTCATTTAAACTACACTTAAAGCAAGCAATAATTATTAGAAAGCTTGTATAAAATTACTTTGAGCTGACTATATTTAACTTATCCAAAAAAGAAAGCCGATGCTACAAAAACAAAGGAAAATTACAGATATCCTGAACTTAAAGGAGAAAAGAAAGAAAGCTGCACCAATCTTTTCCACAATGTCATCAGTGTCCCTGATGCCTGCTGTATCAAGAAGGGTGATAGGAATACCACTGACACTGATGCTTGCTTCAATCACATCACGAGTGGTTCCAGCAATTTCAGTAACTATTGCCCTCTCACTCTGCATGCTACAAGAAGATCATGCTCAATAAGTTAAACAATCACAATGCTTTACAGACATACATACATATACATATATTTATTATGTGTGTTAGTTTTCCGCTTAAAGATAAATTATGGACTTGAGATGCAGATTAAGTACAAAAATACTTCGAGAATGATTTAAGTTTGCCAACACCAAGGTTGATATCTACAGAAGAGATTAAACAATAAATATGAAATTTAAGTTTTCGAATAACCAAAATGACAATGACATACTTTGCTCCATGCATTCAGAAGGCTTGACTTGCCAACATTCGGACGGCCAACAATAGCTATCTGAAAGAATTTCATATTAGGATAAAAAATAGAAACAGCAACAGTCATCCTCATATTCACATAGAAATAGAATGACAAATTCATGTTGTATCACAAAGTAATTTAAGCCTAATCAACTTTACAAAACCATGAGGATTATCCCACTTATATAATTTGTTCATTTCTTAAAACTTTATGTGAAATTTCCAGCACATTTTTATGCCAAAAAATTCGACATCTCAAGTGTTGCAATAAATATTTGAGTGAACCAATAGCATGTAACAAAATAGGTCTAATAAACCTTATTAGGATACTTTTTGTTTCCATCTACTAAAACTAATGCCAAAATATAACATGTGAGTGGGGACAATCCTAACTTTACAAATGGGTTGTATAGGTCTGAGTTAGGTCAAAACCATTTTGTAAGAGAAGAAACAAACTTATGTACTATTACAGCATATTATGCGATGTGTTCCAAACCATATAAAAATGAGAATACCTTAAGAATCTGAATACACTGTTCCAAGCCATACCTGTAATCCAGACTGCAGAAGCTTGTCATAGTTTGCTGTCTCCAATGCATTCTCAACGTCTCGTGACATGTCATGGATTTTATCCATAACCATATTCAAATCCAGAGGCGGCATCTCATCATCGAAGTCCAAACGTGCTTCAATCTCAGTAAGCAACTCAATGCACTGACTCCGCAAAGATCGAACAAGAGAAGAAAAGCCGCCCTGTCAACAGACGCAACCAGCCAAGTCTTACACCAAACATGATGACGATGATGCAGTAAAACACGAAAACAGCGTCGAGTTAAACATACCTGAATTCCTTGCAGTGCAGCATCTGCAGCAGCCACAGATTTGGCGGTGATTAATCTTCCAACATTTTCGGCTTGTGAGAGGTCCAAACGCCCGTTAAGAAAAGCGCGAAGAGTAAACTCGCCTAAAAGAAGTAGACACTAATAAGCAATTTGGATTTGGTTGTCGTACGAGGGTTAAAAGAGCATTAAGTTTATTCAGAGTAACAGAGACGCACCTGGTTGAGCAAGCGTTGCTCCGGCTTCCAAACAAGTCCTTAGCACGCGGCGCAGACACACTTCGCTCCCGTGACACTGAAGCTCCACCACATCTTCGCGCGTGTACGACCTCGGAGCCAGCATCGGCACCACCAGGACCTCGTCGATGACGTTGCCATCGGAGTCCAAGACGACACCGTATTCGACGACGTGGCTTGTGGGCCACCACGAGTTCCGGGCGGGCCGGAACACCCGACCCGCAATAGACACTGCTTCAGGGCCCGAAAGCCGAACGATTCCAACGGCGGCAGGTGGCCCCCCCAAGGAAGTCACTATGGCCGCAATTGTGGTCCCACTTCCAACAACCTCGTCGACACACTCTCCCGCTGTCAACCGCTCGTCTTTCTTCACTACTAACTTGTAACTGTCGGAACCTGCACGGTATTTAACGGTTCTGGAGGGTTTGGAGGGAATAAGATAGTGCCACGTGACGCCACAACTCAAACGCAATGCCATAGGAAGGCGCGGCGGTGGAGCGAAGGTGGCGCACGTGTTAATGTGACGAAGCACAGTGCGGAGAGCAGCCATTGATCCAGTTTCGGTTTCTGTCTGGCCGAAGCTTACTCTTTCTCCATCTATCTATCGATCTTTATTTTCCGAAGAAAGGCCCATTTTATCTGTTCCTGACCTGTAATATGGGTTTTGGCCCATCACTCATATTAAGGCTATTTTTGTTTTACTTCCTGCACCCCATAAGTTGTACCTCTTAAATATTTATACCGTCAACATTTTGAAGATTCTAAATGAAAATGAATTTTGAGCAAAATATGTTGTGTTATATTTTAATGTATCTTTCTTTAAGTAAATAATACAAGCAACATTAGACTTATATGTATTTGTATATCATCAACTACCGGGGTGCTATCACCTTTTTCTTTTGTTGATTAATACTTGGATGAGAAATTATAGTAATAAATTTTAATACATTTTAAAATGTATAATTTGTAATAATTAAAATTGATTGAATATCACACAATTCGTAATTTTTTATTTGCTGAGTTTCATTTGTAAGTTTTAATAAATTTATTTAATAATAACACTGTTTCTTTTTATAAAATTTCAAGATTATATTAAACAACATAATACTACTTTAACCATTATTTGGTTCTTTTGGATTTTAGAATTTTGAATATTTCTTCCATGATTTAGTGTTTGGTGTGTGACATTGGGTATGTTACAGCAATATACTTATATAAAATCTTCTATTTGGATATTATTTTGTATGCATTTAACTGTAATTTAATCTTAAGATGTATGGTTTTTAAATTTTTCTTAATTTGCACTGAATTTCAATTTCACTTTTTGCTTTTTGTCTCATTTTATCTATGAACATTCTTCCATTGTTTATTATTTACA
The DNA here is from genome assembly GCA_036885675.1 of Vigna mungo. Taxonomy (NCBI): domain Eukaryota; kingdom Viridiplantae; phylum Streptophyta; class Magnoliopsida; order Fabales; family Fabaceae; genus Vigna; species Vigna mungo. The sequence continues at coordinate 36,907,766 of CP144699.1, forward strand.
TGAAAAAATGGTGAAGAGTGAAATTAAAAAAAAAAAAACAAAAACCATTTAAAAATAAATAAATGCATGGGGAATAATAAGAATTACTTCTAAGTGAGACGAAATGCTCCCATTTTTTAAATAAGTGGTGCTTTTATACTTTTATTATAAATAGTTTTTATTTATTTTATAGGTAATTTGTTGATTTTAAAAATAATTAAGTTTAATTATGTTAATATTGATTAAATGATTATTTCAACTTTTAAGAAAATTATTTAAAGAATAAAATTAGAAAACATTAAAAAAGGTTATTTTATTTTATGTTCTAGTCCATTCTAACTATCCAATGTTAATTTTGAAATAAATAATCACTTGATTATGATTTTTTATTTTAAATTCTTGAGTACGTGTGTTTTCTGGTCCCATCAATGTGTGTGTTTTCTTGTGAAAGGTAGTAGAAGACATTAATTGTTGTATTTAATATCAGAGTGATTGAACACTTTCTTACTTAAGTATTAGAATATATTATATAGGTACCATTCGAGTAATTGTAAAGCAAACAAAGACTACATCAAATCAAACGAAGCAAAGATTTTAATAGGTGAAGAGAGAGAAAGAAGTTAGGAACCGAACCACTTCAGTGTTATTAGTACTCAACTAATACAGTAGAAACATTTTGACATCCTCCGTGGGACGAACACTTATAAACTCATATAATAACCACAAGGAATATGATAAGTCGTTGTGCTAGAAGAAGCTTCAGACAACCACCCAAGGAAGAGGATAAGGAACCTACAGAAGCGAATTGGTGAAATGCAGAGCATATATGAGGAAGAGTTAAAAGCCTTACGCACGGAGACACTACCCAGACCGACCAAACAACCGCATGATGAACCTGGCCACGGTTTAGGAAAGTAGTAGAGCAAGCAAGGATCATAACCCATCTTTTGTGATAACGGATACAATCGAGATGTTGTTGTTCACTGCAGGTATGGAGACCCCTTACGTGATAATTGGAGGATGCCTATTTTCAACAAGTATGATAGCTCCACCGACCCGGACGAGCATATCAGAATGTTCATGAACCAAACGATGATGTATATGATGAAAGATGCTATTTAGTGCAAATTTTTCTCTACCTCGTTAAAGGGAGAGGCCTTGACTTACTTTTCTTTATTCCCACCAAACTCTATAGATTCTTTCACCACAATCCAGTCGAAATTTGGAGCCTAGTTTGTCACAAGTCAACCACACCACTTGATCTCGTCAAACCTTCATAAACCAACTTGGAAAATTAGCTTGCAAATAGAAATCTTAGTCCTAACGTTGTCATGTACGACGTGATCACAACGTTACGATTTGTCCCATTCGTTGATAGTATGTGTATGTAGTCCATTCAGAACCTTGACGAACTAAGGAAGAGAGTAGTAAATTTCATGTGGGTAGAGGAGATAATAGAATTTCGGAAGCAAATGAGAGTCGAGTCACCCATCAGTAATAAGGGTGACATAAAATTGTTTGGGAAAAGGGGTACAAGGTCCAAGGAACCCATTAAAGGGTCGCATATTTTCATCAATACACCCCATGAACACTCCCCAAGCAAAGACCATGGAATAAGTCTTGATTACAAATCTTTTGTCCCCATTGAGGAAAAAAACCACCCCTCCTAACGTGGATGGTAACAAACATTGTCTTTACATCCGCAATCTTGGACACACTACCAAGGAGTGTGCCGCCTTATGAAATAAAATTGAATAATTGATTTGAGTAGGGCATCTAAGAAAGTTTTTGAAAGTCAAATGAGCTAAAAGAAGTCCCCTTCGCAGGCGTAGACTGCGAAGAAGTTGTTCACCTAGAAAGGGAGGCTGAAGATCTAGTTGACGTAGGGAATCAGTTTGGCGACGAAGTCGCCATAGGAGCAAAAGTAGAGATTGTCCCTTAAAAAGGGTAATTAACACATTTTCAGGAGGCTTCTCAAGAGAAGGATCATCAACTTTTGCTCAGAAGAGGCATATTTGAGCATTAAAAACAGTGCACCTGGTGGAAAGACGTGTGAAAAACATGTCTCCTATCAGATTCATAAATGAAGATTTTAAAGCACCCAATCCCAATCAGGATGACCAGATGGTGATAACAATTGAGCTTGCTAATTATGGAATTGGAAAGGTTTTGGTTGATTAGGACAACTCAGTCAACATCTTATACTAGAAAACATACATATACAAAGAATTCATTGTACTCTACAATGAGCAGATTGTTGAATTTTTTCGGTGAAAAGGTAAACACAAGGGGATATTTGGACTTGCGAACGTGCTTGGAACTAGATTTAACAATAGAGATATCTAAATTCAGTATCTCTTAATAGAGACAAACATATTTTACAATATGCTACTCAGTCGATCATGCTTGAAATTTCCATAGTGTCCATATATCACCTAGGGATGAAATTTCCATGTGACAACGACAAGATTTGCACAGTGTACGTAGATCAAAAGACGGCTAGAGAGTGCTATGATGATGGCTTTAAGTGTTGATTGCTATGTGGGCGTCATCAAGGTATCACACCATGAGATCAATCGTTCAAGATTCCTAGTCTAATAAAAAAGGAACTTGGGCTATTCATTCTTGTTAAAGTAATATTTAGAGCCCTCCACCTTAATCACCACCTTGAAGCATTTGTCCTTAAATTTTTTATACGAAGCAATAAAAAGTTGAAAAAGCCACTTATTGTACACATTTATCAAAGACCATCACCGCACCTTTGGGTTAAGTCGGAAGGCCGTACACACTGTTTTGAATACTTGAATGGCCACCCAGGGATTTGGGTGGAGTTAGGTCAAAGCAATGTTCACCACCTATTAATCTCCTCGACCGTGACATACTCGCTTGTTCCCTTTACACACCCTGGGATTGACGACATAATCATCGTTGTTATCCCCAAGAATGTGAAATAAAATTACATATTAAATACTTATCTTTTAATTATACAAAATCAATCCGTAATTTAAAGTTCAAACTAGTTAAGGCAACAAAAAGGCTTCCTTTACTTTTTATATTCGAAACTGACGCTTGAATACTTTATTTCGAAAGTGAAACACTTTATACAAAGTGTGCATACATGAATCTGGCTTTGTTTAGCCTCTTGGTTCATGCAAGAACCAAGGATGATTCATTCACCTGTTCCATCTGTCTGTACGTAACAAGAAGAAAGAAAAAGAAAAAGAAAATCCACCTGCTCCATTCATCTCCTCAAACTTGGTCAATTACAGAGTGAATTACAAACACAAAATGGAAGAAAAAAAAAGGGTACAATTTATTTGCTTTATATATTCTTGTAATATTTTCTGTGGCTCAATAAGAGAGGAAGGGATGATGAACAACTGCTTCCCTTCTGAAAATGAGACCATATATACTTCATACAAACAACCAAGTAAAGCTGTACCTTCTAATTTTATCTTTCTTTTCAAAATATTAACTTTAATCTACACACTTTAGGATAAGGATCCTACAACCAGCACTAGCATTCCACTACACCTTTTTCTGTCTAATCCTTTACTACCTAACTACTATACTGAAGATTTCTGGTCTCTACTCTGAACAATATTTCATCTTTTTCAAGGGTCCTCAACCACCTTTGGAGAACAATATGCAATAGCCTCTGCAACGGTGAGGAAGATCTTGTCCTCTCCTATTGCGTTTACAAAATTGGATGCGTAAAGCTTCTCTGTCACTACTGGACCAGGATTTGCCAGAACAAGCTTGCATAAAAGGAAGAACTCACGGTAAGATGCTATGCTAGTTACATAATATATCATTTTCTAATCACTCATGCATACATATTTATGAGCATATTATTCTTGGCCAGAAGTTAATTAGTTACCTCAACTCCTCTCTTTTCAAGACTTCTATGTAACTCTTGGAAGGCTTGGATGCCACTTGTATCAATATCAGTAACGGCTGCATCATGAACACGAAACTCAATAAATAATAAAAAATTAACAAGACGAAAATGAAGGTTTTACTCCGGGAATTTATAAGGGGTATAACGAATTAAGGATTAAAATAAAGACTCTCACGTGACATTTCAACTATCAAAAACTGGATTTTTGTGGGGTAGTCTCCTTTCACTTTATCTTCTTCATCCGTCAGCCATCTTAATGTCCTGCAAAAGAGTAATTATTAGGCGACCTCAATATGCTAAATTGAAACACAGTTTCACAAAATTACGATATAATTCTCTTTTAAACCAACCCTCACTCTTTTTCACCGGATCTATACCTCATTGTAATCACTCAAATTTTGTGGCACCTTGAAAAATTTAAGGGTTTTTTGTACAATGACAAACTCTATTCTTCTTTCTTTATCAGTGTAAGATATATTGGATAGAGACTGGGTATTTTTTCATGAGTAACAATGTTAATAATTTTACATCCACATCTAAATTTTGTAGCATGGTGCGTATGGTGTTCCCTATGTTTTGAATCACATATCTGTTCTTAATCCTTAGGCATTTAGATTACTGCCAAAAAGCTTTTTCAATTAAATTAGTGTTCAAATTGGATTGTTTCACTTCAGCTCATTCAAAAGTTGTAAACGAATAAACAAAGGAGGAACAAGCCTTTACCTTTCTTTGACATAATTGGAGTTGGAAAAATATACTGCAGAATCAACTCTTACAATCAGTACACCTGGAACCTTACTAGCTTCTGGATATTGTTGGATGTTTCTATAGACGTTAGTCCTAGGAATCTTCCCCAGAATTGCGGTTCGGGGTCTTGTTACTTGTAGTAGGATCTTTGCAAAGGATATACAGACCTGCCATAGAATGTAGCAATTAACATACGAAATAAACAAGATTAGTCAGAAATTACTTTGACCTTTTAGAGCAAGATAAGCAATGATTATAGCACTTACAGCAATTAGAAGTCCTATCTCAACCGAGACAAAAACAACGCCAAAGAATGCACCCATGCAAGCGACAAAGTCAAATTTATCTATCTTCCAAATCAAAATTGCTGCCTCATAGTCTATAAGGTTGACGACAGCAGAAATGATGATGGCAGAAAGAATGGCATTTGGAGTGTACTTAAAAAGTGGAGTGATGAATTCCAGGGTTAAGAACACAACTACTGACATCACAATGTTAGAGACTGCAGTTTGGCAGCCAGCCATGAAATTTACTGCTGACCGAGAGAAAGAACCTGAAGGAAACAAAAGTATAGATCAGGGGCTAAAAAACTACATAAATCACTAGACTACAAGATAAATATAGTCTCAAATTCTCTTTATTACAGGTAGACATTAAACTCTATAGGAATAGATCCAACTTTATCTCCCTAGTATTTTTTTTTTTCATTTTTGTTTGATATTTTAAAGCTAAAAGTAGATATTTATGAAACATGACCACCTTTACCTATTTCTTAGACATGCAATTTTTATGACAATAGTAGATAGATACATAAACCTTGTCTACAAGCTTACCAGTTGCCACATAACAGGAAGTCATCGAACCAACAATATTCATTGTTCCTAGTGCAACCATTTCTTTGTTTCCATCCAGTTGATAGTCCTTCATAGATGCAAATGTTCTTCCAATTGCCGAGGCTTCCTGGCCATCGAAATGCAATGGTTTAATTGGAGCTACATGAGTAAAATGGACAACTCTTCAAGAGAGGTATTGGTGTCAAAGTTACTCACAGTCAATGCTATCATGCCTGCCACGATACCAACTTTAAAACCTTTTCCAAGGTTTTCTCCCGTTAAATAAAGATCTTTAACAGATGATGGATTGATTCCTTTTTCTATTTTTCTCACCTTCACATATCAATGGACAAAAACTTAGTTATGATGTAACTAATATTATGACACTCTTGCCATCAGTTGTTCCTAAAATACGCTATCAGTCTTTTGATGAGAATGAACATATACTTACAATTTCTACTCCTTTCTTATCTGCACGGGTTATGAATACAAAAAAAGTGGACAAAATAACGGATATCAATGGAGCAATTGCTGGCAGCCAGAATAATCTCCTGTTTTTCTTTCCCTGACGCACATAATATGAATGAATGAGAAAACAATTTACAAACTCCTAACGATTAATTAGGGAATAATAGCAAAATGCATAAAGGGGAGATATAATGTCTTACAATGTATTTGGTGACCAGAAGAAAACTCAAAAAGCTAGCTCCAATGACTATAGTTTCCCAGTTCCACTGTAAGATAAAGTGTTATAAATTATTAGTCAATTTTGTGTTCAACACACAGATAACAGTAACACTAACAGTTGGCTATCTAAACTTAGGCACGGCCTAGTTCAGATTAGGATTGCTGGTGATTAATGATTTGCATGTATATTGAGAGAGAGAAGGAGAGTATACTCCATGATGGGCTGTATGGAATACTGAATGCAGCACAGAGACAATATCAGTTTTCGTTGTGAACATTTTAGTTTTAATGCCAAGAAAACCTTTGAGCTGTTGAAGGGAAATTGTGATAGCAGCACCCCCCATAAAACCGACAATAGCAGCATGGGAAAGGAAGTCGATCAAGAATCCTAACCTGGTTAAATAAATAAATAAATAAGGCAACTATGGTGTGATATTAAACAGTGTAACATTAGTTGTAACTGGTAGCGGTTGCACAAGACAAACTTCAGTGGTTGAAATGTCCAAATGCAAGATCCATATATTGGGCGGTACTGTTGTCATACCTAAGAACACCAAGCGTTGCTTGAGTAATCCCAGCAAAAAAAGTGGCTGTAAAAGCAAGTCGCTGATATTCTTCCGCATTTGTAATAGGATCAAACTCATTACTAAGTAGGGTCCCCAACAAGAGAGAAACCACTGCTACAGGTCCTATAGCAATATCACGAGAGCTACCCATGACAGCATAGATCAATGGTGGAACAAAACTTGAATCTGTAAACGGGTAGAAAGAACAAAATACAAAAGGATCAGTCTAATGTGCAAAGAAAAAATTGAGCTGCTGGTGAGAGGCAAGTAGAGTCTTACACAGTCCATACTGTGGAGACAAATGTGCAAGCTTGGCGTATCCAATATCCTGTTTTTCAGCCAAGCATTAGAAGTTAGAACCGTGAAAAATGGGGCATGCAACAGGAATTATTGTCATAGCCTTCAAAACTTGAAATCCACAGTAAAGCAAATTTAAATACCTGAGGAATGCAAAGACTCGCAATAGTGAGACCAGATATTAAATCCCCTCTAAATTTTTTAAGGTTGTAACTTCTTCCCCACTTAAGTATTGGAAATATGGCCTCAATACCGAGGATGAACTTCCTTGATATAGATTGATCTTTGAAGGGTCTTAGAGGATCATCAGCAAAGAATGTTTCTTTTATGGTGGCTTGGAATTCCTTGAAGAGGTTCTGTCTTGGAGGAACTGCCACTTTGTAGACTTGTGGTACCTGACCATGTGAAGAAGACGACATACTTCTCAGATCGATCTCTTTGGTTTCAAGATTCTGATCAGAAGGACGGCCCATTGAAGTCATCAACCGGGACCTTCAGTCTGTAATACAGGGAAAAGTCATAACCAGAAATACTGGGAAAAATAAGGACATCAATGAGTGTGATTGATTAGCAATCACAAAATATGGTTTATACTGCATGCAACAATGAAGTTTACCATGTTGCTTAAAGCTATAATATATAATCCAATAATGAAGATAATCAGGCACCTACTATGGAATTTTAGATGTTGATTTGTGACTGATAGATTTTGAAATGCTTACTATAACCTGAATAGAAGAGGAGGGGATACGTGATAGAAGATTTGAGTGGTCACTGGTTCAAACTGTAATGTCTACTTAAACAGGTAAGGTGTGGATTATAACCTCAAAGACTTTATCTTTCAGGTCAATGTTATCAAGCTGGGATTGGAAAACAAGACTATATGTGTGTGAACCGGATCGAATGAATACAAGTCAAAATCATACATTACAATGCTTAATATTCAATCCTGACCAAACTACACTGGAATTCCCAAGTCAGACATTCTTGTTCTAGCAAGTATCTATCGTAACTTCAGAAGAACGACGGAGAATACAATAAGTATTGTACGTTTTGGGAACCTTAGTACAGCTAGAAGTTAATAAAATCAAATTACAAGCAATTTCTATGTGCTTTTAGTAAAATGCACGAAGTCAATAAAGTTCAAATAAAGAAAAAGACAAAGAAGTTAAACATGTCAATGGCAACCATCCATTGGAAGTACTAATTCTTGGGAGTGGAATTGTTAGCCGATTTATTGTCAAATCTCAAGACTAATTTGATCAAAAGAAAGATTTCGCAGATTTTATGATGACTATCAACATGTCTAATGTAAGGCTAAAGATAATCAGAGAATAGAGTTCATATTAAGGAAGACCGATGGCAAAATTTGTATGCAGTATATAAGTAAATGGTCTTTGTTTGAACCTCTTCATAAGCACGAGCACGAGTGAACTCACGCACAAGTCCCTCTCACTTACGAACCATAGGTACAAAATTCTCAATTATCATCCTTTTTAATTCCAGAAAAATTAAAAACACGTAACTCTCGGACAAGATTAGAAAGGAATCAAATTCTTAAACCTCAATAGAATTCAAAAAACCATAAAGTCACTCCAAAGGGAAATAAACAATATTCAACAAGTCCAAAGTCCAAATCGTGTTTTGACTGAACAACATAGCACAATAATTGAATCTCAACAAATCGCTTCCTAATGTGAAAACCAATATATAATTATCACACCCTAATCAAGTTTAATCCTGATGCATAATTTACATCCATGTTATTTATCCATAATAACATTTACCTGATTTCACTTTATGTGGCTGCAGGGTAAAACAGTAAAGAACATGACAGCATAATTCATTCAGAACCAGACAACCAAAATGTGGACTTTTCCCAACTCTCAGCCCTTTGTGATTTACGAACCACCAAGTGCTTATTCCAAAATCGTTTGGAGAATAAAGTCCAAAATAGACTCCCAACAAACACAACCTTCTTAGGCTTCTCATGCAAGCCATTGCCAGTGGAGGATTCCAATTACACTAACACCAAAAGTATTCTTTTTTGTTCACAGACTCACTTTAACCCTTCCCATGTCAGAATTCGTGTAAAAGCACAAAAGAAAAAAATTACAAAGACAGAATGACCCACAACACACGGAAGCCAAAAAAAAAAAAAAAAACACTAACTATCAATCAAACACAAATTTTTACATGCTAGACATGTGGGTTTATATATATATATATATATATATATATATATATATATATATATATATGCATATGCATATCTGAAGAGGGAATTACTACCCAGAAATTAAAAGAGTAAACTAAAGAGGTTGGGCTTCCACTCCCCACGTATCATTACCATCGGTTTTCCTTCTCACATGTCTCTCTGAAAAGACTGCACTTCTACTTTTGATCGTAAAAGCCGGAGCAGACAAAGTGAGAAACGCGGCAGGGCTTGGGAACGGAGCAGTAACATTAAAGAAAAAAACCAACAGAACCCGGCACAGTCAGCGAATACTTTGTCCTTAAACATGTTTTACAAAAGGAGTTTATTAATAAATTTATTTAAGGAAAAAAAATAACCCCAATCACTGTCCAGGTTCGATGAATCATTGGGGTTCAGTTCCAGGTGTTAACTCTTGAATCTGAACCTACAATAAGGTTTGGTTAATAATCGTGAACCTCGGAGGACAAACCCTATTTGGTCGCCGATAAAAAATGTGTATCCAAACGTCCGACAGCAACAGAAAATAGAAAAGAAGATCCCAAAACAAAAAACGGAAAGGTTAAAGCTAGCTATTGTCCCCACGATACCTTTAAAAGAGCGCACTTGGTTTACACTGCTTATTTTAATATGAAGTACAATTTATTATTAATTCTGATGATTACCGTATTAATATATACTTCCATGGTAACACATTTTCTTGCCGTGGTTGAAGTCTCATTTATATTTCTAAAATAAACAAAATAATATTAAAATTTTGACACTTCGAAGATGGAGTAGTAATCACTCTATTAAAAATGTTGTAACTTGAACTTTGGAAGTGCGAGGGTGAGAGTATGTTTACTTTCGAGATATGGAAAAAGTGAACAATGTACGAGATTTTTTAAGATAATTTTTTTTTATTTAAATTATATTAAAATAAATAAGAGTGAATTTGAAAATAAAATTTATAAAATTTAATCTAAGATTTGATAGATGTAAGAGATAAAAAATATTATTTAATTGGTATTAATAGAAGATTATCAAAATGTCAATATAAAATGATAATTATATATTTAATTATAAAAATTTTTATAAGGAGAAAAAAATAAAATTAATTATTAAAATGTAAAAAATGATAATTTAATAAATTGAAATAATAATAATAATAACTATTATTATTATGATTGAAATTTCTTTTTATTATTATTATTATCATTATTTTTTATTATTATTTACTATTATTATTGTTATTATTATTATTATTATTATTATTTTATTAAAAAAAATTACCAGTAAATTATTTAAAAAGTACAGAATAATATAATAAAAGAGTTTAAATTCCTCTAAATCTTTCATAACGACATGAAAATGGATAACAATCTCGCAAATTTTTCTCAAATGAACATAGTTTGAGAGGATAGGAAAGCTAGGGTAGCTGTTTTTTTTTTTAATTTATTTATTTATGAAAAGTAAGGGAGACAATGTTGTTTTTGCATGGTGTTGGGCTTCGCGAGGGACCCACTTTATGTGAGATGGTTTGAAGTTGAATGAAGATGACATAGCGTCCAGATTCAAAGTCAGCATGTGGGTATGCTCTTGCTGCCTCTCAATATTCAAAGTTTGAAAAAACTCTTCCCTTCCTTTCTTTCCAAAGCACCAGCTTTTTAACTTTAAATTAAATTTAAACACTTGGTCTTATTTTTACTTTTACAAGAAATTGTTATCATATTTAATGGACCAGTCTATTCAACTCTACAAATTAGAATATTGTGTATATTTATTTAATTATAGAACCGATATTTCTATTGTCTATAACTCAACTCTACCAAACTCTACATATTTAATTATAGAATATTGTGTCGATTTTTTATTTTATTTCTTTTATTTATATAATTAAAAGGTTTCTATGATTAGAAGGTATGTTATTCTTAATTTTCATTTTTGTGATTCTTTAACTTATTATTAAATTTGATTGATTCAAAATGTTAATTCTAAAATATTTGCTATATTGGTGTACATTTGACTTTAATTGGTATTTATTGATGTATCATCATTCCATTTATTATAAAATCGGTAATAACGGAAATTCTTGATTGTGTCATTTCTTTGAATAAGGTTTTGGGTCATGAAAAAATTCAAATACAAACCTTCAGTTTTTTTAGCTTGATCAAAGACATTGTTATTTCAGTCGGAAAAAGAACTCATATTTATCGATAAATAAATTTTAAAAAGTCTAAATATTTTCATAAAATCAAGTTATAAAATAAATTTTATATCAAAATTAAAAAAAAAACTAAATTTCATTGTAATAAACTTTTAATATATGTTATCATATAAAAAAGGTAAATTTTAAATCGAATTTAATTTTATAAAACTAATTTATAATAAAAAATTTATATTCACTTATATATTATAAAATTATTTTATTTTTATTTAATATAAAGCTTTTCATATCAACAAGATAACTAAAATTGAAATTATAATTAGTGTAGGAAAAATGCTTATAAAATATCATACCGTAACTTCCTGATGCGTGTAAATTCACTGTTCTTAAGGACTTATTCGCGGTGTGTCGCGCAAGTCCCCAGGATACAACAGGAACTTCTCCAAAGTATTCGGGGATCACAGAACTAGCAAGAAACTCTACTCTAATAGAGTTTAGACCCAGGATAATTTGTAGAAGAGAAATAAAAATGAAGCTAGGAAGAAAAGAGAATGAGAAAGACTGAAGTCATTTGGAATGGGAAAGTGCTCTCTATAAGTTGACTGTTTCAATCCATAAAATTTGACCCTTTCAGCACTTAAAAGATTTGACTGTTGTTCATTAATAAAATATTAACATTACCCAACTTTCAATTGTAATAAAATAATAATATTTTACAACAATTAGGATTACAAAGAATTTATAAAAATATGATTAAGATTACAAAGAATTTATAAGATCGCAGATATCCTGACACAAAAAGTAGATTTTATCTTCTACTATAAAAATGAAAAATGATTAAAATAAAATTAATCTCTTTATCAATACTTCACCAAGGTTTACAAAATTAATCACTTTGTGAATTCGTTATAATCCTAATAGTTTTAAGGATGTAAAAGAAAAAAATATTTTAATTGATTGAAATTCAATGAAAATGATATAGAAAAAACATTCTTTATTTAATAATTAGATTTTATTTTAATTAAAATTCATTCAAAAATATAAATGTTGGATGATGTTGCAACTAACAATACGAATAATGTAAATTTTTAATTGTATTATATTTTCTTAGGTTAAACACAGAAAAGGTAAATTTTAATTATATTTACTTTTATTAGATGATATTACGACTGATAATGCACGTAATAACTAATTTTTAGTTGCATTTAATTTTAATTATATTTTTATTTTTATTTGAATCGGATACATTCACTTAAAAAGTAAATAAGTGGTGAAAAAAAAATGATTTATATGATTGTACGATTTTATTACAATCATATTAATCTTAGTATGTTACTACTATACGTGAATCTAACTCATAAATATTTTGTAAAATCTTAAAATTTTAAGATTTAAATATTGATTTTAACTACAAATACCATATACTAACAACTCTTAGTCATTGATTAAAACTTAAATGTTTTATTTAGTTTAGAGAAGAACTTGTCCCTTTTCTGTGTTTATAACAGATTAACGATACATCTTTCATGCGTGCCACATAATTTCATTCAACAGAAGATTTTTTTTTTGGCATAATATTTTAATAGTTTTTTACAAATGTATCACTATTTTATAGGTTTGTATATTTAAAACGGATCAATCACAAAAACTGTAACATAAACGATAGTAAATAAATTGTACAGAAAAATTGTTAAAAGATATATTTTCCTTTTTTTTAATATAGGCAATGACAATGATTTTCTTCTTCAATATATATATATATATATATATATATATATATATATGTAACATCCCAAAAATACGCCTAAGACATATCAAGTGGATGCAACATGTTATAATAATGTAAAGCAGTTAAGAGTGGGAATTAAGATGAAATGTATATACAGTACAGTCATCCAAAATACAAGAGAAGAAATAAAGCTCTACTTATAGCATAGAGTCTTTCAAAATGATACAAAAGGAGATATAGCTAAATATATACAATAGAAAAGAACTAATCTATACTACTCTACTCTATCAGCAACAGTATTTGGAATATCTGGAGTATTTAGCAGCTGCTCCAACGGGGCCTCTGAAACCTCTCCTACCTCTGCTCACATCCATAATTGAATGATCATCGCAGAAGAAATAATCACAAACAAAACAGACAACACACATGCAAGGGTAAGCTATATTTCAATAGATAACAAGTCAATAACAGTTAAATATAATAAAAGAGACATTCAAGCCATTACAATCCAAGAAGAACAGTTTTAGTAAATTAAAAGTTATGGTTTATTTAGGTTGTGCTAGTTTTAGACTCGTCCGGACCCGGAATGAATATCGAGCTATGGCGAGTCATGCACTTGTGGTGGCCTCTACTGCTTTGCAAAGCCATTGCCAATGGGTTTCATCCTACCACACACAAGGTTAGTCCGTTATCACTCACCTTGACCCATATAAAATGGAGACAACCAAGACTAGGACCCCCTACTACTCTTCACCACATGAACTAATCTTCTCTAAGTGAGATTGAATAGTCATTAGAGCTTTAAGGGCAACCCCCAAGACTGAGCTACCTATATTTATTCCAGAAACTTACTTAGATCTCATTCTCATAACTTGATTTGATCTCACCTAGAGATGTACTTAAATCACATTACATTTCACACTAACTTTACTTACTTTAATTCTTAATGTTATACATGAAGTTAGGAGATTAATTTGGTTTTGTTACAGTATCAAGCATAGATCAATCCAATAATATTAATAGAAGTCATACAAGAGGAACCATAACAAATACATGAATCATCACACAAGGAAGAAGAGGAAACAAGAATTATGTATTTTTAAGAAAAACATCACTTATTAATACAAATATCTTTGTAATCTTAAATTACCAATACTTAGGTAATTCAAATAGCTTGGAAACCCACACCATTGGCTCCGGAAGGGTCAAAAACCCCCAGAACGACCTAGAGAACGTCCAAAACGGACGTCCGGAACCTCACAAACTATCAAAAACAGACATGACAACAGAAAGTAGCGCCCGAGCGTGAATTCTGCAGATTTTATGCAGATTTTTGCAGAACTCACACCCTCCAAATCTGTTTTAGGCATTTGTTGGACTTTGGACACTCCTTACTCGATCTATAGGCTAAATCTAACTTGTTTGAAGTCTCACACACCATCCTAACTCAAAACTCTAAGAGATATGTAAGGAAATTGGATCTAAAACTCTAATTTGCTCATCCTAGAGACTCAATCTGAATTATACCATTTAGAAACTGTCTTTAACTCTTTTGGTGCTACCTACAAGTCATAATTGACTTATCTAAAATACCTATATGTCCCAATTCAAGTATAGACCACTAACTCAAAATTTCATTACCCAAGTTCCCTAAATTAACTCCTATTTTGTAATTAACTTAACTCTCTACTTACTAACTGCAGCAAACTAAATTCCCACCCTTTTCCAACCAAATTCACATCATCACATAATCATGTAACTCAAAAATTTTCTACCTATTGGTTCATATCAGCTCCAAAATATAAATACTCTATTTTAGTTCATGCATTTTCCATCCAATTCAAAATACAGTAATTTCTTCACCCAAATTACACATGCATCACACAATAACAATTCTATCTAAAGGATCAAACAAGAATACAATAATTTCAAACAGAACTTAAAACCTAGCTTCCCTTACCTGGCTTTGTACAGAACAGCTCAAAGCTTGCTACCAAGGTTCCCCAATTTTTCAGAATTCTGCCCCAACCCTAAGGATCACAATTTTGTGATCAGAACAGTTTTTAAAAAAACTGGAATTGAAGGGAAATTGAAGAAAATGGTGTCAAGAAAACATGCAATCTGAAATTGATGCATGAGTCCCCAATTTAAGAAGCATAGAGGAAAAAGATGAACTTACAGGTCAATTTGAATAATTTGATCGGTAGGAGATGAAGTTCTCTGCGTTGCAATCACTGGGGCACCTTCAATTTGCAAGTTCTCTAGATCAAGAAAGCTTAAGATTAGAGAGAAGGCAGAGGATGGAAGTGAGGTGTTTCTAGAGAGAGAGTGAAAATGTGAAAAATGGCTTGGTGTTTGCAGCATAGATGTTTTTTTTTAATTGCCAACATAATAAGTCAATTGGAGTTTTGGTTTCTTCAAAAATTTTATAAATCAAAATCTACATTCTAAATTGCAGACTATTACAAAATATATATATATATATATATATATATATATATATATATATATATATCATAACCTTTTTGTTTTTATCAACATCATAAACTCTTTGTCTCCTTTACTTCTTCTTTTGCCACTTTAGAAATACTTTGCATGTTTGATTCTAGTTTGTTTTATACTTTATTTCTTTATTTTTGTCGTTTCTTTTATTCTTTCTTCTGTTTAGCTTTTTGGTTGATTCTTGCTACTTTCATTTTGTGTTGTGTCTTTGATTAGTACTTGTGATGAATTATATGAATCTATATCTTTAGGCTATGTTAAAAATCACTGAAGAAACTTCCATTTACACTTTCTTGAATAGTTAAGAGCTTTTATCCAAGCGCTCAATATCATTAAGGAGAAAACGAGTGTAGTAGTTGGAGTTTTTGTCTAGAACAGTTTGTATAAATTCCTAAAATGATGGTCCTTTTTTCTTTTTGTATGATATTGTGTTTGCTAAGTTGGGGTTGCGATTTTCTCGTGATCCTTTTGAATGGTGTGATGAATGTGATTTCGGCTCAATTGCATCCCAACGATTAAACTTTTTTAGGGTTTTTATGTCTTGTGAGGTAGAGAAACATCTAATGCACAAGAAGATGAAGATGATAATCTAGAACTTTGAAAGGGCTAGTTTTTGTTGCCTATTAGAAAAAGAGCTGGTAATACATAAAGAGAAGATGAGTACATACATGTGGAGTTTGGTAATAAAGTTATGGATAGATTCGTTAATTTGGTTCCTTTTACCTTATTTGGTTCTGACTTATGTGAATTGAGTTCAGAAAAATTCAAGACAAAAAAATCTTCATA
The DNA here is from genome assembly GCA_036885675.1 of Vigna mungo. NCBI lineage: Eukaryota > Viridiplantae > Streptophyta > Magnoliopsida > Fabales > Fabaceae > Vigna > Vigna mungo. The sequence goes on from CP144699.1 coordinate 36,924,154, forward strand.
GTCACAGAATTAAAATATTTACAAAATCCTGAATGAGATCAACTCATAGACTTTTTTTCAAAAAAAAAATATTCATTTTAAATACAAGAAATTATAATATATTAAACTATTACATAAATTAAATCAACGTATTAAACTATCATATTGTAAAATAACACTATATTAAACTATAATCATGGAATAGTTTATAAACAGATTTAAAATTTTATTTATATCTATTTTTGTTAATTAAGTATAATATTATTGTTAAAATAGGTTGTAAAATGAAAGTAAAAAAAAAAATGGATGTCAAAGAATAACAATGTCAAACTGGTCCTTTCTTGGCTCTTATAAAAGCTTACTTTAATATCTTTTATTATTTATTTGATTGACAAAGTTTGTTCATTCATATCAAGATTTATTCATTTCACATTATAATTTTTATTTAATGTGGTGGCTATGTTTTTCAAAAACATTCATTTCATTAAATGATCTTTACTATCATTTTTCCAAATTTGTTTTTAAAATTAGACACTAAACACCTAAAAAAAATAATTATTGTATTTCTATTTTATTCCTAAGATTAGTAATAAACACGTTAAATTAGATAATAAATCCTCTAAACAATAACAAAAGAGATCATTAAATACTTTAAAAAAACATATAAATCACATAAATAGGAAAAAAACATTTAAGTTAGTTTATTAATAAAATGAGTTAAAGTTAAGTTCGATACTGAGTTGCGTTTAAACAAAAGGCAACTACGTAAGTTTTATTCATCTGAGTTGTATACTCACCCAATGTACACAAACTAAATAATTTTATTTCTCTTTTACATAAAAATAAAAAATTATTAATCATTTTCTAAAAATATTAAAATTTAGTTTTATATTTGTGAATTACTTAACTATTTTTTTTATAAATTACAACATATTAAATTATCTAATAAAATAAATAATTTTATATAAGTATATAAATGATATTGTTTCTAAAAGTTGATTAAAGTTTTGTAATCAGACTAAACTTATCTTTACCTTGACTTTACCCCACTTGAAAGAAAGTTCCAGAGATTAGAGTTTTTTTTACCCCACTTAAGGGCTTCTTAAAAAGAAACTTTTCTTAAGAGTGGGTTAGGAAGGACTGACCCATGATATTGGAAGTCTCACATTGACTAGAGATAAGGTCAAATTATAATATATAAGTGGGATGCAAACCTTACTTTACAAGCCGGTTTTGTGGGGTTGAGTTAGGCTTAAATAGAGCTGCCAAAATGGGTCACAACCTGCGGGCCAATCTGGCCCACCACGGGTTCGGGACAGGTTGAGTTTGAAAAAATTGTATTTTTTTATGCGGGTCAGATTTCAACCCGACTCATTTAAACCCGGCTCATGCGGGTTGAACTCGTGGTGGGCTGGGTTGGCCCACCAACCCACCTACCTAATTTTATTTTATTAAAATTTAATCTTAATTTTATAAAAAGATATTTATTATGTTTTTGTTTGAAAAAATTATTTAAGTTTTCTATTTTCAAAATTTAATTAAACACCCATGTTGGGAGTGAAATTTGTTTAGATTTGAATTATAGAAAGTTTGTAATTTTTTTATTTAAAAAAATTGTAATTAAATGAGCCAACCCGTTTACCCACCAACCTGTGATGGGTCGAGTTGGGTTCGATTTTTTCTGGCTCGCTAATAAATGAGTCGAGTTGGGTTGGTTCACTAAGTGACCAACCCGTGGTGGGCCGGGCCGAAAAACCTGTTTTGACAGCTCTAGGCTTAAAGTTCACTTCTAACATGGTATCAGAGTCATCGTTAAAGCCTACCTTAGCGATATTTGTTGTTTATTGGACATATTGTTTCACCCACTGCAAACCTTACCTTACAAGCCGGTTTTGTAGGATTGAGTTAGGCTTAAAAGTCCATTTCTTAATATGGTATCAAATTATTTATCTAAAACTCTATTATTTTTAACTTTTTTTTTTGTTTTTGAGACAATTATATTCATTCTTCGATTTTAATTGTTTGGATTTGTTTAATGGTTATTATTGAATTTGAAAAATTATTTTCTTGATTTAATAAGTTTTTCAAGAAAAAATGTAAGAGTTGGAAAGTTGATTAAACATAAAAAGAGAAATATTGATATAATTAAAAGATTTTGAAATGTAAAAGGAGGGTGGTGAAGGGAAGAAACTTTTAATTTCAGAATTTTAATTTATAAATATACACATAACATAAAACGTAGTGTTAGCTAGCTCATTGAAAATTTAACGTAATTAGTTTTTGATGACTACATATTATAGTTTCATTAAAAAGAAAGATAAAAATAAAGCAAAGTTTGAAAAAGGAACTAAACTCAAAAATATTTGATAGTTGAACAACTAAAAACATATTAATATTAAGTTTTGATTGAGTTTGAGAAAAAAATCGGTTAAACTAGGATGTTCAATGTTATGTCAGATATTTTTATTCCCAAACAAATCCTTCCCATCTAAATAATTTGTAGATATACAATGGAATTTAAAATAAAAAGTATATAATTTGTATCTCTAATTTTCATAGTTTTCGAAAATAAATACCATAGTTGTAACTAGATATACTTTAAATGGATAACTCCTCTTCACTTCTTTGGGTGTTGCTCCCTCCACCTCTCCAAGTGGGTCCTGTACCTCTCCATTATTTTCAAAAATATTCTATACATCCCCACTATTTTCTTTTATTCCAAAAATATTCTACACATCCCCACTATCTTTAACCATCTTTCTCTTTCTCTCCCTACATTAATGGAGCATTTACATGACTCAAATTTGAACTTCTGATATATTTTCTTAAATAAGTTGATTCAATCTTAGTTTCGTTGTTCAATATATTTTTTTCTTTTCAAATTACTTAATAAATAGTAAAATTTTATTCTAAATTTATAGAAAAATGTTTATATATATGAGTGTTTTTTTTTATATATAATATCTATAATTTTTAACATTATATTATGTTTTTACTCAGCGACATGTTTGACTCAAATAACTTGAATAAAATATTTAATTTATTAGATAAATAATATAAAAATATTATTAAATACTTAAAATATAAAAAAAAAATTATTTGTTAAAGATTTAAAATTTATTAGTTTTTTCGTCATTATAAAGTTAGTATATAATTATAATAATAATAATATATCATTATTTACTATTAATATTATTATGTTTATTATTTTATATTTACATCTAACTTTTAATTTTATAAAATGAAAATGGTAGAAGTACTAATATTGAAGTTTCCTGTGAATTTTATATTTTGTAATATATCACAAATTCAACGTAAATGCTCCAATAATGTAGAGAGAGAAAGAGAAAGATTGTTAAGGATAGTGGGGAGTTGTAGGATACTTTTGGAACAAAAGAAAATAGTGGGGAGATGTAGAATATTTTTAAAATAAATTAAAATAGTGGGGAGGTGCAGGACCCACTTGGGGAGGTGAAGGGAGCAACATCCCACTTCTTTTAAAGAGTGCATTAATCTTAGGTCCAATTAGCATTGTACACCATGTTTATTTACATTTACGGATGGTTTTGAAGTTAAATTCTTTTCTTCTTATAATTGATTATACATAAACTGGACGTTTTTTCTATCACAAGAATAATAATATTAAAAATAATAAATAATATATATAAATTATTAACAAAAGATAAAATAATCTTATTTTCTATTCATTTTCATTTTTCAACTTATCCAATAAAATTATTTTTCACCCTAATTCTCTTAAATTCATCCAAAAAAAAAAAAAACAGGAATAACAACCACTAGTGGAAAAACGCTGATTAACGTCGTTTATTTTAGGCTTTTGACGTCAGTTTTAAACCCGACGTCTATTCCAGTGACGTTACTTTGCATCAGTCAGGTAATGACAGACGTCTATATAGACGTCGGTTTTGCACACAACCGACGTCCAAATAAACGTTAGGCGCAATAACAATAGATGTTACCATAGACGTCAGTGGTCAACAAAAGAGACGTATGTACGCGCTGGATCGTTTTGTGCACTGTTACTTATTGGACGTCGCTTTGTGCATTGATTGATGTCTGTGGACGTCAGGTTTGCCTTAACTGACGTTTACGAGGCAATTTTTTTTAATAAAAATTAATTTTTCGAATATAACCACACTTGAAATTCAGAAAAATTTCCCAAAACAATTGTTTATAATAAATAATTGTTTGTTTGAGCTGTAAATAAATATAATTCAATCCAAGATCAATAAAATAAAATTATAAACTTAAACTAAACCTAAGTAATTGAAAACAACAAAAGTAAGTCTTGCTCTACTTCCAGTTTTGGATAAGATAAGTTGCCCACTCGTGCCTTATCTGCCTTATCATGCCTTCGGTTATAACAGATGAATTGTTGAAGTTCTGCACAATTAAGAAATATTGATTATGGTTTGATATATGTTCAAAAGAATTAATTGATTTTTTGATGTTTTCAAAGTAAGCCTGATTATTACCTCATTCCACTTATCTGTAATGGCACCTCGAATGATGGTCTTAATCCAAGACATCACATAGTACCCACATTCCCATGAATCAAGCTGTTTGTTACACTAAAATGACAAAGTAAATATAGTCAAGAATTAAGATCATTGAATAACAAAGTAAATGAATTAAAACTATAAATGCACCAAACCTTGGGATACAACACTTTATTTAGCTGACCTCGAGATGTACCCATTACTCTATTTACATTAAAACAGAAAGTAATATTAATATAAGTATGAAATCATTAAAAATTAAGGCCGACATGAAATTAAAAGTAATTTTTAGCGAAACACTTACCCTTGAAGCAGGAATTTCAAGTCATCTTTCATCTTCTTTTGCAGCGAACAGAAGAAGACAATTGTATTTTTTTTGGGAATGAGGACTACCAGTTGCCAGTGAGCACTGTTTGGAACATCATAAATAGTTAGTAAACTAATTAAGTAAACTTTAATTACCTTTTACATAAAACAAGGCATACCCGTCAATGTATGACACAAGGTATATGTCTCTATTTGACTCAGCCATCCATGTTTGCAAATAATTTTGTTTCACTTCAGCTGTGTTACCACAACGCTGAACGGTCTGAGGTTCAACAAATCCGTAAACGGAAGACCGACCTTGATCTACAATGACTGTGTCCATGTACCTATAACAACAAAGCTAACTTATTACAAAGTAGGCATCTAAATTAAAATATTATGGTAGACAAAATTAACTATCTTACATGCACCAGAGTTGAATAACGAAAATATTCAACCACTTGCCTCCCGAAATGATCTCCGATACATCATTGAATGTGATATATACTGGCAAGTGGGGGGGGGGGGGGGAGACCAAATACTCTTAAATACCAGTATATTTGTATTGATCCTTTGTTGAACCTAAGAATTCTTGATATTAGTTTTGCTATGGGATCATCCTCCGCTTCAGCCATGTCATCACCATCAACACCATCATCATATTCAGGTATTGGTGCCTCATGCATCGGTTGCTTTTGAGGATATGTGAACTGAAGATAACATTTTCAAAGTTATGAACAAATATTTTGAAATTATAATATAAAATAGCCAATGACACAAATATTATACATGTTATGTACCAATGTGTGTGACAACCAATGCTCTAGGCCAAGCTAAAAAACTTCCTACGGCCTCTCCCACAAATTGAACTTCTGGAGTGGGTACAAACACCTGAGCCTGGGGATCCCGAAGCTCGTCAATTATGACACGCACGTGCTGGGGTGGTATGGGAACACCATGAATAGTGTCTCCTCCCTCAACTACTCGTCCAACAGCCACAATGCGTGCGGGATCCCCTTCAACCAATAAGTCATACTGACCACTGTAGTCAGTAGGTTCAACAGCAGAGCAGGACCCTTTGGTGCTGGCAGGAGGGGGTGTGGCAGTTTCAGTGGGCACACCCAGGGTGCCCTACGTCATGGATTGCAGCTTCTCTTCAAGCGCTCTTTGTATTTGTTTTTGTTCTTGTAGTTGCTCAGTGAATCGCTCCTCCATTTGACGAAATCTTTCTTCCCACTGAAGATCCATCTGCCTCAGTGCCTCCTGATTCGTTGATTGAGTTGTTTGAGTTGTTTTTTGTACAGGGCCAAAGTACTCACGAAGACCAATGGACCCAGGAACTGAATGTACACGTCCTGGGTGCTCCGGTTTTCCAATGGCCGTTGTTAATATGTCCTCCCTACCTTGGCGAGTAAATGTTCCCTGTGTCTGCTGCTCAACCAACTCATCATGCACATTAAAAATGTTACGTTACTTAAATTGTAAGATATGATAAATACATAATCAAACAATGTTTACAATTTCAACTTACAATTCTCTATGAGATCAATACGGCTGAGGTAGATGTCATGTTCCCATCTGACTTCGTCCGAACAGCTTTCCACATCTGGTACCTTGCAAGTGGAGGTGCTAGGTTCGGGGACTCAAGCCCCAACTCATTTGCTTTATCCTTCCTAAGTTTCTTCTCCAGTTTTGCATAACCACCTCGTGATAACACGTGTGGTGCATCATTTAGCCTTTGCCTTTCTTGAGCGGCTAACCTTTTACTCTGTAAAACAATTTTTATGCATAACTATATAATAATAAAAAACTGCTTTGAAGACGTTGTTGGTTAAGATAAATACCTTCCTTTCCTCAGTCTCTCTAGATTGACGAAACTGCATCCATTCTTCTTCTGTGAATGAATATTCCTTAGATGGATTCTCATGTTGTTTGTCTCCAAATACATACAGACGTGTTAGCCTTGTCTTGAAATCTCTCCACATCTTACATATCTGCGTTAAGATTTTTCTCCTTATCTGAACTGTGTTTGGAATATCATATTTTTGCTATTTAAAACAAAAAAATGTTAATAACATAATAAGATCAAAGAAATGAATACATCAAATTTGTTTTAAGTAAGTATACCTGAACATCTTGCCATAAGAGGTTCTTCTCCACCTCTGGGACGTGATCCCAAGTTGCATGAAGGATAGAAACATAGGTTTTGGCTATCTTACCCAGATAACTTCTAAATCTATCAACATTTTGGCCCTAATGTCACACCGGTTCTTGGGTCAAGCTTAACATGTATCCTCTGCTCAGGAACCTGTCCGGATGTCGCTTCTGGCAAACGTGTCGCTCCTCGTGTACGTCTGTTGTGTGCTGATCCTGAGTCCGAGGTCGACATACCTGAAAAATATATACAAGGTTAGTATGAATTGAAATTGAAATATTCATCAAAATAAAAATTCATATAAAGTCTAAACAAAAATGAAGACGTTACTTATTAAGATATTGTTTTCTCCCAGAACCCTTCATCATGATCACTACGAATTGCATGTATGTCATCGACAACGTCATCAATAGAGTCTTCAATGGGTCTTGATGTGCTACATGTTGTCTCAAGAATATCAAGAGATTCTTCATCATCAAAACCGTGCATGTTTTTCCCTTCCAAAACCACTGACGATTTTCATTCGCTGGATCGCTGACGTAGAATATTTGCCTTGGTTGACTTGCCATAATAAATGGTTCACCAGTGAAACTCATCTTTGTCAGATCTACCAATGTGAAACCAGAGCCATCTGTAATGATTCCAGAATTTATATCAACTCATTTACACTTGAAAACAGGGACTCTAAACCTGACATAATCCACCTCCCATATTTCTTGTATTACTCCAAAATAACTAATTGATGCAGTGATTGGATTTTTGTCTTTAGAACTACAGAAGTACACTGACTCAGCTTTTAGTGTAACCCCACTATTTTGAACTCTACTTTTATCATCTTCTTCCTTTGTCTGAAAAGAGATATTGTTAATATAGTACCCACCATATTTAATGACATTTGTGTTCGGCCCCCGAGATAGCCTCAATAGAGTTTTAGAAACATTTGGAGTTGCATAAATCTTTTTCTTAAACCATGGTAAGAAGGTTTTAACATGTTCATTAAGCTGCCATTTTTCACTCATTCTTGGGTGTATTGCCTTTATTTCATTAACGTGTTCAGAAATGTAAGGAATAACATCATCAGTGTTGTTTAAGATGTACAAATGAGCTTGATCAACTTCTTCTCTACTCACACGTTGAATCCTCACACCACGACCCTTACCTTCACATCTTCCTTCATTTATGCTCTTAGGTAGACCCACTGGTTCACAACTTGGCATGTAAGCTAAACAAAATTCAATGGCTTCTTCTGCAATGTATCGCTCTATGATTGAAGCTTCTGGTCTATACTGATTCTTGACATATCCCTTTAAGATTTTAATGTATCTTTCAACAGGATACATCCACCTTAGGTAAACCGGCCTACATATCCGAATTTCTCGGACTAGATGAAAATCAGATGAACCATGACATCAAAAAAAGAAGGTGGAAAATACATTTCCAATTTACATAGTAGTCTTATTCCTTCATTTTCCAATTGATCTAAACATCGAGGGTCAACAACTTTCTTGCAAATGGCATTAAAAAACAAACACAGACGTGTCAGAATACCCCTAACAGAACGAGGTAATATGCCTCGAATAACAACCGGTAACAATTGTTGCATCAATATATGATAATCATGAGACTTTAAACCAACTAACTTCAGCTCTTACATAGAAACAAGGTTACTAATATTAGAAGAATAACCTTGTGGAACCTTCACACTTCTTAAAGACTCACAAAAACTTTATTTTTCTTTTTTAGAAAGAGTATGACAGGCTGTGGGCAAATAAATGCGTCTACCTATTGTCTGTGGATGTAACTCTGTTCGAATTCCCATGTCAGCCAAATCTTGTCTTGCTTTTATCCCATCTTTGGCCTTTCCTTTCACGTTTAATAAAGTTTCGATGACACTGTCACAAAATTTTTTTTCTACGTGCATCACATCAATACAATGTCGAACATCAAGTATAGACCAATATGGAAGATTAAAAAATATTGATCGTTTCTTCCAAAAAATGTTTTTGACTTCGTTATACACCTTTTCACCATTGCGGGGTCTGCACACAACCTCATCCTCGGCACTTCCATTGAATGCTTTTTGCAATCTACGATAAGGGTGATTGTGAGGAAGGAATTTCCGATGTCTTGTATAAACTGTCTTCTGACCATGCTTCAATTGAAGGTAACTAGTGTTTTCTTCACAAATTGGACATGCAAAATGTCCTTTAACACTATAACCGCTCAAGTTTCCATAGGCTGGGAAATCATTTATAGTCCAAAACAACATTGCACGCGAACGAAAATTCTCTTCAACATCTGAATCAAACACTTCGACACCTTCCCACAACAATTTCAAATAATCAATTAAAGGTTTCAAGTAAACATCAATGTCATTGCTAGGTTGTTTAGGACCAGATATCATCATTGACAACATGACATATTTTCTCTTCATGCACAACAATGGAGAAAGATTGTATATCATCAACATAACTGGCCATGAACTGTGTTTGCTACTTAAATTCCCGTACGGATTCATACCATCAGTTGCAAGTGCAAGTCTTAAGTTTCTTGGATCTGCACCAAATTCTGGAAATGTTTCATCGATCTTCTTCCACTATGGTGAGTCTGCTGGGTGTTGAAGAAGATTATCGCACTTTCTTCCTAAAACGTGCCATTTAAGGTTCTTTGCATCCTCCTTAATAGAGAACATACGTTTGAACCTAGGTATTATAGGCAAATACCACATGACCTTACCAGGTGCACCATCATTACCTTCTTCAGTGTTTTTGTCAGATTTCTTTTTAAAACGGCTTAAACCACATGTTGGACAATACTTTAGTGAAGCAAACTCCTTGATGTACAAAACACAATCATTGGGGCAAGCATGTATCTTCTGATATTCAAGACCCATTGGACATAAAACTTTTTTGGCCTCGTAGTTACGAATAGGAAGAGTATTATTTTCTGGAAGCATCTCCTTCAGCAACTCCAACAACTCCATGAAACTTTTATCGGTCCATCCGTTCCTTGCTTTTAAACTGAACAACTTCAAAGTTGTATACAAACGTGTAAAGTTCGTGCAGCCTGGGTACAACGGTTGCTCAGAATCATTGATAAGAGAATCGTACAAATTAGCTCTTCTATAGTTATCTTCACCAACATCATGTATCATGTCCTCTAAATGATCACTCATCCCTTATTCCACATAATTTGTTCCTCGTGACGTCATAGGCTGGTCCACTACTTCTTCATGCCAAGTCCAAACGGTATACGATCTCGTTATGCCGAACATGAATAGATGATCATGCAAATTGCCCAAGTCTTGTCGTATTTGATTAACACAACGAACACAAGGACAAAAATATGTCCCGTTCACTGATAAGGACATATTTTACCATGATTTCAGTAATGAATTAAGAGAAAATGTCAACTCTTCCTTGGCTTTTTACCTTGTAAATCATAGTTTTCTCTTAGTTTGTTAAGTGGTTGCATTTTAAGCTTTAATGAAAGATTTTGATCACTAATCCCTGCCTTTAGGTGCTTACAGTAGTTGGAAGAAGCCTATGCATCAAATGAAGGCACTGGAACCCAAAGAAAGCAAGAAAAACAACAAAAAAAGTGAATTCTGGAATGCTGTCGCTGAGCTGCCACCAGGCTACCGCTTGAGCTCTCTACTCTCTGGAAGCCTGCCGCTAAGCTACCACTGAGCTACCGCTGGGCTGCCGCCTGAGCTCTCTGCTCTCTGGAAGGTTGCCGCTGGGCTACCGCCTAAGCGGTGGCGTCGTTGATGTGGCAAAAATCTGAGATATTTAGGGCTGAAACGCGAGGGCTTGGTATCTTTTGGCACCCAGATGCATTTTCTCTCATTTGGAGCTCTTGGAGGAAGCTTGGAGCTGGGGGAACAACCCTTCTTCTTCATTGGGTTCTCTTTCCTCTTCCATTTCCTCCATTTTTGTAAGCTTGAGCTCTCCATTCATGGAGAGCTAGTTCCATTATTGTTGGGGGATTGATGTAACCACTAAACTCTTATGTAAAACATTTTGTTTTGAATGAATATATGCCTCTTTCATTGATTGTTAGTGTTTAATTCCTTTTCTTAATGCTTGTTGTGAAGTTGCTACCCATGGCATGATTTTAGGGTTTACTTGATGTTGGGAAATGTTGGGTAAATCTTGACTTGGGTTAAACACCTAAAGGAAATAGTATCTAGGGATAGAACTAGGACCTTTGGTTGTCTTAAGATCTCATTTCTTAATGCGGAAATAATCGTTAGGTTTTCCAAGGGATTGGAGTCTAATGAGGAAGTCTAGGCTCTTTCTACCAAGGGATTAGGGTTTGAGTAAATTAGTAGATTGACATTAACATATTAATGAAGAGGAAGTGATTTTCTATGCATAAGAGTGAAGTAGGTGAAATCATACCCCCAACAATATCATTCCATATCATTTCTAATCTTACCATTTCTAAGTGTTTGAGTGCTTAAGATCACTTTTATCATTTATGTTTTATAGTTACTTTAATTGCACCAAAACTCAATTTATGGAAGCATTCTTTAGTCTAGGTTAGTTAGAAATTATACGATTGTCTAGTGCAACGCGTCTCTTGGGAAACGATATCCGGTCTTACCAGTTTTATTACTTGAAACGATTTGGTGCACTTGCCAAAGTCGCAACATTCACAGACTTTGCATTATCTTTAACATATTGCAAGAACACCGAAACACCCTTCTCATATTCTTCAGAGATGCGACGTGCATTCATCCAGCTTCGATCCATACTATATTAATCGTTTGTGTTAAATTTCAAATGGGAACTAAGTTTCGCTCAGTGATTTCATACTTATAATCTAACATGCCAATTATAATAACACAGCTAAAATTTATCACATACATATTCAAAAGCCGATAACACATGCATACCTAAAAGCCAAAAACATGCAAACACAAGCCAATAACATGCATACACAAAAGACAATAACAGACATACAATAAAAGTTTTAAACATAGAAGCTAACCTTCTTAGCAGATTCAAACAGCAATGGAGGGAATTGGAGGACTGCACGCCCAAAAATATAGGCCAAAAACGGTCAAAAACGTCGCCAAAGAACACGTCACAAACTGCATCAAAACGCAACGAAGACGAAATTTAATCGTTCAAATGGAAGATATATCAGCAAAGAGTAACTTAATCGGAGTAAAACTGAATTTAAACGGTGCAAAAGCGAGAAAATGAACCTGAAAGCTATGCCGCAACAGAAAGCGCGAGGAAGAAGACAATGAATAGTGGTGTAACTGCTCGTAGGTTCGCGTTCCTGGTATAAATGTTTAGAGACGTCGGATATGATTTTCCACCGACGTTTAACATGTTATAGACGTCGGTGCTATCACTAATATGACGTTTTTCTGATTTAAATATTAATAATGGCGCAGATTTTAGGTGTCAGTTGCATGGCTAAGCGACGTCTATACAATATTAGACGTCACCAACGAACCGGCGACGTCTCTATAGTGGAAAAATGATTACATTTTCACCTAACTGTCAGGCTTTAGACGTTCGTTATCCGTGGGCACGACGTCTATTGGACGGAACATTAATTACATGCACCAACCTGTCAGGCCAGCGACGTCGTCACCCCAGTTACCTGATGTCTATATAGCGGCTATTGACCTTCTAGGCAGAACCATTAGATGTCTATTGATAGCATGCGACGTCTAAAAACGATTGGAGACGTCGGTGTTTCGTAACCCGACGTCCATTCACCTTCCTGCAAACCTTTTAGACGTCAAGGTGCAATGTGCCCGACGACTGTATTGTTTGAGACATCAGGTATAGCGATAAGCGACGTCTATGCTTCTCATTTATTTACCAATTTGCCACCGGTCATCATTTTACGTCCTTGCATGCGCTGACCGACGTCTAAGGGGTGACGTTAATCAACGTTTTTCCACTAGTGAACAACGCTTTTCTATACAAACAATACCTTGATGCCAACAAAGGTTTTAACTTGATTTTTCTTATATTAATTTTTCCGTAAATTTGAGACAAGAAAAAAACTTGAACATCATTAATTAAATTAACTTACATATGTTTTAGATTTTGGAATGAAAAAAATTATATAAAAGTTAAATAGATAGTTAATTGAATTTAGTTTGTAGAAAAACTTCAACTTATTTGCTTTTCATAATGAAAACCTTATCTAAAACATATGGTATATGTATATATTTAGAATGGTTAGATTCTGGTATGACTTTATAGAAGAAATAGGTGTTTTTGGTAGAATTGCATCCAGTACAATATCTATATACTAAGATATTAGGTTTGAAATTGAATGAGAAACATCATTAATAAAAGAAAAATAAAAAAAAACGAGTTTGACTTACAGTTTCAACATGATCAGCACAACCTAACTTAAATTGAAATTGACTTCCACTAAAGCTACAATCATACAAAAAGCATAGCATCTTTGAATTTCATCATATAGGCATTCTTAGAGAGCCCCGTAAAAGTGTTTATAGATGTGAATGAGATTTTTGGCTTTTTTGTGTTACATGCACTTAGATATTTAGTAGGGGATGAGAATCGATTTGGATAGGGATGAATGGCCTGATAAAAATAAAAAGAGGGAAGAGGAAGGAGAAATAGTGTGAGGTAAGGTTGAAAGAGTTGATGATGCAATGGGAATAATAGTTAGTGCGTGGGCTAAAAAGTTGTGTATAGTAACATAGGGCGGTGGTGGTGCTCATAAGTCTTTTCAGAGCATTGAAAAACCAGAAGAACCAAATTGTGTATAGTGAGGGACCATGCCATGGCAGAATAATGCTCTCCATACATACCAAACTGTCAAATTTAAGTTGTGGCATTGCCACTTCCACTCTTCTGCTTATCATCTATATCTCATATCACTCTTTTTCTTCCTTTTTCACCTTTCATCTTAAACTTAATATGGACCACTCCAACCACGCATGCTTCTGCATACTTCTCTTTACCATAATTCCTCCAAACTCAATTCGTTTTAGATAATATATTTCAGACTGAGTCAAATTCTATACTTTATGAAACAAATAGTTGTGTAAATTTTCTTTACAACAACTTATGTGTTTGGATGAAAATTTTCAAAAAATTATAACATATAGTATTTAAATTATTTATAATTAAATTTTATTAGTTCCTTAAATAGTTTATTTGGAGAGAGTAATTTAAATATATTAGATTTCAATTTTCTTGTTTGGATAAAGTAATTTAATTTCTACTTATAAACTTAATTTTATTAGGGAGGATGAGTTGAGTTAATTTGATTGTCAATTCGGAATGATTCGTCACTACAAGACAATTAATTCAACTTGGATTGACTCAACTCGCTCAACTTGGCTCGACCTTTAGTTTGGATTGAATCAGTTTGATCTTCGGCTTGGACTAACTCAGTTTGAGCTTCGACCTGGGTCGACTTGGCTTGACCTTCGATCCAAGTTGACTTGGCTAGCTTAGGTCTATTTGACTTGGCTTGACCTTCGCGAACGGGTCCACACTAAGATTGACCTACGACCTAGGCCAAATTGGCTCGACTTTTGACCTGAGTCGACTCAATTTGAATTTTGGCTCAGTTGACTTAGCTTGACTTCAGTTTGGGTTGACTCAACTCCACTTTGGCTTAAGTTGACTCAACTCTACATTCGACACGAATCAACTTGACTTGACCTTCAATTTGAGTAGAATCAACTCGATTACAGCCCGTGATGACTCGACTCAACTTCTGCTTAGACCAACTCGGTTCGACTTTCAACCCAGAACAACTTGGCTCTACGTTTGACCTAGATCAATTCAGCTCAACCTTCAGTCCATCGACTCAGCTCAACCATTGACCTTGTCGACTCAATTCAACCTTCATCATTGCTGACTCGGCTTGACCTTCATCCCGGACCAACTTGACTTAACTTTCGGTTCAAGTTGACTCCACTTGACCTTCATTCTAGACTCGACTCAATCTTTAGCTTAGGTTAACTTGACTCAACCTTTACATGTAGAATAATAATTGAATGAAAATGAGTTGAATCTCAATTTCTTTCTTTTCCTTTTAAGTAAATTTTAAATTCTATTATTTTAGTTATTTGAAATATTTTCTTAAAATTTCTCAATTTTATTTTTTTTAATTTTTTATCATAAGAAATCACTTTATTTTAAAACTTTTTTAATTATCTAAATAAATAAATTACTTTATTGAATTGTCTTTTTCAAACACATCATTAAACATTTTATAAAACAAAGTCAATGAAGTGAGTTAATAATTGGTATACGGTATAGAATATATTCTAAATATAATTTAAAACTTAATTTCTTAATATTTTGATTTTAAAAATTGATTTTATGAATTAAAAGAGAAAAAAAAACAAATATTATATATATATATATATATATATATATATATTCTTAATAACTTTTAGAATACCTAAATATTTTGAATTCTAGAGATGGAAGAGAGTTTACATCTTTAGATGGAAAAACTCAGTCATTTAGCTAACCTTGAATGCTTTACCCCAAACTTTTACTACTTCCTAGGATCCTATAAACACTAAGAAACCAAAGAGAAACTACCTTTGGCTCAATTTGACCACCCAAACCAAATTTACTCCTATAAGTCACCCAAACTCATTTCTACTTCTTTTATCACTCATGTAACGGAATTTACCGCACAAACAAGTTTCAAATGACTCAATAAAGGACTTTAAACCAACCCCTACACCACATAACTGCTTCTTAAAAGATTCACTACTCAAAACCCCCTAAATTGAACTCAAAATCATCCAACAAACCATTACCAGCTCTTTACTGCATTATACACCAGATTTGTCTAGTTTAACAACTCTCAACCTAACTTCATTACTATATCTATTTTATGACATAAACCAATTATACCAGACCCTAGAACCTTTACCACACTACAGATTCTTCCTAAAACTCATCATTCCAAAAATTGACATAACAACATCCATCAATTTAAGTCACAATTTCTACTTTAATTTCATATTTTCATAACCATCATTATTCATACAATTTTATCTCAATAACATATTTAATTCATCATGCAATAACTTACAACAACAATCATACATTCATAATACTCAAAACACATCATAAATTACAATTAATCATTATATTTCCCCAATTTAACATCATTAACTACCATATAATCACACACACACACACATCGATTAACAAATTTCAAACATCTTACTACAAATATGAAAAAAAATATAGCTTCCCTTACCTTAAGAAGAACTACGACAACTCTAAAAATCTCCACCTGTTTCTTCTACCGCAAGAAATTTAGAAAAGCCTACAAATCACCAATTGATGATCAAATAGAAACCTTTGAATCCCAAACTGACTAAGAATCAAGGGAGAAATACTCTTAGTACATGCAAAAATAGATTTGCATGCATGATCAAAGATCGAGAATGGAAGGGAAAAAGTGATAGACACTTACTTGCTCTAAACAAAAAACCAATCGGATGGAAGTGGAGAGTACTTCGTCGTGATCCTCTAGGAACTTCCTGATCGTCAAATAGAAGATCAAAAAGTAAGCAAAAGGTAGAAAGAAGTGAGAAAGAGCTAGGACCAAATAGTTCTAGAGAAATAATCGATGTTTTTAGTATTGAGACGAGTTTTATAAATTCTATTTATATTATCAAATTGTTTTAAAAATAATATTTTGTTTCATTATTTTAAAACATTTATCTACTCTAATACTTTGTTTTCTATATTCTTATTGTTGAATATATTAAAAAAGTATGTATAGAATTAATGTCTCTGGTGTTGAATATACATATAGAGTCCTCTATTTATAATAAAAGAAATATAGGTTAAGCCCAAAATAGAAATAAGAAATAATAACAAACTAACTAAAGATAGAAGATAAATATAAAATAAAGATAATATATCTAACACTCCCCCTCAAGCTGGTGCATACAAATTGTATATGTATCAAGCTTGTTACTAATATAATCCATAAAGACTTAATGAAAATATTTGTTTCTACACTCGAGAGACACCAAATTGCTAATGATTTGCAAGACGACATTGAAGACGAAATACCAACCCAGAAGACTCCTCTTGAGCAAGAAATCTGGGAGGTTGCTCCATGTAAATCTCTTCTTGCAAATCGCCCTTGAGGAATGCCACCAGTAGATAAAGAGGTAATTGTTGGAGAACCACCATGGCTATAAATAAACTAACAAAACCATATTTTCCATGAAAAAAAAACATATATGGACGAGTCAAACGCAATGGTGACAAAAGGAGAGGTATAAGAGATAGTGGCAAAAGAAGCCATGGATGAACAGGAGAGAGAAACTATAAAAATAAAAAATTCTCCAATCAAGGCACCTAAAAAAGGAAAAAGAACAACCTCAATACTCGAATAGCTACCAAACATGTCACAATGCATGACGAAAAAGGGAGCAAATCTATAACTTTAAAAGGAACTCCGATGAAGGCGTCGTTAATGGCATGGTAGTCACCTGACCGAGACGATCAAAATCATGTGATCATCAGTCGAAACTTAATCTCTGACAGTGGTAGCGATAGACAACCACGGTAAACAATGGCGTCGCCAGCAGCGATAGATGGCGTCGCGACGGGCAACGACGAATGTAGTGGTAAAGGCACAAAAAAATTTTTCCTTAAAAGAATTTGGCTCTGATACCATGTTGAATATATTGAAAAAGTATGTATAAAATTAATGTCTCTTGTGTTGAATATACACAGAGTCCTCTATTTACAATAAATGAAATATGGGCTAAGCTCAAAATTCAAATAAGAAATCATAACAAACTAACTAAAAAATAAATATAAAATAAAGATAATATATAATAAATATTTAAAGTATTTTGAAATTTAAATATATTTTTTCTTTTCGTAATTTTTTAAAAAATATTTTTAATTTTATTAAAGTTTTTTTATTAATATTTATAAATTTGATAAATATGTTGGTTTTTATGAAATTTTAGTTAGTACTCTAATTTTATATATATATATATATATATATATATATATATATAATTATAATAACTTTTGATATTAAATAGAAAAAAAAATATTCTTTATGTTAAATATTTAATAATATATTTTTATTTATAAAAAAAATTAATTAATATTAAAACATTAAAAAAATACGGATACAAAATACGAATATATTCGTTATTTAATAAAAATGAAATTCAGACAAAAAAATTTATATCAATAAAATGAATTTCTTTTTCTTTATAAATAAATATGGACTAGCAGAATCTATCACCCCCTCTTGTAATTCCTACATAGAAAAATGTATTATTTGATTAATATTGTCATAAGTTTTCAAAGTATGGGTCACATCATCTACCGAGCAATAACTTTTTACTGGATCATTTTCAATAAATTTTTAAATTGTACTAAAAGTAACTTAATGTGGATTGAAAAAAAAAAAAGAGTTGTGGTTGAGATCAATTAAAAAACACAATAAATATTGGAAAATAAAAATCCTAATTAATATAGAGTGTAAAATAACATTGATTTGCTTAAAATATCCCTCCTGGTAAGCATTTTCTGTCCATGAGAAAAAAAAGAAATTATTTTAATGGTTATAAAAAGTATGATTGTGCTCTACATTCAAATTCCAACCACAGAAATACATTTTAAGAAAAAATGTAATACATCAGATGTTATGAATATTTACTTGATTAGTATTAATTATAGTATAATATGACATAATGAAGTTGGATGAGTTTACTTGATGTCATTTTAAGGAAGAAGCTTGGGGATGCCACATTTTAGGATGACGTGGAGGACGGGTTGTCAGAAGATAGGAATCAATTTAAGCCAACAAATTTCAAAAGAAAAGCGTAGGCATATCCAACACTTATTATTTTGTTTTATAAAATTATAAATTTAGGGTTGAAAATCAAAACAAAAAATATATATTTTTCTTTTGTCTGGTGTTGGGAAAATGTTGGTGCTGAGGGTGACTCTAACTTATGAAAACTATATTCCTCATATCCGAAACATCTAAGGTTTCTTAATAGAAAATTAAGGAATGTAATATATGATTTTTTTTTTTAAAATAGAATATTTGTTACCTTCTTCATTTGTATTAAGAAATGAAATTTCGTTACATAATCAATATGTTGTTGTTAAGGCTAAGGTAGACTCTGCGTTAACAGTCTTTGATTTCTTTTGCACATTTCTTTTGTTTTTGTTGTTTTTTTTTTATTATGAATTTCCATTGTTGTTTAGTCCGTGGTATAATTTAGGATCTAGTGTAGGCTTAATTACGAAGGTTCTGTATGATGGATTTTAGAAGAAAACATTTCAGAATTGGTTGTATTGTCGAAAATGGACTATTCCTTTCTTAGTAGAAATCCAAAGTAGCGTTCTGAATGACGAAATTCCACACATTTTTATACTCTAATCGGAATGTTTTCTTTTGATGTTTTCCTTTCCCACCAACATTATTGTTGTTGTCATGGATTTATAGTCGGTCGATCGGATATGATAGCATGTTAGTTTGAAAGGATCAAACGGTTAACGTGTAATAAAAAACCTGTAATTCAGTGGAGATGACGGCCTTCTTCAAGTTATCAACATGGATTATGTATTGCGTTTTAATTACGTTCAATTGTTGTTAAAATCGACTGACCGCGAGATTTTTCACTGCATGTTGACCATTCAATCCTTTCAAGCCAGCATGTCATCATACCCGATCGACCAATTATAAACTTCATAATAATATCGTTGTTTTTTTTTTTATTTACAGAATTATAAACTATTAGTCCACATGTTCTGTTAATTCTTATTAGGTTGCATATCTTAATACCATTTTCTTTTATGAAGTTCTGTTAAAAAAATAAAACAACTTAAACTAGGAAATTTTACTTATTAATTAATAATATTAGTAAATTGTTACTAATTCTTTTACAACAATTGTAAACTAAACATTTAAAGAAACACTTTCTAATATTTATTTTACAATGGTAATAATGATGAGGCTTGAATCCAGATTATTATCGTTTTTATACTAGTTAATAAATTTATTATCTTTTTAGAGTTAAGCTTTATATTATTTCAATAATGATGATAGAATATTTACAGTGTGGAACAAAATGATGAACGCGGTTTCTAATAGAAAAGATAGACTTATATTATTTTTGGGTACAAGTAATAAGATTTTTTAATTGTTAGTTAATAAATATAGTTATAGTTTCCTTTTTAAAATAGATTGCTGGTTTTAGAGAAATACTTAAATATTAAAATACATACATTTATGCAACTTGGTTTGAGACGTATAATCAAAATGAAAAAAACCAAAAATATTTTATCCTCTGATAAAGTAAGAACTTTGAAGGAATCTATGCTTTTATTTATCCCCTACCCTTACTTTTTATTCCAAAGCATGAGGCAAAATGCTTAATATAAAAAGAAGCCCTTATTTCAATATGTTGTCTTTTAATTAGAGTAAAAATAATATGATACACATTAATATTTATTTAGCATTCTTAACAAGAATAAACTAGTTTTAAAAAAAAATAAATTTTTGTAATTTTTTGAAAAAAAGTAAAAAATAAAGAAAAATAATGTTAAATGAATGGAAAAGATGATGTGTGTCCAAATATATTTTTTTAATTAATAATTTTTCCCCTCTTGAATGCCTAGCCACCCATTCTTGCATATCTAATGAACGAACCTCATAAACATGATGCTATTTTTTTTTTAAAAGAAATTAATTATATCAAAACAATGTGGGTCATCTATTTGCCGACAATATTAAATTAGGATTTTATTTGGCACAAGCATATATCATCGTTTTCGTTTCGTCCTTTTAAAAACTAACTAATGTTACTTCCAAAAATTATTTTAATAACATTGGTGCTTAAGAGCCCTAATTTATAAGGCAATTATTACGGCTTGCATGAGACTTAATATGTAATATGAATCCCTTGTTGACCCGTCACCAATAATACACGTACGTACATAGATATACATTTAAGATATATAAGTTTACAAAAATTAGTTAAATTATTGTTGTAAGGATGAGATACAGCCGACCAATTATTATATTTTCTTCCATTGAAAATATAGAAGAAATTAGATTGGATCCAAAACTCAAAGCTAGTGCAACCTTAATTGCTAATTAGTAATATTGTTTCCATTCATAATCTATACTATTTATACTTCTATATATTATTATATATAAAAGAGTATTTATCGTTTAGGTGTTCACATTTTCTTTTTCAATTTTATCCTTTAATAACCACTTTTTTTAAATTCAAATAACTACTCACAATAAAAAAAAAAATTGTACTTTTATCCTTTTATTGTCATTTTTTGAATTTAAATAATTATTTATAATAAAATATACAAATTATTTTTTTTATAACTATTTTAAAAAAATATTTTATAGTTTATTAAACTTTTATTACAAGTGTTTACTACTAATCATAATTTAAGTTAGAGAAAGATAATAAAATTTAGTAAATTATATTTCATTATATTGTTTTTTTTATATTATGTATTGTTTTATTTGACTAGAGGAGTTAGTTAAATTTATAATTTTTCAGAAAGACTTGGATATAGTACATGAGTGTTATTTATATAGACATCTACTTCGAAATGAAGTTTTGCTTTGGTAACGTGGGATAACATTCGATAAAATATTTCTTAAAAGAATTACTAAGAATATCTATGATACTTTTGAAGTTTTCTCATATTTTAAAATCAATTTTTATTTTAGTTTTTAAAGTAGTAAATAACATTATTTTCAAATATAATATTAATAACAAATGATATATTTGTATTCACGAAAGTCTAGATAATGTCATTATTACAAGATGACATTATCTTTATATGTAAGTCAGGCCAGTACTATAAAATAGGATAAAGAATAATTAATTAATAATTAGAGAACACATAAGATATTAAATGATATATAAGAGATTAAGATATTCGAAACTCATCTAATCTAGGTTTTACCTACTGAGAGTAGGCCAACTCACCTAAGAGTTCATGAAAATAGTATAAAAGTATATTATTCATGAAATATGTATTCATTGGAGGTGTATTGCAAATACCTCCATTCTTTCTGATCTAGAAGACTTTGGACGTGTCGAAGATAAGAAAGTAAAAACATTTTGACCACTTGAAGAATAAACACATGTTAGATTCTATAAATGGATACCTAAATAAAAATTGACACACCTCTATTAATAAGAACACATGAGAAACAACTTCAATATTTTGTAAAGTAATAAATTATTATTCAAGCATTACTAGAAGAAATTCACGTTTTATTTTTAGGCGGCAAGAAAAAAAACAACTATATTGTTACCTCTTATAAAGGTGTAATGATGGATACAATCATCTAGTTTCCTAAAGTGTTGATTAAATTTAAATACCTCAATTTAGTCAAACAATCAACTTATGGTCATATTGTAGGACGATTTTAGATAGATACAATCTAGTTAAGATTTTCTCTCTACATTCATAATTTTCTCTCACTTCCTATATAAATCTCATCACATTCATCTTTTTCATTTACATTCATAAATATTCTCACATTTTTCTTTTTCATTCACATTCACCTTTTTTACTCACATTTATCTCCTTGGTTCACACTCATAATTTTTTCTTCGGTTCCATTATCCATACTTTTTTCATCATCTTCATTCATACTTATTTCTTTTATTCACATTCATTTCCTTTATCACATTGATTTCTTTTCCATACTTATCACATTCGTCTATTATAACTTATTTTCTACCTTTTTTTGTTTATATTATTGAACATGAAAATATTGTATAATTTTTTTTGAAGTTATTGTCATAAGTATTAGTCAAAATGATACAAATTAAACTAATATTAAAAATGAATTTTATTTAACATTTCCATATTCATAATAAAGTTAAATTAAATAAATTTTAAAATATGAACATTTTTAATTTTGAGTGTCTCATAGATAAAATTAGACAAACATCTAAAAAATTACTTGATCATCATCTTTGGTATCAATTCAATCAAAGTGGTCGGAAGGGACTGACTAAACGAACCAAATGTATAAATCTACTGTCAAACATCATTTCCAATCTATGTATTGTTTGAATACATTTGGTTGATAGCCACATTGCTCAATATGGTTTCTTATAGACGAGGACGTCCTTGGCTAAAACTTTCTTCTTCTTTTTTTCGAACCAATACAATTTTGGCGATGTGGTACCTCCTTTTTCTCACATCGGTTTACTAATATAAAGCTTTCTCCTTTTTTTGGAAACTCATGTAATTTTTATGGTGTTACCCATAAGTGGAAATTACCTACAAGGAAGAAAGAGACGAAGTCATTTTAATTTAAGTTTCACGTATTTTAGTGTCAAATAATTTGAATAAATTAAACTTCTATATATTTAAAATTGATCAAATATTGCTATTTACTTATTTTCTTTTACTTAAAACCATCAAATTATTTATTTATTTCCAAATAGTTGTAGTTTAATATATATTTAAGACGTAAAATAATTTTGAAATATTAGAAATAAGAAATTGAGAGTTGAAAACATGAAAGTTTTTTTTGGAGTTAAATTTGATGATATGGTTTGTTAGTATTTAGTAGAAAACAAGACTGAGAGCTTTGAACAGGATAAAATAGCCAGAGCTACAAGTATAACTATGCACTCGGATTTCTTAAGGAATAAAATAAACCCAATTGAAATAAAAGAAACAAAATAACAAAAAGACAATGGTACATTCTGAATGGAGGACTAATAATATGTTTGTACGAATCAGTTGAAATAAGCCGTGCTCTCTAATGGTGTGAATTCTAACTTTTATAATTATATTTGGATATAAATTAATATTATAAAATCAGTATGGTGGAATAGAATTATCTTATATATATAATGTGTGATATTTAATTACAGAATCAATTTCATAACTAGAAAGCAAAAAATATTTTCCACTTATATATAGTAGCTTCTTTGTAAACAACGAGGAAGTAAATATGAAAACGCAAAACCCGAATTTAGCATATGGTAAATGAATTTCTAAACCAACTCTGTTAATGTATCTGCTTTGGTGAATTCATGCACGTTGAACTCTAACTTTTCTTTTTCTCACAGTAGGTGATGGGTGGATTAGCGGCATGGAGTTTCAGAGAGAGTAAAAATTTTGTATTTTTGCAAAGCAAAAAATAAAATAAAATAAAAAGAAGGAAAAGTGGTGAAAAAGTGGCGTGAGAATTATAAATGAGAATAGTGTTGTCGAGAGAGGACTCATACTCATCGTCAGACATTCTCAACTTTTGAGATTAGCCAATCAAAGTGGTGCCACAACTAACATCTCATCTAGCTCAGCCTTAAATCAGTACTTCCTGCAACTCCTTTCAAGCAATCATCCAAATAAAACACCAGCCACATAGCTATTGAACTTCCATTAATGCACTATAAGAACAGCAAGTGTAGCAGAGTTCAACCACACACTTCAAACAACCATGAGTTCAACTCCCGGTATGAGAGTCAGCGAGGATTCTGGCCAAATAGAGAGGTCCCTTTGGGTTCTTGAACCTCCCAATCCACCACCTCTAAGGAACAAGCTATTCACTCCACTCAAGAAATCCATCTCCTCTTTCTCATCCAATAACAAGCCTTGCCATCGACGTCTTCTTTCATTCTTAGAGACTTTGTTTCCCATCCTTTGCTGGTTCAAAACTTACACAGCCTCAAAGTTTAAAAATGATTTGCTAGCCGGTTTAACTCTTGCTAGCCTCAGCATACCTCAGGTGTAAATTCACAAACATTGCTTCTAATCTCATGGCAATGCATCAGATGTATATATACCATTACATTCCTCTCATTACTTTTATCATTTGGTGTTGCAGAGTATAGGATATGCTAATTTGGCGAAGCTTGATCCTCAGTATGGCTTGTGTAGGTCTCTAACTTTAGTTATGTTTATTATGTTATACTATATACTATACAGATGTGTCGTGTTTCAAATTTTATTCCTTTTCACTACATTCAGACACCAGTGTTGTTCCTCCTCTTATCTATGCTGTGATGGGGAGTTCAAGAGAAATAGCCATTGGACCTGTAGCTGTAGTATCATTGCTTCTATCCTCCCTAGTCCCCAAAGTGGTAGATCCTGGTGCTGATCCTGATGCCTACAGGAGTGTTGTCTTTACCGTGACCTTATTTGCTGGAATCTTTCAAGCTGCATTCGGTATTTTCAGGTGGTTTCCCCATCCGTTTGCAGCGAGATTTCTTGTGAATGTGTAGGTTTCCTTAAAAAGTAAGCAGTTTATTCTTCAAATCTGCAGGTTGGGGTTTCTTGTGGATTTTCTTTCCCATGCTGCACTTGTTGGATTCATGGCAGGCGCAGCCATCGTTATTGGTCTGCAGCAGCTGAAGGGGTTGCTGGGGATTACTCACTTTACCAACAAAACTGATGTAATATCCGTGTTGGAGTCTGTATACAAGTCACTCCGCCAACAGATAACATCAACAGAAAAAGTTAGTATGGAGAACTTGGTTATTAGTTTCAGTATAGGGAAATAAATCATTTTATTAATGGCTTAAGAATAAACAAATGATGGGGTGATAAATTTTAAATTTTAAATGGAACAATTTATTTGAGTTTTCATGATATTTGACATTATTATTTGCTTTTTACATTGACAGTGGTACCCTCTGAATTTTGTCATCGGGTGTTCATTCCTGATATTCCTGTTAATAGCTCGATTTGTTGTAAGTAATGAAATTTCTGACATTCCTATTCCACCACTATATTTTCTCTGTTTGATTTGAGGTTCCAATGTGTATGTCATTTCAGGGCAGAAGAAACAAAAAACTTTTCTGGTTGCCAGCTATTGCTCCTCTTGTATCGGTTTTACTATCAACTTTAATTGTTTATTTGTCAAAAGCTGATCAGAATGGGGTTAATATAGTAAGGCATGTCAAAAGAGGGTTGAATCCAAGTTCAGTTCACAAGTTACAATTTCATGGTTCAAATGTTGGACAAACAGCTAAAATTGGATTGATTTCTGCCGTTATTGCTCTCACTGTATGTTACATTATTTGCTCTTTTATCTTTTTAAAATAACTTTTCTTTTCCCCAACTCTTAAGCACAGTCTTACTAATGGAAATATGCGTCAAATTCAGGAAGCAATAGCAGTTGGTAGATCTTTTGCTTCCATTAAGGGATACCATCTTGATGGCAACAAAGAAATGCTGGCAATGGGATGCATGAACATTGCGGGATCTCTCTCTTCATGCTATGTGGCAACTGGTGACACTTTGTCTTGGTTGCGATTTATTGTTTGATCATTGCAAGTTTGGATTATAATTGGAAGAGTCTGAAAGTACTTTTACTCCGGAGACAATTTTTTCCTCCTCCATTTAGTATTGAAATTCGTTACAGTGCACTGTTCACAAAAGTCCTTTTGAAATTTCAATCCAAACAGTCTTAATCTGAATAACTTTTGTGAAGGGAAGTATATGTGCACCAAACTTATTCATATTTTGCACTAAACATTTGCAGGTTCTTTCTCAAGGACAGCAGTAAATTTCAGTGCAGGATGTCAAACATCAGTATCAAATATTGTGATGGCTGTTACTGTGCTTCTGTGTCTTGAATTGTTTACAAGGCTTCTGTACTACACTCCCATGGCCATACTTGCATCTATCATCCTCTCTGCACTTCCTGGGTTAATTGACATAAATGAAGCTTGTTATATTTGGAAGGTTGACAAATTTGACTTTCTTGCTTGCATTGGTGCCTTCTTCGGAGTCTTGTTTGTATCAGTGGAAACTGGTCTTCTTGTTGCAGTAAGTAGTTGACTCATTTCAAAAATTACTGTGCATCTAGTTCTTTTTATTAGGAAGTTAGAAGAAAATCCAAAAATCATACGAGCAGACACCAAAAAACACACTAGTTGGCAACTAGCATAGAATAGAGTTGAATGTGTGACATGATTTCTGAATACGTGAAAGACTTGGTGTTGTCAGTACTGCTAATTAGTGGGGTTCCATCCATCAAATAATTTGACCTAGATAGTTGTGTTGTGTTGCTCATACCTTCCTTACTTATTAGGCTTCTAGACCAGACTTTGGTCCACAGATTTGGCGTTATGTGCTTGGCTTGTATGATTGAATTCAGAATTCACATCAAGAGTGATATTTAAATATAGTTGTAATCCAAATCCACTACCAATTTTGAGCTGTTTAGCGTATGTCTCTCCTTTAATTTAGTTGAGACAAACTTAGTTCATAAACAAGAAGAAATCCATATTTCACCCAAATATTATTTGTTGTCCCCTATCTACCTAGAATTATGTCCTTTCAGGAATCACTTCCTAGAACACTTGTTAGTTATGGTCATTTCACTATTCATCCATTAAATCAAATTAAGGTAAAAAGGTGAAGAGTGGCATCAATAATTGATGATGTATCTGAGTGTGAAGTTTGTTTGTGCAGGTCTCAATCTCCTTTGCAAAGATACTGATACAATCAATCAGACCAGGGATAGAAGTTTTAGGACGAGTTCCAAGAACAGAAGCTTTCTGTGATGTTAGTCAATATCCTATGGCCACAAGCACACCAGGCATTTTGGTGATTCGCATAAGTTCTGGTTCACTCTGCTTTGCAAATGCTAATTTTATTAGAGAAAGGCAATCATCTAATTTAAAACATTATTTGGAGAGTTTAATAAATTTAATTACCAAACTTTGAAATCAAAATTATTTAATTCTTTCCAGAATACTGAAGTGGATCATGGAAGAAGAAAACGAACTTGCCAAGGGAAGGGTCCATGCAGTGATCTTAGACATGGGCAGTGAGTCTCAGAACTGATGATGACCATAATAATGTATTTCATGGAATTTATTATAACCTTGTGATCACCCTTTCTCTATTGTCTTTGATAGATCTCATGAATGTTGATACTTCTGGGATTCTAGTACTGGAGGAACTGCACAAGAGGTTGCTTTCGCGTGGCGTACAGGTCAGTCTGGCATGAATATGCATCTTGACAGAAATTATTATCATTAATTATCTCATGTTTGACAGATAATCGAATTTTCTTAACTTTCATAAATTGAAAACCCGGTTACGTGTCATGAGAATATTGATCAAAATCATCAACAGCTACTGATCTTAATCTTAGAGCATAAGATCATGTAATGATTTCTGAGCTTAACTGCATAATTGAACAGTGTTTTGGTGTGTGGTTTTGCAGTTGGCCATGGTGAACCCCAGGTGGCTAGTGATTTACAAGCTGAAAGTGGCAAACTTTGTGGATAAAATTGGAAAGAAATGGGTTTTTCTTACTGTTGCTGAAGCTGTAGATGCATGTCTATCTTCAAAATTCCCTGAACCATGATTTCATTGGCCTTATTTGTAATGATAGATGTTTGACATTGTTCGCTCCCACTGTTAGTGGAACTGTGTCCTGTACGAAAAAAAAGTCATGTATGCAGAGGGTATTGTTTCACGGAAGGACACCTTGCACGGACAATTTTGGTAGAAGCAATGTCAAACAATCAACTACAAATAAATTAAGCATTTGATTGCTGAAAAAAATACTAGAAAAGAAAATATGAAAAAAATAAAATTTAGTGAACTTATATGTCGCAACACCAGTCATTTTCACATTTTTTAAATAATTGAGAGAGACGTTAGGATTTTGTTTTTGTTTTTTTTTTTCTGTTTTCATCTTTTTTTGTTTCATAAAAAAATGTGATTTTTTAAAGAAAATTATTAAAGTACTACTTGAGAAAATTCTAGTTAGAAAAGATAATGTTTCTAAGTTTATTTATTCATAGATATGAAATTTTTACATAATAACAAATTTACTAAAATTATTTTCTTGTTTTAAATAAAATATTTTAACATATTGATTTTAGAATTTGATTTAGTAACTAAAACAGTCATAATTTTAGAATAAAATTCATGCTTTGTATTAAATAGATTATTGAATTGATTAGAAGATAGATTTAATTGATTCAAAGTTATAAATTATTAATTAAGTTAATTTGAGAATTACTTGATTTAATCTTTTGTTAAAGAATTTTAATTTTTGAGTCTTGTGATAGATGGACCACCATGTATTATTCATATTTAGCTTGATTCTTTTATTTTGTAAGTTATTAGACATGCATATAGTTATTGAGACATTTTTTTATTTATTTTTAGCTTGGTCAAATAATCTTGATAATCCATTTACAACTCCTTTAAACCTTAAACTTTTTTTTTCTTGTTTTAAGCAATTGCAAAACCTTAAGAAGAAGAAAACCATGCTTTCTTTACCTTAAGAAGAAAGAAGAAGCTAGTGGGTGGTGTTAGGAATGACTTAGACTTAAAGGGTAGGGGTGAGTATCTCACCATAATAATAAGTAGAAAAAGGAAGATAGTGTAATGAAAGATCATGACAAAAAAGTGAAAGGAAAGAGAGAGAGAGAGAAGTAAAAGAAAAAAAAAGTGAAAAACGAAATGTATAAAGAAAAAAAAATAAGTGTTTTATCAAGAAGGACACAAAGAAAATAATATATATATATTTTTTTTTAAATCTTTATTCCTTAATTCTTTCTTTCCAAATTTTTAAACTTCTAACATCTTAAAATATTTCTACCTTTGTCTTGGTCACACTACAGTCTTTGAAAAGTTTTCATGATTTTTGAATGTATGTTTTACAAAAGTGTGTGAATATTAAAATCTTGTTGAAATATAAGAGTGTTTGCTTACATGAGTAATTTTGAGTGAACTTAAACATTTAAGAGAGCATTAATGAGAGAATATACATTTTAACTTGTGATTTCTTTCTAACTCGATTTTTTAATAAATTCAAAAGATTAATTCATGTGTTTAAAATAAAGTTTTTTCATTCGCATGATTTATGGCAACTTGATTTAAAAAGTTGATTAGTTTCCAATGAAGTTATTTCCTTTGGTTTAATGTTGATATAAAATTGACTCAAAATAAAGTTTTGAAAATAGTAAATTTTGCCTAGGATGCAAAATGATAAGTGTAGGGGTACGATGAGTGCATATTTATGTCTTCGTTTAACTTTTAATCTTAGATTTTTAATTGGTTTTTCTGCTTTCAAAGATAATTTTAATTAAGATTTGTTATAATTGGATTTATTGAGCATGAGATATAAAAACACGTTAAAAATAACATTTTAATTGCATTTGGATATTTTGAGATGTGTTAGTGTAATTGTAGCTGAGTTTAGCTCATGAAGATGTAGAAATTAATTGATTAAAATTTCATGATACCTTAAAGATAAATCTAATGATAACAAATAATTAAAACCACACAAAGTCAAGTCAAACATTACATGAAAAAAGTAAGAAAATAATAAAAAAAGTGAAGTTTAGCTTAGCCAAACTGAACTTGATAAAGCTAGGAAGAGGGAATGAGTAAAAAAAAAAGACTAGGACCTTGCAGTTTGTTTTCTTTTTCATAAAAATGTTTTGATAATTCAAAAGTATTTCTTATAAAAGATAATTTGAAGGAAATATACAAACATTTTATTTGATATTTTCAAATAATTATCTTATTTAATTATATAAGAAAATATCAAAAATAATGATTGTTAAATCTTTTGCAATCTAACAAAATCTTCGTATATATTTTTAAATTTTCATAACAACCAAATATATCTTGAAGATATTGAATTTAGTTACAAGATAATTAGAAAATATTACATGATTAGAAAGAAGATTACAAAAAAAAAAAAACAGAAACAAAATCCAATCTAAATTTTATATAAAGAGACTTAAGAAAACATATAAAAAAGATTAGTAAACCATGGTCAAGCCCTTAGGAATTTGCTTTTGGTACCACTCGAAAAGGCCTCTTACCAATGATGGTATCTATGTTTATATAAATCCATATCCAACACTTCTTTTATCTGTAAGACTTTGTTTGTAGCCCAACATTGGGGATCTAATTTCATATTCTCCACCATCTTTCACGTTCTCCTCTTTATTTTTTTTAATCTTATTTTTACATTCCATAAAATGTTAAGTCTCTGAAATTGATTCTACGATAATTTCTTATCTAGATTTTGAGGTTAAATAGAATAAATTTCTTGTTCTTTTGATTATTGTTATGATTTATGTTTATTTATGTCTTTTGTCTTCAAACAAAGTAAAAGTAATTATTTTTATATTGTAGCTAGCTAGAACAATGTTTAACCTACATGCATATTAATGAAATGAGTTAAAGTTTTTTTAATTTTAATTGAGACTTAATTTGATTAAAGTTACAAACTTTAATGTGATTAAATAAGTTTTTGTCCATAAGTGAAACTCTACTTTAATTAAAGGTAAAATTTTTAATAAGAATTAATCAGGACATTATTTAGTAGATTTAATTGAGACTTTACTTTTATTAAATTTACTATGAATAATATAAAAAATCTCTCTTTTAACTATAATGATTAATAACGAAAACACCAACAAATTAATTGATACTTTTTATTGATTAATTTGAAAATTTAAAAATTTAAAAATAATAATTAATTGATCAATTGGAATCATCTTTGTTATTATTTTTATTTCCTTTGATTTTTTAAAATTTTATTTATTTATTTATTTCATTTATCATTTTTATTTAATATTTTATTTATTTTTATCTTTTTATTATTTTTATTTTATTTACCTTTTTATATAAATTGTATACAAACTAATTGGTTAGAAACCAATTCTGTATATTAGAAGAAGATTTAGATTATCTCTATTCTTACTAATCTTTTAACTACTTTCTTAATTGAAGTTTTTATTGATAAATAATTTTAATTTAATCGTTTTAATGAAAACTTTATCAAATTTGGTACGGATATTAATATCTTTGAATTATTTTATATGTTTTTTTAGTTTTCTCTTTTTGTGATTTTTTGTGTTCTACATACTAGTTCAATGTCGTCACATGTTAATATAAAATGAGACTTAATTAAAAAAAACAAAAAACAAAACCGAATAAAACCAGCAAAAATTAGTAATTAAGCCAAACAAAAACAACTCAAACAATGAAAAAAATGATGAAAAACGTCGACATTACTGGTATCTCCAAAATGCAATGATAGTTTAGGGGCTTAGTGGGCCTGTTGGGCCAACATATATTAAAACTGATATACAAACAATATCGTCCAAGGTCCAGATAATATCATTTGCACACACAAAATTATTACATAATCTTTTTGTATCAAATTTTATATCTGCAAATAATATTACTAAAAGCTATTGTCTTTATTTCTAATATATGAGAACGGTCAGAACATTAAGGAGTTTTGAGTACACGATGCTGTTATCATGCATTTGGCTACTGATGAGAATTTCCGGCACTTGGCACCTTTGTTTCAGCAGGCTAAGCACGTTACCTCTCTGCATGAAGAAAATCATCACTTGTCATAAATTCTGAAGTTTTTTTACTGCTCAAAATCTTAAAATGGCTTGTAATATAATGTGAATGTGGTTTAGAGAATTGTGATTACCTGGTGGTGGTCTGAAGAATCTACGATGGGGGTCAAGGGGTTGACCTTGGCGCTGAAATTCCATGTCGAAGACCCTGTTATCAAAATGCCTGAAATTTCAGTATCATTAATTAACATTCTTAGTTTCTTCTGCAGAAAATGATAGAAATAGCAACAGAGAAGATGGCTTTTTACCTAGGAGCAGAAGGGGGGTTTGGACGTACGACGCTTTGATCTCTCATAACAATACTACTGTTCGTCGTCCTATGCGTTCTTTGTGACGTGCTCGGTCCTCGTCTTCTAGTTTCAGTAGAAACCTTCAATCAAACCAACCAGAATAACCTCATAATCTCAGTTCTTCAGTTTTAACGTAACAATACATTATATTTTCAAGAGATAAATTAGATGTTTAGCTCTAGCATGCTTACCTTTGAACGTTGAACATAGGATTCAATTGGTTCGCGTCGTTTTGGAGGACGACCACGGCGTGGTGGTACATAAGGCACCTGTCATGCAACATCCATGTTTAGTTGTTTTGATAATTTTTGCAACTACTACATTAATGTCCAAACAATGATATATAGGATAAGTTTACCCGTTCTGTCGGGATCCCGCTTTGATCAGTGACGCCAGGAACATTCCGATTAATCATCCGTGATGGATTCATATTTAAAATTCGCTGAATTGCATCGGAAGGTTCGCTCCTATGTACGCACACATTCAACCACGTAAATAAAACTTCAACTCTACAATAACTGGGGAAAGACTTCTATTTATGTAAATTAAATACTGCTTATCTTATTGAAATGCTTCCACATCTCTTTAATTTTCTTTTAGCATGGTCAAACATTTCTTATCATTTTTATACTTCTATTTCTCTTTTTAGTTCTTTTTTTAGATAAATATATAACGAATATAATTAGACATGTCCCATACTCACTATTCTGCTCATTTTACATATACTATATAAAGTGCAACAGAAATCATAGATAATCTTAAAATAATTACTCATTTGATGAAGTCGCTGGCTGTTTTCCCCTGTCTCGACTGTTAAGGACTTCGTTTGGTAAACCTGTAGCCTCTTGCTGCCTTCTGGTTAAACATTTTTTACGTTTTTA
The DNA here is from genome assembly GCA_036885675.1 of Vigna mungo. Classification (NCBI taxonomy): domain Eukaryota; kingdom Viridiplantae; phylum Streptophyta; class Magnoliopsida; order Fabales; family Fabaceae; genus Vigna; species Vigna mungo. Next base: position 36,957,696 of record CP144699.1, read on the forward strand.
GTAAACTTTTTATGGAGAAATGAAAACATGGATAGCAAATGAAAACATTCTATTTTAACATACTGTAAAACTTGACGCCATATCATTGGTATGAACACAATCCCTGTCGTTTCAGATGGATATAAAGAAAATCATCCCGAATGAAAACTAAAAAAAAAAAATCTGATACCTCAAAACGGAGGCAATCTCAGTCTCCCTGGAGTTATGAACTCTTGAAGTTGAATGGCCCATAAACCTTGAAATAAGGGCCTGTGAACTTGTGCTAACCTGCCTTTGTAGATTCGAAGCTGTCATCCTTTGATTGTATTCACCAATCTGGGACCTATATTTGAAAAATTAACTAATTATTATATATCATATAGAACTCAATATTAATGTACCGATTGGTAGAAAGAAAATTCCATTGACTACTTCTAGGCGTGACTGTTAAAGGCTATTGATAATCTGGTTGCTCACCACTGTTGCATTGAAGAACTGTTTTGTTGCCCTTGATCATTAGGCATCATGACTTGGGGAAGATGATGCTGATCCTGATTTCCATACAAATAGGGATACCTGCTGTCATTAACATAAATAGATAGTGTTATCTTTGATAAATGTATACACCTTTTTAAAAAATTTCTTTTAAATTGTATATATAACAAATTAATTACAAACAAAAGAGATAAAATTACTTTGACTAGCTCTTTCTTTGGAAGTTATTCCCTTCAACAATAATCTCTCACCAATTGTATCAAGTCTTTTATTCACGTTAAATTGAAATTTTTTTATAAAGTCTCATAATGTAAAGATTTTATAAGTAGATTGCAAACTTAATTTATTCAGCAAACTTTTTTATTTCCACGGTTTGATTAATAAAATTTAACACATAGAGAGAGAGTTGTTAATGCCATCGTATTTTTAAAATTTTTCTCTTGTATTGTGACATTTCTATTAAGGAAAACGAGATATAGATCAATAAAATAGGAAGATATATTAATCAAATCTAGGAAGATATATTTTTCTGAACTTTTGTCCATTTAGTATTTTTTTTTCTCAGTTTATAAATAAAACCTTAAATGGAATTATTTTCTTAAAAAAAGTGGAAACTTTGATGCGAAACATTTCATACTTAGCAAGCAACGAAGATCCGGAACCAAAGGAATTGCTTGATGTTGCAAATAGGCTAGGGTTTTGACCATAGGTAGCAACTGAGGACCCGGAAGAAGCTGCAAGATTAGGCATTATAGATCTATAGCCTTGCTGAAAAGGATTTGATTGCATTGTTACCAAACCAGGCTGAAGATTTGAGAACGGCTCCGACCTACGACAAAAAGCAACCACAAGCTTGATACTTTATGCAGATTTATATATTGAATGGTTATAACATTTCCATGATAACAATATATATTATATTTCATGTACTAGCTAGATACCTTGGGCACGTTGGGTAGACAGACCTTCTAGAATCTTGAGAATGTAAATCCAGAACCTGCTGCAGATTAGAGGCATGGTCTATTTGATTCTGCAATTGAGTGAATAGCTGTTGGGATCTGAATAAAAAACAAACAGTTAATGCATTTTCTTGTTAACATATTAATCGAGTAATTGCATCAAGAAGTTGAAGAATGGAATGGTAGTATACTGCGTATAGTTTGGTGCGTATTGTGCACCATATACATCAGAAGCAGAGAATTGAAAGTGTTCGGATCTGCGGTTAAACATTCAAACCAACGTCATTATGAGCACATGGTAAACATATACAATAAGTATAAACAATTAGGAAGACACAGAACTATGAGTCTCACAGACACCGATAATGATGTGGGGTTCGACTTTCAATTTTGTTGACGTTTGTTGGTAAAAAATTTTATATGGGTTGAAAACTGGATAAGGAACAAACAGAAGTAGAAAAAGTAAGAGAATACCTAGAACTCCACGCAGCACGAGAGTTACTGGTATTGTCATGCTGCGTAAATAACGTAGATCTTATCGATGGGGCAAAAGGTCCACAGGAATATTGTGCCCTTTCAGTATTAGCAGGTCTTCCCTGTACATGCATACAAATCCAGATATTGACAAAAGTTATGGTCAATAAGGTTCACAAAAAACAGCTTATGGAATATATGTACTTCAAACATAGCAGTTAAACATGTTTTTCAACAGTTATACTCACGGTGTTCTGGTGGAGCAGTCCTGGGTACGAGGATGACTGATTAGTGTTGAAAACATTGTAACTGTTGTTGTCGATTCTGCTAAATTAACATTTTATAATATTACTGGTTACGATCGATGAGATTCAAAAAATGAAAGGAGAAACTTACGCAACCGAATTGGCATTTTGCAGTTCAGAGAGTTCATTGAAATAACCCGCTAGCGTCATGTCTTCTTGGCTTTCAAGAGCTGGAAGAGCATCTAACATTAACCCCTCCTAATTAATTATACGCATTAAAGGAAAGCGAGATTAGTTTAAAGTTGCATATACACTTAGAAACACTTTGAGATAATAGCAGTTACCCCAGATCCAGATGATGATGATGAAGGGTTGTCTAATTGTTGTGCATTAAGAAGTGGGGTGTTTGGTTGTAACGGAGGAAGCGGGTTCGGAACAAATGTGATAGTTGTTCCGTTTGAACCCTGGTAAGACCACGCCATGGAGTCTATTATTTCTGTCATTGGCTCCTCCATAATCTGTATAATCCATGTAAAATTCACAAATAAACACTTATAGATTCTTTTTATGGATAATGTACAAAGTGCTTTGCTTATTAAACACTAGTAGCAGAATAATGGTAAATGCCATGTACACATACTTTATTTGGAAGAAAGAAAAACATTAATAATACTTTATTTGGAACAATAATCACAGCTTAAAAAAGTTAAGAACACAATAACTGTACTTTATTTGGAATGAAGAAACTGTTGTGATATTATTAAGGTTAAAAAGCATGAAAGCGTGTGGGTCCTGTAAATTAAAATTTCAAATTATATTCATTTTCTACACTTATTTTTTATTAATAATATTTATATAATCGTATACACGTGTGTTCCTTTTTTTTCTCTAAGCAATTAAACCAGATAAAAAAAATGGTTTTGTCTTTCTTTTTGTTCTTCTGTTTAAAAACTTCAAAAGCGGTTTAATAAATCATCTCTTTACCACCTTTATTTTTTCCTTCTCCATTCCTTCTAAATCATTTTCAAAATAAGTTATTACATATAGTTAGATTTATAAAATAAAATAAAAAAGTAAAGAAAATGAGTGCGAACTCAGTAGTACTTACTACACTGGGGGGAAGAGGAGGCAACTCAATTTCAGAATTAAAATGTTCCATTAAATTTTCATCATCCAAATCAGTGAAGGCAGTGTCTGTCTGTAAAAATGTTGGTTGGAAGTCATCGTCGTTCCAGTCACTGAAGATACCAAGGTTGTCTGCCTCAAAATTATCCATGTTCTGTACATAATCTATTTGTGATTGATGAAAGACAGAAAGAGATTAAGATAAAAAAAATAAGAAAAACCACAACTTTTTTCTCTAGTAAATTAGGAAAAAAATTATTCAGAAATACCTGAAATGTTAAAGAAGAGCAAATGAGAGAGGAAAGAAATTTCAGATATTATAAATGATGGGGTATGGTATGAGAATAGGGACAGAGAAAAATTATAAACATTGATTGAGTATTTATAACAAAGCTTGTGCATGCAAAGGATGGAAAAAGAAGAGAAACTACAAAATGCTTTGCTGTCAACGAAGGATGGACCTTCCATATAATGAAATCTCTTTGTAATCTTTGTGTATTATATATAAAACATATTTGAACAATTACAGTCTGCATTTATAACGTTTTAATGATGTTTTTTTTTTTTTTTGTATTTTGATGATATAAAATGTGACCTCTCCCAAGAGAGACAACAAAGGAAGCTTTGCTGTCAACAAAGGATGGACCTTCTATAATCAAATATCTTTTTGTCTTCTTTTTGTTCATTACACTCTGTACAGATAAACTTTTAAATTATTTTATAATGATATAAAATATGTCATAAAGAGTTTAACTGCATGAAACTGAGTGTCCTGTAAGTTAATATATCTCAGAAAGTATTCCTCTTACAAAGTTGCAGATTAATAGCATTGGGTCCACCAGAAGCAGGTTGTCTATATTTCTGAAACTGCGTTAGAGGAGACTCAAAATTAAACTACTTATTAAATGGTAGTGAGATATATATGTTGACTTTTGCATGCATAAAACCGTCTCAAAAGTGTATAAAATACTCAAATCCAAATAATACCCCACCTTTAACTTTTAACGTATACTTGGTAAGAAAGTATTACACAAGTGTGAGAAATATTTAAAAATAATAAATGGTCATAAAAGAAGAATTACTCACAAACTGATGTTTAAAAGAAAAAAAACACTTTATGGTAGATTATTTTGAATTCCAATTTCTTACTACAATTTCTCTACTTTTCTTATTATTAATAGTAATAAATAAAATAAATTATTGTGATAAAAACTAGCAATTTTAGAAAATAAGATTATATTAATAATATATGTAAATGTTAATAAATTGACACTACTTATTTTATGGATAGTCTAAATACACCATAATAATAAATTGAGTTGCTAGAGATCATATATCATTTAGAAATATGAACAAATTATAATATATATAAATAACTTTATTATATCTAAATCTTATATTACTATATTAACTTATAAAGTAACTTTTAGCATCCATTTATATTATAATTTAATTGAATTTTTAAACAATATAAAATCTTTAACATGTTTAAGTTTTATCAACACAACTTCTTTCCATAAATAATTTGACTCTACTTATTTTATGAATAATTTAAACATATCATAATAAATTGTGTTGTTAAAGATCATATATCCTTTAGAGATGCTAACAAAATTATAATATATAAATAAATATAAAATTTATCTTTCCAAATTTACCTATGAGTTTTTCATATGTTTATAAATTATAGTTTCACCTATTTATATATTATAATTTCATTGGTATCTTTAATCCATATAAAATTTCTATCTTAGTTTTTTTAACCCAACTTCTTTTCAAATATAATAGAAAAATATTCTTTAACATACCTAAATTTTTTATATTTATTTGATATTATCCTTACTTTTTACTCTTTTCTTTCTTGAAAAATACAAAAGTTTATACTTTTATGACATTTTTTTTATTGTATTCTGTGTCGAATGAATGTAAAAGTGTATTATGATACTATTACTCAATATAAAATTATATATAAAATTTGTTTGGTCCACATTCTGACATTTTCTAGAAGATGTAATTAATGAAATAAAGAAATATAGTTTTAATTCATTTTTAAAAGATATAATTTTATTCAAAAATAACAAAATAAGTTTCAACTTTTAGTCAATTCGACTCATTACGAATTTAAATCGAGTTAGATTAAAATAAGTGTATCATGGTACTATAACTCAATATAAAATTATATATAAAATTTGTTTGGTCCACATTCTGATATTTTCTAGAAGATGTAATTAATGAAATAAACAAATATAGTTTTAATTCATATATAATTTTATTCAAAAATAACAAAATAAATTTCAACTTTTTAGTGTTCTCTAATAGAAATATTAATTTTACCATCGCAGTTGAGTATCATTAACTCAAATTTAAGTATTTATTTCTTAGAACTTCTAGGTGCCGCTAATCCCGTACAGATCCGTACCAAAGGGGAGAAAATGTGAAATGATATTGAATTGATAGCAGGAGAAAGTTATGGCTACAAATTTCACCCCATCCTTCAAGATAAAAACAATTTTATGTAAATTAAAAAAAAAATCAAATAGAATTCGTTCTGTTGAATACAGTAAAAAACTATTTTTGGAATTAATTCTTTTTCTTGTATTGAATATATATAAAATATTTTATTTATAATAGAAGAAATATGAATTTGGTTCAAAATATAAATAAGAATAATAACATACTAATTAAAGATAAAAAATAAGGATAATATATCTAATACTCTTCTCAAGCGGTTGGATACAAATCATATGTATCAAGCTTGTTACTAAAATAATTAATAAAGACTTAGTGAAAATATTTGTTTTTGTCCTCGAGTGATACTAAATTATTCATTCTAGGGATTAAGAGACCATTGTTGAAGAGTCACCACGATTATAAATAAACTAACAAAAATCATCTTTAAGAGAAAAATCATATATCGATGTGTCAAACGCAACGGTAACATAAGGAAGATCAGAAGAGACAGTAACGAAACAAGCCATTGATGAACAGGAGAAAGAAACCTTTAAAATCTAAGATTTTTCAATCAAAGCACCTAAAAGAGGAAAAAGAACGACACCAACACTCTAAATAGTTGTCTGAGAGGAGACATACCACTTTCCTACCAACTATTATATCTTTTTTATGAGAAAAACACATAATTAATGAATAATTATAACTTTGAGCTAATTAATAAGTATGAAAGCAAGTATTTTTCACATTTGTCAGACAATTCTAGTATCTTTAGCATGGGTATTTGTCTAAAAAATATTTTTTCTTATCTAATAATGTTTTCTTGACAATAAAAGGTAGAAAATAACAATTCCCCAACATTTAAAACTGTATTTGTCTTAAAAGTAAGAGGTAACTTGGCTTAGAAAGACAACTACTCAACAAAAGTCAAACCAATAGAAAGCATAAACATTTGTAAGCAAATTATATTAAAGAAAGCACAAGAAAAGAAACACAATAAAATTTAAAAGAATAATAAATGCTCAAATAACTTTGTGTTAGACTCTAGTTCCTGACAACGATACCAAAAACTTATTAGTAGAAAATGACAAGTAACAATTAATATATATATCATTATCTTCTAGAAAACTTGTTCAACATTGGATAACTATTGTACTCAATAATAAGACCACAAAATTAACATGAACACTGTAAAAATATTTTTGTATTTTTATCTTGAAAGATTTGGTTTATAATTGTCAAAATTAAATTCATATTAATTTATTAAAGGGTTCATTTTTCCACAACACTACAGTAAAATTCATGTAACTTATTTCCAAAATAGAAGGTGAAATACTACTCAGAGGATAGACAGACCTAATAAATTTTGAGATCGGAAATCAACAATTTGTTGCGGTGCAGAACTGAAAAGAATCTTATCAAACCAAATTCGAAGAAATTTAAAACAAAATTTGAGATATGATTGGATTCAATAAAATGAGTAACGTTTATATAGATATTTCACTAAATTTGAATTTATATTTTAATATTCATAAATTTGTAAATATGTTTTAAATTTTATTTTTAATGATATTATTTTGTTAAAATTTAATAATAAATCATATAAAATTATAATTCATTATAATAATCATTATTAAAATTATACATGCAATTCTTTTAATTAGAGATTTATTACATTTATATAATTTGTTGAAAGCAAAAATAATATTTTTTCATTAAAGAAATTAAATATAAATTCTACAATCTAAAAATACTCAGTCGAGTTAAATAAAAAAAATTAAATACAATTAATCCAATAAATGAAATATAAATTTTAAAATATTAAATTTATAGGTTATATTAAATTGAGGACGTTTATCCATCCCATATAATTCAGTGGTAGTGTTGTGAATGACTGGGGTGATCCGAATAAAAACAAGCCGTGCATGCATTTTGGTTCGTTGACCATTTATGCAGTAAGTGCACTTACGGTTAAAAATTCATATTCAAATGATCGTTATTATGAGCACATTCCAACATACTTAATTAATTCTTAAGCTTAAAAAATTGCAAAGATACAAAATTGTGAGTTTCACAGAAGCAGAGACGCAAGAATTAAATATATTTCAGTTTTGTTGTCTTTTTTAGGTTAATGATTTGTAACTGCATAAATGAGTAAATATATTTAAGTAGAAAGAGAACAGCCTTAAACAGCATTAGAGTTACTGATATGATTAACGCAGGTCTTTGGGGGTGGGGCATGTTCCTCCTGCATACATGTCTAGATATAGATATTGACAAAACAATATTGTCAATTAAGGTCCACAAAAAACAAAGCCTTCGGATTACAAAGTGCAACTCCAGTCTGGGACATGTTTTTTCAACAGTCATATGGGGTGGACAAATCGAACTGTACTTAAAAACTAAACTGAACTGTAAAACAGTTCATACAAACTGAACTAAACTATAAAACAGTTCAGACAAACTGAACTGAACTGTTTTTTATTTTATCAAATTGAACTGAACTATACTAAATTGTACTAAATTACAGTATGAACTATTAACTGAATTGTAAACTAAACTAACTGAACTATTAACTGAACTGTAAACTGCACTAACTGAACTGAACTATTAACTGAATTGTAAATTGCACTAACTAAACTATTAACTAAATTGTAAACTAATTTTAACTAAACTACAATATAAATTGAACTGAACTACTAACTATACTAATTTTAAACTGAATTGTACTAATTTTTAAACTAAATAGTATAACAATACATGTTCTTTTTAATTGAATTTTATTTTATTTTATTCATAAGTGTCTAATAAATTGATTTTTAATTATTTAATATTATTATTTTCTATTTTATTTATATTTCTTTTATTATTAAAAATTATTTTATTTTTTATATATATATATACATAACGTTATATTATATATACGTTATATATATATATATATATATATATATATATATTTATTTATATTTATATAACTTAAAAAATATAAAAATATAAATTACATTTTTTATTTTTATTGATAAAAAATATAAATTTTGTGATAAAAAGTTGTCTTAAAAAATTAATTATTATTTTTTTTATGTGAACAATTTTCTTTATTAATATTTTATTATTAAATAAAGTTTTCTTGATAAGACGAAACACTTGAACTGGAACTAGAGAAGATGTAAGAGTAGATACAGTTCTCACAGTTAATTGAACTGTAACTGTTATAAGTTCAGTTTTTAAAAACTGAACCATAAAATAGTATACTGAACTGTTAGTAAAAGTGGATCAATTATTTTTAGTATAATATAGTACAATTAACTGTAGTATAGTACAGATAAGTTATTTTTGTCCAACCCTAATATTTACAAGCTTTGATTAATAGTAAGGTCAATTATATTTATATTTATATTTATTTGATAGACATTACAAATATAAAATAATTATAAAAAATAAAATTTTATATTTTTAAAAAAGAAAGAAATGTTAACAATTTTAGGTCATATATATAACAAATCATTAAATATGTTAGGACCATAATATTTTATTAGTTAATTATAAAGTGTTTAATTAAGTGAATGTGACTAAGGACATATATGTCATGAAAGGTTTATTGTGTAGAGATCAACAATAATTTAATTTATTGAAGGAACCAAATTATAATTATTAAAAGTTAAGGAAAATAACATATAGGGGTCATGGTCATGCTCAATTATTCTTATTCTTTTCTCTCTATCTATATCAGGAGAGGAAATCAAGAGAGAACTTGTGTTCTATAGAGGGAAGATCAAAGACCAAATATAGGTTGATTCATTAATTGTTCCCAATAACTAATTCTTCAGGTACACTTCTGCTTTTCTATTCAAGTAATGAATCAAGAACGACTAATGTTAAGGATTTATTGCTTATTAATTATTTATGTATGAATTTCATAAATCTAACATTTAATTTAGGCGAAATTTGATTTCATTTGTATATTTGGACAAGTTTTGTTAATTATGATAGTTTGGATATAATGAATTCATATATTTTTTTTAAATTCAAGTTTTGTTGAAACCAATTCACTTTTGGCAAATAATAATCTATATATTCTTCAGGAGACTTCCTATTCTGAATTCTTAAATATGGAATTGCATGATACTAAGCATAATATTCTTTGAGGATATTGAGTTTGGGGGAAGAATCCTTGAAAATGAGAAGTTGCTTGAGATAAAGCAAGTTCAAAACCTATAGCAAGTTCAGAGTCTCTATAAGAACAAACTCAAGATCCTTAGAAACCTGTGTTTCACGAGGAGTATAAATTTATGCAAGACAAGAAGGTTTGGGAACTTGTCCCATTATCAGAAGGTATGAATCGCATTGGTAATAAGTGAATATTTAAGACTAACAGATATTCTGATGATAATATGGAGAGGTATAAAGTTTTTCTTTTGGCAAAGGCTATACTCAAAAGAAAGAGGTTTGTATGTTGATGACATACTCAAAGCTTTTAGCGTGGAGGATAACAAATCAAGGGATTCTTCAATTGTTAAGGGAAATGAGTTCAGTCTCAATCAATGCCCAGATGGAAATTTAGAAATTCAAGAAATGCAGAAGATTCCTTGTGTTTCAGCGGTAGGGAGTTTGATGTATGTCCAAGTATGTACGCATATGGATATAACATATATAGTTGGGGGTTTTAGGCAGATATTTATAAGCAATTTATGAATGGATCTTTGAAAAACAACCAGTAAAGTTATGAGTTTTTTTTTTCAAGAGAACAAAGGTTTATAAGCTCACATATATAAGGTCAGACCAGTTAGAGGTCATCAAGTATTTTGACAATTTTGCAGGATGCTAAGATAATTTAATATCCACTCCGGGTTAGATTTTCATGTTAGTTGACGGTGTGGTTTCTTGGCCTAATACCAAACAAACCCTTATGGTTTTATCCACTATAATTGCAGAATTTGTAGCATCTTATGAGACATCAAATCAGGGTATATGACTAATTTTTGTCACAAGACTGCATATTATGAAAGGAATTAAAAGACAACTGAGGTTATACTGTGACATTAAATCAATTGTTAAAGAAAGAGTACATAGTGGATGAATTTTCACATAACACTTAGGGATAAACTATTTGATAGTATATCCTCTTAATAAAGCTCTTACACCTAAAGTCTTTCATGAGCATATTGCTCGTATGAGTGTTTTATAGCTTGAGAAATCTTTGGTTTAGTGGAAGTTAGTCATTTTTGTGTGTTTGTGTTTTATGTTTGGCTTTCATGTATGCATACATTCTGGCATATTATTAAGAAATTACACTTTGTAAATCAAGGTTATTGCATTGATCTCGTTGAGATAAAGTAAGGACTAGTTAAAAATAGACGCGTACAGGTCACCTTCACATAATTTTCATGCTACATATTTCATACGAATCCATGTTATTTGGTTCTGTCAGCATTAGTGATCATTGTCAGGTTTGATTGCGATTGGTGCAATGAAAATTGCTTTGGTTCTACATGCGAATATAATCAATGGATATGAACTTTGGATTTGCTCAAGGTATAATGACAATTTTGAGCTCATAAATTCTAACACATTTGTAAGGATTTATATAGATATATTGTGACCAGTGGGAGATTGTTAGACATTTTGAGTCATTCATATAAATTTTGGTAGACAAAAATACCATTATATATTTTGGATTCTAAGTTTTAAGGTCAAGGGTATTTGAATAATTTTCATTCTCAAAACTAAAAAGAAAATAAGAAACCCCCAAACCCTTACTCACCTCTCTCATTCCTCTCAACCTTTTCTCTTTCATGTCTCTCACTCTAACATTTTCTCCGTCATCCCTACTGTAGCCCCAACTGAAAAAAATACTCGTTGTTAAACAATTTGTTTTTGTAAAGAGTTGAGTCATTGGAATATTCGCCTTCAGATAAAGGTTCATTCAAAATCTCTTCAATTTCATCATCTTCACTAACCTCTCTAATTTCATCATCTGCGGATGTTGAATCATCTTTTCTAAAAAAAACCCTCCAGGCCAATTACCAACTCTTTCGAATGTTATTATGCTTGTGAAAATTAGATAAAATTAGATAAAACAAAAATTATAAAATTAAAACTCATTATAAAATCTTTTTTTTGTAAGAAATTGTTTAAGAGTGAGTGCTTCTGATTTTTTCTAGGCCAGTTACCAATTCCTTCATATGTCCTTATGCTTGTGAAAATTAAATAAAATTATATAAGACAAAAATTATGAAATGCAAACTCATTATAAAATTAATTTTTTTTTTGTAAGAAATTGTTTAACAGCGAGTGTTTCTGATTTTTTTCAGGCCAATTACCAATTCCTTCGGATGTCATTAGATTGTGAAAATTAGATAAAATTAGATAAGACAAAAATTATGAAATGAAAACTCATTATAAAATCATTTTTTTTTGTAAAAATTGTTTAACCGCAAGTGTTTCTAATTTTTTTCAGTTGAGGCTACCGTAGAGATGACAGAGAATATGTTGGAGTGAGAGAGATGAAAGAGAAATGGTTGAGAAGAATGAGGGAGGTGAGTAAGGGTTTCGGGTTTATTGTTTTTTTTTTTAGTTTTGAGAATGAAAATTATTCAAATACATTTGACCTTAAAACTTATAATCCATAATATATAAGGGTACTTTTGTCTACTAAAACCCGGTACATATTGTTAAAAATGTACCAACTGAAAAAAGAGCATACGCAAGTTAACAAACCCATATATATATATATATATATATATATATATATATATATATATATATATATATATATATATATATATATATATATATAATAAATCGTTAAATATGTTAGAGGCATTATATTTCATTAGCCAATTATAAAGTGATCTAATTAAATAAATGTGGCTAAAGACGTATATATCATGAAAGATTTATTTTGTAGAAACCAATAATAATTTAATTTGTTCAAAAGACCAAATTATAATTATTGAAACTTAGAAAAAATAACTGTCAAAAGTTACATAGGTCATTATCCCCTCTTTGAGCACGCTCAATTATTGTTATTTCTTAAGAGAGAATATAAAGTACTCTAAAGAGAAAAAATCAGATATCAATACAAATTGATTAATTAATTGCTCTAATAATCAGTCCTTTAGATAATTTCTACTTTTATATTTAAGTAAGGAATTGAGAACCGGTGATGTTAAAAATTTAATATTTATTAATTATTGATATATGAATTTTATAAATAAAAAAAAAGTACAGCTAAACAAAATAATATCAAATGAGTATAAAAATAATTATAAAAAAATTATGTGTAATAAAAGTATAATTTTTTCCTAGGTTTGGATGGACCACGGCTTAATATTGTGGTTTTCGATTCTATTATTGGGTTTTGCGCGTCATAAATACGAATAGCTTGATGCCTACAAGATCATACGTGCAGTCGACATTTACCAGTGAAATGAATGTTATGTTAACATTTAATATTGATTATTGAAAGAAGTATATTTTGAAATTGTCTACATCAAAATGGTAGGATAGGATACATAGAATTTTATAGTTCATTTCAATAACACAGTTATTCTAGAAATTGAATGTCAGTCATAAGTTTTACTGTGTCTATATATATAAAATGTGGATTTTTACTTCATATTTTAGGTTTTATTTTATATATTTTTGTAGAATTTGCATATTATATTTTAATACTTTTTCTTGACTTAAAATTTAGTAACTCCAAGCATGTAATACTTGTATAAAAGTATTTGTAATTTTATCTTCTGTCGAAGTAAAGTCAAATTTTTTATATTTGTCCCTGTTTTTCTTATGAAAGGGTATTTAATTGCTATATGTTTTATTCTATTGTATTCGATTTTTCATCAGTGTAATATTTGATTTATTCATTTGTTTATCTTCCATATCTGAGTATCTTTTGAAACAATATGGCTTGACCTATTGCTTCAGCAATATCTTAAAATTATTTTACCTATATCGACTAGAGTTTTATATTAACCTTGATAAAAAAAAACTTGGAACGATGTCAATATCTGAGTATGAGAAGATCTTCAACCAAATTATGGTAAATTTGTGGAATAGCTAAATTTAGATAAGGGTTGAGAAAATAAGTAGTTTGTTATAAATCATATCATAGAACATATATCTTTTTTTAACTTTAAATTACCTAAAAATCAAATAAATAGAACTTTTAAGTATATTTATTTAGAAAATTAAATAATTAAGGATTATGATATGTGTGGTAGAAATAACTCAAACTTACCCATATCCTCTACCGTCCAAACGAAAACACAAATGATAATATAGAAAACCAGTAAAGAAAAGACTGGGTGGCTAAGAGAGAGAGAAAAAAGTAAATACACACAAGTTACCGTTATTCAATCAAATCTAATAAATTTCAATCTAGGATAAGAAAAAATAATTATTTAACAAATCTCAGAACTGTTCAATAGTTTTTCTGAGTTAACTTTCTCACCAAACCAATAGTTTTCTATTATATGGTTGAAGTTATAACTCTCCATTAAACAAATTATATATATATATATATATATATATATATATATATATATATATACCTCAAACAAAATTGTTATGATATCTTTACATGTAATCTGATACTTAAAAACAAAATAACTTTTGACAGAATACCAATAAATCCTTAAACTCATATTTTATCATACATTGATTAACATATATATTGTGTAAATACAGATGAGGAACTTAATCTATATCTTACTTGAATATTATACACGTATAATATAAAGAATTTAGATAAATATTTAATTTATTAGATATTGCATTTTTTTTAAAAAGGCTTTTAGGTTAATTGTTCATAGAACCTAAAACTTGTTTAAAATTTAATTATAGTTTTAGTAAGTGTACAAAAAAGGTTTTAAGAAATTCAATTTTTGAAAACCCTTTTTTTTTCTACAATGATTATTAAACAATCAATGTAAAACTTCACGGTATACTATACCTTTGCACTCTTGAACTTATTTTACAAGTGGTAGTCCTTTTAATTTCTTTTTACTTTTTCTTTATTTAAAAATATAAAGAAATTAATATTTTATATAATATGTCTTTTTTTTTATACATTATTATAACTAATAGAAAATAAGAATATATCTTATTGTTGCTATTTATGATTCATGAAAAATACTTTATAAATTTCAAATACTAAATATAACCAAAAGCATATTAAATTTATCCCAATTAAATATAAAAAATAGGTCAATTAATAAAAACACATTCCAAAACTTCAAAATAGGAAAGTAAGCCATGTAATAATAATTAATTTCTTAAACTGAGCAACTCGACATTTTTGCTAATAATAATTTTCATCTCTCAGATAAGTATTGTCTTTGGTGTAAGAAAACATTTTTCACTAAATTATTGACAATGAATAATGAAAACCAAACTCGATATTATTCTATTTCGTCATATTAGCGGTTAAGATGTTAGGGTTTAGTCTGTCTGTTCGCCCGAGAAACATTAACACAAGCCAAAATTATAAAGCCACCCAGGACTACTCGATAGATCGAAACCAACATCACAGATAATATTACTTGCACACGGAAATATATTACATAACCCTAATTCTTTGTCTTATGTCAAATCTTATATGTGCAAATAATATTGTCAAACATAGTCTTTGTTTATGAGTATTGACTGGTTTTTAAAGATACAAATTGAAATTTTATAATCTAACTGCTCTGCAGGAAAGTTATGGTGTCATATATTCTGAAAACTCCAGGCAAACTAGTTCTCTGCAGGAAGAAATTACCATTTGTCATAGACTATGAAGTTTTCAGCTCAAAATATGCAATACTGGCTTTCTATATATAATGTTTCTACAATGATATATAAACTTACAAATTGTTGAATAAAAGGACAACTAATTACTGACAATATTTTATCAAATTTCTTCATGAAAAGTGTGATTTAGAGAACTATAATTACCTGGTGGTCGTCTAAATAACATAAGAAGGGGGTCAATGGGATGACCTTTCCTCTGAAATCCTATGTCATAGAGAGACTTTGAAAACCTAACAATTCACACCATGAAAATGTTCAGTTTCTTCACTATACTTTTAAGTTAAATGTTGAAAGTAAGGTGAGAAGAGCAGCATTAGATATTGACTTATGAGCTGCAGACTCTACCTAGGAGCAGATGGGGGATTTGTGGCTATGGCGTTTCGATAACTGTAAGGAATATGCAGGGCTTGTCGGGATGTTGGAGTTGTTCCAGCATTTCCTATTTCGGAAGAAACCTAACAAAACAAACCAAGCAGAAGACTGCATGATTCTAGGGTTCATATATTCTTTATCACAGTAAAAGGAAAAACAAAGTATATATATTCGCTCTTATATAATAAAACTGTATATAATTATGTGACAGCATGTTACACTTTCAAAGACCTTTAAAAGTAAAGAGATAATTTGTTATTTTTTCAGAAATGAAGATAACAGTTTACTCCATCAAATTGGAGTACATCGCTTACCCTTTCACGTTGAAAATACTCTTCAAAGCGTCGTTTTGGAGGACGACCACGAGATGGCGGTTCATAACGTGCCTGTACAACGCACATTATTTTCAGGTTTAGCACTGTAACTAAAAGTGATGATGGTAGATGTTCATTACTGTAACCTCAAATAAAAAAATAAAAATAAAAATAATGCACGTTGTGGATATGTTTACCCTTTCGGGTAGGTGGCTGCCTTGAATTTGTCCAGCAGCGGTGGGACGCCTAACCAACCGCGAAGGATTCATATTCAAAATCCTCCTAATCGCTTCAGAAGGTTGGGACCTATAAACAATTTCAACCATGTAAATAAAAACAAATCCAATATTCACTGGTGTAAATAGTAGATAGCTGAACTAATCTACCTAGTTGATGAAGTTCCTTTAAGTTTTCCCTTGTCCGGACTAGTCCGTGCTTCATTCTTCGGAATAGTGGCTTCTTCTTGTATTCTGGATAAACTTTGTTATGTTATTATTAAACTTTTTATCAAGGAAATGAAACTTTTTAAGTGTTATTTATACCTTAAACCAGGAGCAATCCTAGCCTCCCTGGAGGTAGAAACTCCTGAACTTGATGCTCCAGTTGCCCAAGAACTCCTGCTACTATGCCGTCGCAGATTAGGGGTATTCATCCTTTGATTATATTTACTAAAGTGATTGGGCACACCCTGGGACCTTTATTAGAAAAGTAATGAATTATTATAACATACAGAAATTATTGTAGGCTTCATGAAAAACATGGCCGAGAGTGTTAATGGTTATTGATAAATTGAATTCTCACCACTGTTGCACTGAGGCACCACTTCGCTGTCCTTGGATATTAGGCCTAAGGACTTGGGGATGATGGCGCTGATCCTGAAACGGGGAATACCTGCAATAAGGGAATCTTATTAACCTAACAAAATACAATGTTATATTTGATAAATGGTTATTTAAAGTTTTTAAATTAGTATATAAAGCCTTAAATGGCAATTTTTTGTGAACTAGTAACCAGAGAGGAAATTTGAGGCCAAACATTTGATTGGTCGGAGGCCCTGAAGATCCGGATCTTTGGGAATTGCTTGTCGCAAATAAGTTAGGTTTTTGACCATAATTGGCAAGTGAGGATGCAGAAGGAACTGCAGGCTTAGGCAGCACAGGTCTACAACCTAGTTGATAAGGAATTGTTGGCATTGTGACAAAAGCAGTGTCAACATCCGAGTATGGCTCCAACCTAAGACAAAAAAAAAAAAAAAAAACGTAACCACGCGCTTGGTACTTTAAGCTGATTTTTTAAAAAATTAAAGACACTAGAGTAAATTTCATGTAGAAGCATGTTTCCAAAACATGAAAAGATGAAACTATAGATAGATACAATGAGTTGACAGGCCCCGTAGAACTTTGAGATTGTAAATCAAGAATATGCTGGAATTCAGAGGAGTGGCCCACTTGATTCTGCACTGTAGAGAATGACCTGAACAAAAAATAAACAGTTAATGCACTTTGTTGTTAACTTGTTGATGGAGTGATTGCAATAAGGAGCAGATGAATGAAATCTCACTGCATGCAATTGGGTGCGTATTGTGCTCCATGGATATCAGAAGAGGAGAATTCGAAGTGTTGGGGCCTGCTGTTAAAAATCCATATTCAATTGAACGTCAGAACATGGAAGCAATCATCAAAACGTGTTTAATTGTAAGCTTGAAAAAACTATTACGGAAGATACAAAGTTGTGAGTTTCACAGTGATCAAAGAGGTGGGGTTCATATGGTGAGACTCGTAATTTTGTTTTCTTGTGGGATTCATTATTTGTAAGGGGAGGGGATAACTGGGTTAGAAGAGCACCTAGAGTTCCATGCAGCATGGGAATCACTGATATGATTCTGAACAGGAAAAAACGAAGGTCTCTGGGATGGCGCAAACAATCCACTTGAGTATGTTTCATTCGCTGGCATCACCTGTACCTGCATACAACTCCAGATATATTGGTTCACCAAAAACCAAAGATAATGTAACATGTGTAGTGCAACCTTAGTTGTTGAACATGTTTTTCAACAATTATACTCACGGGGTTTGGTTGGAACAACGCTGGATTAGAGGATGATTGGTTAACATTGAAATTATTGATTTCGACTGTGTTTTGCTCGCCACTAAAATGAAGATCTTCAAGCCTACAGCATGGGATGCAGAAAGTAAACAAACATTTTAAGACTATAGTTATGATGATATATAAAATTTACAATTCATAAAATGACAGGAAAACTTACGCAAGCACATTTTGATCTTGCATGTCTGAAAATTGATTAGAGCAAGCAGTTTGTGTCACATCCAGTCCCGGAAAAGATAGACCTTCACCGTCCAACATCAATTCCTCCTAATTAAATTACGCAACCAAGTATATTACTTGTCATCTTATATGCATTAAAAGAATTAAGATGTTAATCGTGTTTTTATTTTAAGAAATTATCAAGAATCATTAATTTACCAGGGATGGTAAAGAGTTTATGAGCTGTGTTCCATCAAGAACAGCAGCGTTTGGTGGTGATGGCAGTGGATTTGGAACATAAGGGAAACCCGTAGTACTTGAGGGTCCCTGGGAAAACCAAGATGTTGGGTCCGTGAGTTGGACCTGAGTTTCTGCTTGGTCTATTGATTCCATAACCTGGATCAGTCATATAAATTCACTGCCATTAACAGCCTGCACAAACAAAACATTTCTATTTCCTCTCTTGCGTGACAACGTGCAGTGTGATATGTTTTCGAAAGAATAGTTTAATTAATCGATTGTGCTCATTGTTGTGCTACATACGTTGTTAGATCTTAAAAATTTTGCAGTTGATAAATGGCAATAATATAAATGAAAGAGGAAAAATATATATGAACTATTCCTTACTTTTTTTTTTACATTATTTATTACACATGCTAAAAAAAAAAATGAAAATGCATGTGGGGCTCAATGATTTTCAAATCTTTCATCTTGTAAATTTAAACATCAAATTATTCTTATTTTCTAAACATTTAGACAAGAAAAAAAAAGTAAAATTTCATTTTTTTTTCTCTTACCAAACACCTTAGAAAACAACCCGCAATTTTTTTTTCTTTCCTTTGTTTTATTTTATTTTTTTCTATTATTTTCCTTTCTAAGCAACCCTGTGTGACCATTTAAAAGAAAAACACAAATACAGCAAGATGAATAAAACTTTATCATCAAAGGTAAGAAAGAGAAAGAGAGGCAGCTTAGTCCTTACTGCAGAGGGGTTAACAGGAGCAACATCAGTTTGGAAATTAAAATTTTCCATTAAATTTAGATCTTGCAAAGCAGTGATGGAAGCGTCACTCTGTAAAAATGTTGGTATGAATTGGTCGTCGTCCCAATCAAAGAACGTATCAAGGTTTTCTGCCTCAAATTCTCCATCCATGTTTTGTAAAGCTTCCATTTGTGATTAACCAAAGAGAGAAACAAGTTCGATACAATACTCAATAACAAACGAAACCACAACTCTATTCTGTCACAAGTAAATGGAAGACAAGACGCTCTCTAAAAAGAACAAACTGGGATGCTTTGTCGTCATGTGGATAAAACCTGGGAGTGACTCATGCGGAAGATTCTCGTAACTTGCATTGCCATCTAAGTTAAAATCTTAATGTCATCTTTGTATAAACAGACACTTGGACAATTACACTCTGTAAATTTCTTTACAATTTTTTCTATTAATTTCAAAAACAATAGTGATAAGCTTGCATGTTGTTACTAAAAAGAGTAATAGTATCATCACACATTTTTATATTCATTTGACATTTAATATTGAAGAAATTTTGTATTTTTTTAAAGAAAAAATATTTAAAATAGTGGAATCCACCGTGTCATTTCAATGTCAAAAATAAATTAAAGTATGATTTTTATATTTTATGACTATTTTACTTTTATATCATGTGTTAAATGAATATAAAAGTGTATCATAATATCATTACTTTTTTACAAGAAAAAAAAGAGTAAAAGATAAATAAAAATAATATTAAATGAATGTAAAACATTTAGAAATGTGAAATAATATTTTTATATTAAAAAATTGAAAATAATAAATTTGAAGTAAAATATTGTAGGATGTTTTAAATTCAAGTGCATAAAATATTAAATTGTAACGTTGCGTGCATTAGTGTTTATAATTTTCAAATTAGAAATGGGATACTTTAATAAGTATCGATTTATAAAAAGTAAATTAATTATTTTGCTTAATTCTTATTAATTAAATCATTACTCTCAACTAAAGACTTGTACTAGTGTACAAACTCAGTCTTGTATTTATACAGCTTACGTAATGTTCCTCGGAAAGTGTAATTATAGTTGGGACCCACCACAAGCCAGTTGTCCGGATTTATGAAACCGCTGTTCACGTGAGTTATCAAGATAAGTTGATTTAATTAGATACGTTAACGACTGGGATGGGTTGACTTTTAGATAAACCCACACTTTACGTTTCATTTGGTATAGGATAAACTAAAGAGAAAACCGATAAATATGAAATAATATAATAGTTTAAGAGAGTAGCATTATCGAAAAATATTTAAAAAGACTCAGGATTGAATTTGTTTTGAAGACGTAATGAATTAAAGACATATGATATTTTCATAATGTTTTTTATACAATATTTTGACAATAGGACGTATCGTTATTTTATTAATCTATTTGAATTTATATTTAAAAAAACTATTTAAAACGAACCAATTATAAATTGTCACATATATATATATTGTTAAAATATTATTAAAAAAGAATTTTTTGAAACTTAAAATTCACAATAAACAAAAGTTTAATTATTTGAAAAACTGTAATGCATTTTACATATATATATATATATATATATATATATATATATATATATATATATGAGACTTCAAGATGTGTCATTATTATAGTTAATGTAAATATATATAGTGATTTAACGCGTTTTTTAAACAATATATTTTAGTAATAGACTTTTAAATTGGTGTGAAGACATTTTTTAAAATTTTAATTTGTAACGTAAATTTTCATTGATGATTTTTTTTTTTTAATTTTGAAAACTGTAAAAGTAGAAAAATGATAATTGTATATTGTGAAAGGGAATTTCATAAGAAAATGTCATAGCGACGTACATGTTTAAAATTAATTTAATATTAGAATAAAATATATTACGATGATAAATGGCAATAATATATATATATAGTTATCTGTCTGTTAAGGGATATTGGTTTAAAAATACTTGTTGGTATTTTAAAATCCGTTTATAGTGTGAATATTTTAAAAATTATATTTAAACATTTTTCAAAATGAAATTACAAATATATATATATATATATATATATATATATATATAAAATATAAAATAATATAAATTAAATTAAATATAAATTAAAATTTAATTTTAATTATATTACTTTGATAAAATATAAATTATTTTAATTTTAATTAAATTAAATTTAATAAAATATAAATTAAATTTTTGTTTTTTACTTTTTGCGGTTAGCATATACCCGTTGGTACAAGTAGTATAATACTCGCATCCGACCTGTTTATAAGCGAGTATTAAAATATCTGTTACCAGCGAGTAATAAGTACCTACAGATACCAAATATCTATTGCAGATTTTATCGACGGATATATATAGATACATATATTTTTGTCATCCTATATACATATGTATATGCATACAATATATATATATATATATATATATATATATATATATATATATATATATATATATATATATAACTATCAAACAAGCTCATTTAATAGGCCCTAGCCCTAACCCATGTGGGTTGGGGCCAAAAAGCACATGGCCAAAAAAATATTGGGTGTTAATCCCTGCACCTCCACCTCTTTAGACCTTCACCTCCCCATCCACTTTTATCCTTTCTTTTTTTATTTTTATTTTTATATTTATTTATATTCCTATTATACCCTTACGAAAAATTTAATTTATAGATTAATTTTAATTCTAATCTTCTACAGTAAAAAAACCTAACTTTTTTCTCACGTTTTGCTGTGTTCTGCTCTCTCTCGTTGGTTTTTCGAATTCTTTTTGTGCTCTCTTTTCTTGTGAGAATTTTCTTTCAAAGAATCGTTGGGGAAGGAAAGTTGCAACTGTACACAATTCTTCTTCTCTTTCTCTGTGATCGTGTTTGCAACGTGGTGGTTGAAGGAGATATGTGAGCGTCGCAGGTATGTATTTTACGGTTAAAAATAGCATAAACCCTTAAACAGATCTGATTATCCGTCAACGGATGTCAGCATCCGCTTAGGGTGAAACGGATGTCGACATCCGTTTCCCCTTAAACGGATGTTGACATCCGTTGAAGGATTATCAAATCCATTTAAAGGTTTAGTTATATATAAATAATTTTTAAATTTAATGTTTTTAATAATATATATTTTTATTTCTATTTTAATTGTTTAAGAAATGACTGTAAAAGTTGAAAACTTTTACAAAATGAAAGGTGGAGCTTGGGGGTGTGAATGCGAAGGAAAGAGGAGGTGGGGCTGTTTTCGAAAGTTTCGAAAGTCTGTGAAAGTGAAAGCTGAAATAGAAAGTAAAGTAAAAATTAGGGTTACTAAATTAAGAGGGTTAAAAAAGTAAAAATAAAAAATAAAAAAAGGTTAGTTTTGTAATTAGTGAAAAGTTAAAAAAAGATGGAGAGGTAGAGAGATTAATGCCCAAAAATATTTTATTGAAAAAGCTCACAGGACTTAAAAAATTCCAAAGCCCTATGGATCAGGGTTAGTCCATGAGCCTGGACTAGTCCATAGGCTTTCTTTTTACAAAATTTCTAAAAGAATCAAATGCATTTAATCTCTAATACCACTCAATCAAATGCAGTTGGTTAATCAATTTGGTGTTACATTAGAATGTCAGCGTAACAACAGATACTACTAGGATTTAGAATTTCACTGGACGCTCTCAATACATTATTCAAAGGGCGTGGAGCTTCCTCTGACTTTGCAGCAAGAAAAAGAACATTACAACTTGTACTAACTACATACAAATCCATAACAAAATTTCTAAGAATTTATAGATTATAATTGTAGAAAAATATTCATGGATGACGCAGACCTCATTGAAGCATATAAGAAAAGTAAAAAAAATAGATTTAGAGCTACCAGGACAAATAGAAACTCACAAATCTATCATGGCATGCATGAGATCGACGAAAGAAAAAACGGTGGCACAGAACGTCCCAATGATGGTTTGAGTCCTGCAAAAGGAACACGGCACTATGTTATGCTTGCCAAATATCAATAAATTGAATTAAATTCTTACATGAATGTCAGCAGCAATGTTATTTTTCTAAAATATATAACATATCAGGTAAGAACTCGTAGTTATTGTGAGTTGTTGACATTTAATCATAACCATTACATTAACATTAACTATTCAGATTGATCATTTAACTACAGATCTCAGGTGATCCTTTAAAAGTCTCACCTATAACTGTAATTAAACAGAATAGGGCTACCAGGATCAACATGCAATTCTATTTATGCATCTGATCAATTGATTTTATCATTAATTGGACATAACATACTAATACTAGCAACTTCTGCATGATTAAAATAAATTTTTAATTTTAAAAGAATTCTAGCAACAAAGGACCAATACCTTAAAATAGAATTGTAGGAAATTACAACCAAGAATCCTGCATGTTTGGCACAGTGATCACTAACACTTCCAAGGATTGCCCTGCAAATTACAACCAAGAATCCGATTAAGTCATAAAAATACTATTATGATAATTTATTATGTTGTGTATATTTAATAAATTTATTTGTTTATTGAAAATTTTAAATCTATTCATTGTAATATCTTGAAAGAAAAGAGAACATTCCACTTTTCTTTTATTAGTGTTTGTTTAACTATGTGATGTCGATGAGTTTAATACGGCATGGTGATTTTTTATCATCTTAAAAAGGATATAAAGGATCAGATATGTTTTTATTCATCTTTGTTTCAAAAGTTATTTCGACTGGATCACCCTAATGCAGAAGAAAAATATCTGAATACCTCAGATGGTAAATGATACTTAGTAACAGCAAAAAGATACAAAATAGTATATAAGATAACATCATAGAAAGAGAAAATGAGAAAAATTATAAATAATGAATAAACGTTAAAAAGTGATATAATCGTGTTTACTTATCCTATGCTTACGAATTTTTTCTTTAATCAGTGATATAAAGATTCTTCTTTTGCTAATTTCCTTTTAAGTGTGATAATAATATTGTGCTGATTAAAATTTTTATCACATATATAAAAACATTTTCTGAAATGACAGTAGTGAACTCCATTATTTTCCATACCTGGTTATCTTCTTTTTCATCAACTGGTCTTTTCAGTTTTTTGTGTTGATGAATAAATATTTGTGTTGCTCTCTAAACACAAATAGAATCAATAAACTTCGTTAACTAAATGGGAATGGTTCAGCTTCGCACAAAAGAAAATGAAGTTATGAGGGTTAGGGGTTGACCCGGCCCTGATTCAATCCCAACCCCTTTTTTTGGGTTTTTGGGGGTCGAGGCTTTAGAAAAGCCCCCTAAGACGTGAGTTAGAAAAAAATGGGCTAAGTGTAAAAAGGGCTAAGGCTGGCCTCGAAGCTAAAAAGTTAATTGACAGTTCTATATATATATATATATATATATATATATATATATATATATGCACGCGCGCACATACATATGTATATACACTACAAAAATAACATACTATAGTAGGGATTATTTACTGGGGGTTTTGAAAACCCCGAAAATTTCCAACTGTTATGACAAAAATCGCATGTAGATCTTTTATATTATTTTATAAAAGTTTTAGGCGGTTTATCAAAAATATTCACCCCAATTTAGCACCCTCTCCCTCGCCGCGCCTTCATTTCCACAAGCTTCTCTCTACTGTGATTTTCCCGCAAGCTATACCCTTAAGCTCCTTTTCTCTACTTTGATTCTTCAAACAAAGCCTCTTATTGTTCGTGGTGCTCTTCGGTTTGGGTTCGTCTTAGTCTTCCATTGTTAGGAACAAAACCTGGTGCATTTGTAGGTTGAGCGAGTTCGACCGTCAAGGTATTGTTCGTTAAAGGTCCTGGTGCCTCCGATCGAGGGGCTCTAGTGTGTGCTCGCTCCCGCATCGACCATCAATGTATTGTGTTCGAGCTTCGCTCTCTCTACTGTTGCCTCTTTAAGATGTTTTTGTTTTTATGTTTTTGTCATGTACAATGTGTGTTTTATGTTTTTGTTTGGTTTGTTTTATTTTTCTCTAACCTGAGCACAAGAATAGCAAGGAATCTGGAAGATTTCTATGCTACAACACATACCTCGATGTCAATACCAAATTTCGTTCGGATTATATTTAGCTCTTACGTTTTTATCCCAATTTTCATTTTATTTATTCATTTACGTGTTTTAATTTTATTCCTTCTTTTTATTTTTCATTTTAAGTATCCTATCTTATTTTATTTTTCTTTTTCTTTATATTTTTCTTTTCATAATTTTCATTTTTGGTTTTGTCTTTCCTTTCTATTATTAGTTTTAATATAATTAAGTTAGTAAAAGAAAAAAAAAACAAAAAAAGAAGAAGCTTGAAACGTTTTGGCTAAGGGGAAGACACGTGCGCAAAACGATAAGGGTGTAGAAAACCGTTTTCTGCAGGGTAAGGTTTGGAGGAGGTGGTAGAGGCGTTTTGTTATGGGGATTTCTGCGAAAGAGCAAAGCATAATCGCAAAAACGTCTTCAACAAAAGGAAGAGGGAGGTATTCGTTGGGAAGAAAAAGAGTATTACAATTATGGAGGATACACTTGCAGAGAGGAACAAGGAGCACCAACTAGAGGGAGGAGAAGGAGGCCAAGCACGAAGCTGACTAAAACAAGCAGAGCTTCAAGAGGTATGTGTACTCTGTTCACCTGTGCCTTCATGTATTTTCATGCAAGCTTGCTGCATTGTTATGCTTTGTTTTACATTTTGCTATTGGAACGCTCTGTTCGCGTATGCTGTGATGATACTCCACTTTTTTTATTACCTATTAAACTCCTCCATAACAACTTGATCATGGTCGATGGTCTTCAGAACAAGACCATCCTCTTCTTAAACATCGCTTAACCTCTGGGGCTCACTCCCCATTACCTAGAAACCAATTCACCGAAAGACCATGTCTCACCACCCTGCCTGGAAATACCAATAACCCATGGTCATTTCTCCTTACCAGAAAACCATAGCAAATCGACAACCCCTCAGTACGCCCAATCTTCATCAACACAGCTGCTTCCACAATCTCGTCATCACACATTACAACACACAGATCAACCTTCATTTCCTTCATTGTCCTATCTCCGCTACTACAGCCGAAATAACTCAATCCTTCCCCTTCGTCGTCACGGCCACCTGCAGCCTCAACCTCTCCTTCATCTTCCATTATACCCTTTTCTTCCTTATTTTCCAACATTGACAACAATATAACTCAAACAAGAAAGAACAACACCAGTCAAGTCGAACCAAATCAACATGAAAAGGATTAGACCCCTCAACATCACAACTCCATTGCCTTTTCAATTTGCAGACAGGAAAGAAAAAAAACGAAATTAAATAGATTACCCCAATCCAATAGTGTAACCCTGCCCTCGAGCACCTTCCCTTGTCACAGCGCCGAAAATGGCCGCATTCCCCAGCCCTCCAAAACGATACTCGAGTGTCACTTGCTCAAGAGCCATCCCTATAGTGGAGTAAAGAGAACCAGGGTTAATGTCACCATTTTAGTTGAATGTCCGACGCTTCCTGCATTTGTTGATCGTTCCACCGTGAAGGTTGAAGAGTATCAGACCCCTTTGAGCTCTTACGCGAGGAGGATACACGATTCTGGGTTTGGGAATGGGCATTGCTGCGTGAAGGAGATTCGTGTGGTGGCTGCTCACGGCGATGGTTCGGTGAGAGGTTGGCGTGTCTGCGGCGGTGACGCATGGAAGCTAGTGCGAGAGAGAGAGGGAGAAAGGGGAGGAGAGGTCGTGGCCGACCGTGATCTCGGTGGCGTCTGCCATCGTCGGCGACGACGAGACTGGAGCAGATTGTGAACGTCATCTAATGTGACGTTCATCTCACCTATCGGGAAGTGGAAAGTATTTGTCTTTAGGTGCCACCTCTCCGTAAGTGAAACGATCAATCCATGATCGGCATACTCGTATGATAGGTTGACTAAGGAAGCCAACCCCAACATGGAGATATAAGGCTCAATAGCCTCATGATACAATCCATTTTTTTTTTTTACCATGGGACCTTACCTTGATCTCCCCTCGATCCTACATAAAAGCACAAAATTATATAACAAAAACAAATAAACAATTAATGAACAATTAACATTTAGGTTGATGACTAACCCGACCTTGCCAGATGGCAAATGCAACATGTTGTGTATAATGTGTAAGCAAGGAGGTGTCATGTGGACCTCCTGGGAATCCACCATCTTGATCTTGATCTTCATCTTCTTCCTCACTATAGTCATCATGCTGCTCAACATCATCATTACCATATCCTTGCTGTATAAACTTGTCATGTTGGACATCCTCATGCTCATCAATAACGTCCACATGATATTCTTCTACACATCTTCTACGAGCAGATGTCGTAGGTCGTATCCTTGCATCATGTGATGAAGATGAAGGCTCACCACGATAAGATGATCCACCTCTAGTTCTAACTATTTCTATTAACAAATTATATTATTAACGAATTATATCATTAACCAATTATATACAAATAAATTAAATAACTACATAATAATAAATATTGAAACAAATAAAAAATATTCAAAACATAAAACAATAATAATAAATTAATAAAAGATTAAAAAAATTAACTACAAAAAATACTTCATAAATAACACTTAAAAATTACAAATTATAACAAAAACAATAAAAATTTAAAATAAATTAAGAAAGTTAAAAATAAACAAAATTAGGCAAAATACTTATTCTTTAATCAAATAAATAATTTCATAAAAATTACATATTAAAAACAAATTGACAAACAAATAAAATCAAAGTAAAAAAAAATATACATAGTAAATAATATAAACAAAATTTTAAATTATAAAAAATATATTTAAAAAATTAACAAACAAATAATAATAAACAAAACAAAACATACTATGAAAACAAAAAAGGAAAACCATAACCGCAGCTCGTAAGCCAACCGCAACTCGGGCACCTCCACTTCCTCTGTCACACCTCGCGAAATCGGCTAACAACAACTGCATCTCCCAAGTGCGGCTTCCCTCAGCCGCATCTCCAAAGTGCGGTTTTGCACAACAGTTGCACCTTCCCTCAACTGCACCTCCCAAGTGCGGCTCCCCTCAAACGTACCTCCCAGGTACGGTTTTGCGCGATCAGCGCAACTCCCTGCCTCAAATCTTAACCCATATCAACCAGCCCAAATAATCCCCAACCCCAACCCTAAATCAATCCCAAACAGCAATAACAACATGATGCATTATATATGAGTAGCAACTGCGCGCTACTCTAACACGATTCCTCTCGCAACATGATGGAAATAACAACTACCCTAATGCAGATTCAAGAAAAACAACATTTAACACAACAAAAAATTATGCATCAGTAGCAAGAAATTACACAACCAACCTGGACGCCTGCTAGAAGAAGAAGTGTTAGATCTCACCACCACAGCAACAACAAACAGCCTCCAACAACAGCAAGATCGAACACGAGCCGAGGATAGATCAAATTAAATGGTGAAAATGATGACAGACAAAAGAGGAAGAAGAACACCTGCTGGCGCTAAAATTCGACAAAGGAGAAGAAAGAAGAAGGGGGTGTAGGGTTTTTAAAATGTGAAATGCGACAGTGGGAAAAGGAGTGTAGACTTTGCTTTTTCAATGCATGGGTCAGCTTTTTTCAGCTTTTCTTGAAAATCAAAATATTCTTCCAAGGCTCGAATTGGAAATATAAAAAGAATGGGAGGTGCAAGACGAAGTTGGTGAGGTGCAAGGAGAACTGCTCCACAATTTGTTGTTGTTGTTGATCCATTTGGTCTGTCTAGGGGTTACTGTAGAATTCGACGCTCAAATCAATTATCTTTCTTAATAAGTCTAATAAAAATTGTGAAAAAAGTTTCATTTACTTAAAGGGGTTTGCTAACGCGCATACGCTCTTTTTTCAGTTGGTACATTTTAGCAATGTGTACCAGGTTTTAGTAGACAAAAATATCCTCATATATTATGGATTCTAAGTTTAAGGTCAAGGATATTTGAATAATTTTCTTTCTCTAAACTAAAGAAAAAAACAAGAAACCTACTAAACCCTTACCCACCTCTCGCATTCCTCTCAACCCTTTCTCTTTCATCTTTTTCACTCCAACATTTTCTCTGTCATCCCTACTGTAATCTCAATTGAAAAAAATCAGAAGCACTTGCCTAACCATAATTCACATTCCTCACTTATCTAATTTGTTTCTTTCTCATCTCCATACTCTCCCTTACCCACACACAACAACCTACGACACCACAATTTATTGCTCTTGCTCTGTTCATTCATTTGTTTTCCACCGTATTAAACAAATAATTGATGATGTTGATGTTGATTTTTTATTGGAGGGTTGTGTTATATATTTTCCCTTCTTATTATTATTAAATTTCATTTTTAAATTAAATTACGTTAAATAAAATCTTTACAAATCACAGAATTTCCAAGCATCATTTGCACATCTACACCACATTTCATTATATTTTTATCACAGTATATATTGAGTCTATTTATTGATGTGTATACATGACTTTTTTTTAATGATAAATATTAAAATTAAAAAAAATGATATAAAGTTTATGCATAGTTAAACACACATAGCAAAATCTTCTTCTTATTGACAGCAGCAAAACATAGCTGCCATTTGTCTCACTCCAGATGGATTATTCTGGTCGGTGTATAAAGGGTGCATTTCTGGCTACGATAACTGCGTTGAACAACGTTCGTTTTGTTTTTTATCATTTAGTGTGAGTAGTTTACATGATATTGAAATAAATAATTTCATGTAATACAAAATTAATAATAATAAATAAACATATTAAGATACAATGAATAATCTTAGAACACTCCTTTTGATTATTTTGTTATTAAAGTGGAAAATAAATGAACGAACAGATCAAGCAAAAAAATTGCGGTGTTGCAGGTTGTTGTGTGTGGGTGAGAAAGAGTATGAAGATGAGAGAGAAACAAATTGGATAAGTGAGGAAGGTGTATTAGGGTTAGGCGAGTGTTTCTGATTTTTTTCAATTGGGGCTACAGTAGGAATGACAGAGAAAAGGTTGGAGTGACAGAGATGAAAAAAGAAAGGGTTAGGAGGAATGAGAAAGGTGAATAAGGGTTTGGGGGTTTCTTTTTTTTTTTTAGTTTTGAGAATGAACATTATTAAAATACCCTTAACCTTAAAATCCATGATATATAAGAATGCTTTTTCTACTAAAACTCGATACACATTGCTAAAATGTACCAACTGAAAAACAGCATACGCGCGTTAGCAAACCCCTTACTTAAATGTCAAAATTATATTTATAAATTTCGTAATGATAATTAAAGGACACCCATTAAATACATATTAATAGTTTTTATTAATCGTAAATCAATGGCTTTTATTACTCTGATTAATTATCCATTAATGACATTAACTGCTATCTTTATTGATCGGTCACCAAGTTGTGGACTGTCAACCGCTAGATCAGTTAACCAATCGGACGATCATACAACACATAAAGGAATTTTTTTAATGAAAAGATGTACATTATTATAATTTACATATTAAACTATTATATTTAAAAGAAAAATTAATATTTAAATCATATATAGGTATATATTACATATGGTTGTGACAAAATGATAGGTCTAGTTGATTTATATATATAAATAGAACGTTTTTTAATACTTCTAGGATATTTATGGAATTCTTAGATATCTATCTGAAAAGTAATAATTATTTATTTTGTTATCTTTTGTTTTTTTAGGATATGCCTTTTATATAATAGTAATCGAAAGTTTGCTTTGCTTTGAAGTTTTTTAAGCAATCATATTATACGTGGTTTATGAGAGGAATTTGAATTTATTCATCTCTGAAGAGAATTAAAATAGATAAATATAAATATACTTCTAACATTTGTCTTCTGGTTGAGAAAAGATTAAAGGTGTTGAATGAAATAATAGAAACAAGATTGAGGAACATTAAGGAAATACACGTAATGATAATGTTAGACTTAAGTTGTCTCTCAACCAATTAAACTTAATGGGTTGTCTCTTAATGAATTAAATTTATAAATTATATTTATTTAGATGATAGTAGTGAAGGAAAGAATAAATATTAGATAAAAATGTAGCATTACATCTTATTGTGAACTTTATTATATACAATTAATACTTTTTAAGTTATATATAATAGATGCCTTTATTGGTACAGATAGTCAACACAAGTTATGATATTCACAAAAATATTTTTTATTTTTATGATTACAAATATACCTGTATAAATTGTAATCACGATAACTATAAAATAAAATAAATTTATCTGTATTTATGAATATTCTATAACTTGTAATCAGCTTATGCATAGCATTTCAATATCCCTATGGTATTACCATGTATCGGGGCTTCATAAGTGTATATTAAAACTTATGAAATAATCAGAATTGTGAAAAACAATTCGAGTACACAAATAAGATTGTTTATATTAATACATGAATCTTTAACTTAATATTAAGTCACAATTTCTTGTAATCAGAATTGCGAAAAGCAATTTGAGTATACAAATAAGATTGTTTATATTAATACATGAATCTTTAACTTAATATTAAGTCGCAATTTCTAGTAAATCAGAATTGTGAAAAACTATTTGAGTACACAAATTGATATTGTCCATTGAGAATTCCCTGGCCCTTGACGCTTCATTACACGAACATTAGTTCTCTGCATAAACAAAATCATCATCTGTCATAAATGGGAAGCTCTTTTATATTTATAGCTCAGGATGTAAAATTTGGCTTGTAATGTAATTAATTTCATGATGCTGTAAACTCACTGTAACTAACCTGGTGGTCGTTTAAATAACCTAAGATGGGGGTTTGGATCTCTTATCACAATACTGTTCGTAGTCCTTTGTGTTCTTTGCGATGTACTGCTTGATCCACGTCTTCCAGTTTCGGAAGAAACCTTCTACGAGTACTCAAAACAAACCAACCTTAAAACTGGGTGCAATATTCATCCTTCCAGTTTTGTGAACTTGGTCCTTCAGTTATTCTTGAATGACCAAGAATCCTTGAGTTATTTCCCTGCAAACTTGTGTTAGGGTTCGTATTCCAAAGTGATTGAGAGGTAGAAAAGTTAAAGAGTACCTATGAGAGTTACCTTGTATGGTCGTGCTGCGTTAATAACGGATGTCTTTGGGGTGGGGCAAATGGTCCACTTGAGTCTGCCCTTTCACTATTCCCAGTCCTTGCACCAACCTACATACAGATCCAGATATTTAGGTTCAGAAAAAGCAAAGCCTATTGAAGAAAGTAGGGTTAGTTGTATAAATCATTTTAACACAATATTTAATGATTGGATTGTTAATTTACCGCTTGTGTTCCATTAAGAACAGAAGAGTTTGGTGGTGACTGGGGCAGCGGGTTCGGAGCAAAAGTGAGAGCCGCTGCCATTGAAGAACCCTCGTAAGACGATGGCGTAGGGTCCAAGATTTCCGCCATCAACTCAGCAACCTCCATAATTGCAACTTGCAAAAACAGGCATTTCTAGTTTGTGTTAGAGTTTGAAAAGATTAAAGCAGATGATAATAATACATATGCAGCATAAATTCTTTCGTTTCAGTGCTTACGAGAGAGGTAGAAACAGCAGCCAACTCAGTTATTGTGTCCTGAATAGTTTGAAAAACAGTCTGGGAGAGTAAAAACGTTGGTAGAAAGGTTTCATGGTAGCAGTGAATGAAGATATGAAGGGGTTCAAACTCCCCTTCCATGTTCTGTACAGCATCCATTTGTGAATGACAGAAGTGAGAAAGAGATGCAGTCAAGCACCCTTTAAATAGCAAATTTTTTTTTTTTTTTGGAAGACAAGGGCCACTCTCAGAAGAGAATACAGACTGGATGCTTTGTTGTCAAAAGGATGAAGAGATTTTCGTAACTGCTATCACAGAGTTAATTCTAACGCCATCCTTGTTAATAAGACAAAACAAAATATAATAAAAACATTGGACCATTAACTATTTATATTAGGTTTAATTGCTTCTTTTTCCCCGGTTTCGTTGAAGTGTATCAAATTCGTCTCTCTTTTAGAAAAATGTCAATTTCGTCTTCATATAGAAAAAATTTGTGTCAATCAAGTCATTTCCGTTAGATACAAACTAATGGTGTTAAAAACTTAAAGTGAGTTTTGAATAATAACCATGGGGTCTAATCCCTGATATTGTAGTGAATAAAGTGAGTTTTGAAAGCAATGATTTTTAACGGAAATGACTTGATTGATACAAATTTTTTCTATATGGGGACGAAATTGACATTTTTCTAAAAGGGGGACGAATTTGACACACTTCAACCCAAACGGGGACAAAAGAAGCAATTAAACCTTTATATTAATAGCTAAATTACGTTTCACATTTTACTATATTTTTTATATTTTTAATTGAATTTTTATTAAATTTATTATTTATTAAATACTCACTGGTATAAATTAACAAATAAGGCTCTAAATTGACCATTATTTCTATTTCTGTTGTCAAATGTTACAAATTTTTTATATTTTTAATTGTCTCTCTTGTTATCTAATTATGTTATAAACTATGTCAATTGACCTTTATTTTATTTTACTATTGTATTTATTTTATTCACGTATTAAGAAATATAAGATTTTGTAATATATGCTTAGATATAAAGAAGATTTCCTTTTTTTTTTCAATATATTTATTTTCAAATTTTACTTTTTCAATAATTTTTCTTAAAATTAAAATAATTATTTTATCAGCTTTACTCTTTAAATGTTTTCTAAATTTAGTCATTCTTTTTAGTTGATCGTTTTTTTAAATTTAAAAGTTTTTTAATTATAAAACAACCTACAAAAGAAATAAAAGGATTTATAATAAAGTTATAAAATTTATTTTATTTAATTTTATAATAATAATAATAATAATAATTTTATTATTTTTTATTATCCTAAAGAAAGAAATTCACATATACTTTTTTTACTAATTAATGTTAAAATATATTACAACTAATATAAAACCACCAATTACTTTTATTATTTTTATATAAGTTATGTTGATACAATTCACATCATCATCTATAATGATCAAAATTTTCTATTTCTACATTGATGAAATATAAGTTATGTTTATATAAGTTATGTTGATACAATTCATTTATTACTTTACCTTAATCAAAATATCATTTTATACTAATAATAACTTATATTTTTAAGACAATAGTTATCTCACCTGTTAACAAATAAATTAAATCATCTAAACTCATTAACTCAGTTTAAAAATATAAAAAATTTAAATATTTAATACA
This sequence comes from Vigna mungo, assembly GCA_036885675.1. Taxonomy (NCBI): domain Eukaryota; kingdom Viridiplantae; phylum Streptophyta; class Magnoliopsida; order Fabales; family Fabaceae; genus Vigna; species Vigna mungo. The sequence continues at coordinate 36,992,474 of CP144699.1, forward strand.
CTGAAAACATTTAATAAAAAATTAATTATAATTTTAAAATTTGTCATAAGAAGTTAAAATTTAATTAAACTCATTAATTTACATAGTTTATTCATTGAATGCAATTAAGTTCATGGCACACTTGTATGATAGTTTCTTTTAACTTCATCAATTCAAATATATTACATTATCTGTCTCACATTCTTTAACTTGCTAATTTAATATATGACGCGTATGACTTAAATGGAAAAAATACAAACTTTAAAGTTTAATTTTCTTTAAAGTTAAGTCATATTTTATTTTCAATTTACTGAAAGAAAACATGTCTGAAATATTTTGTAATGAGATGTGAAAACCGTTTTTTTTTTATGAAAATATAAGAAAATGTGCAAATTCAGGTACAGATATAACTGAGATATTATAGTAATATATAATTTACATGTTTTTTTTATTTAAAAAATATGTGTGTGATCAGTTTTATTAACTAAGAGTAAAAATATTGTAGCTCCGTTCCTTTTCTTATTTTATATAACTTTTATTTTTAACATTCAAGACAATATTGAATATTTGTTTATTTATATTTTTAACATTTTTTATTTGTTTAATTAATTTATATATTGTGATATAAAAATGAAAATGACCAAATACAAAATTTGTTAAGTAATTTATTATTATTGAAAAAAAAAACGTATTCTATTTCATAAATAACTCTAAAGCCTTTAATGACACTTAAATATATATTTAATATATAAATTGAATGTGCTATTAATGTATTTTTTGATATCTTTTAAATAATATTGATTGCTACCAGTTCTTTGACCATTATTTGAAAGATAGTAATAAATAACTATATTAATATATTATTAAATATAGTTGTTTTATTTTGTCAGAAATAATGTAACTGTACAAACTGAATGTCTTGTATTTAATACTAGTTAAACAATATTCCTGGGACAATGTTCCATATTAATATTTTTGGACCAATAACAAAGCATGCAGTCAGAATTTCAAAACTGCATTCAGATGAGTTATGTTGACTTTCATATAAACGGTTTTCAAATAATATTAAAGTTTTTTTATACCTTTTTAACATAATTACAAAAATCATAATTTCATTAATATTGTATTTAATTTTTTCTTTTAAAAAATATATATTTCTAAAATAGAAAAATATTCTTTCTTCGTATGATTCATATTCTTATTTAAAAATTTTCAATTTTGACATTTTAACATATTTTAATAGGAAAGTCTAATAAATTTAATTCTTACATTTATAACTTAAATTTTAAATATTTTAATCCAAATCTTATTTTTTTTATATAATTATAATTTTTAATTATATAACTTATATTTATATCTTTATGTTAAATATAACGAAAATTATCTATGAGATTAATCTCTTTTATGTTAAATATACACATAGAGTTATTTATTTATAATAAAGAAAATGGTTAAATATGGTTTTGGTTCCTTAACTTTCAGCGAAAATTGGAATTAGTCCTCCTTCAAAACTTTGGTCTAATTTAGTCCCCAAACTTGAAATGTAAGTCCTTTTAACCAAATTTTATTAACTTTATTTGATGTTTTAAACGCGTTTCTCAGTTAATATTGAAGTAAAAATGTGTCAAACAGTGTAAACAACCTAAATGCTATCATGAAACGTGCTTGAAACATCGAATAAATCTAACAAAATTCAGTTAAAAGGACTAAATTCATACATTTCTAAAGTTGGAGGACTAAATTAGACTAAAGTTTTGGAGAGGAACCAAAAACATATTTAACCCTAAAAAAAAATATGACTAAGTCTAAAACATAAATAAAAAATAATAAATTAACAAAAGATAAAATATAAAGATAATATACTTAATATTATTCTCAAGTTCGTGTATACAAATAGTAATATACCAAGTTTGTTACTAATATAATCTATAACGACTTAGGAAAAATATTTGTTTCGACACTCGACTGACACCAAATTCTTAATGATTTGTGAAGACGACGTAAAAAACAAAATATCAATCCAAAAGACTTTCCTAAAAACAAATATTAGAGATTTCTTCGTATAAATTTCTTCTTGCAAAATTCTGTTTCAATTAATGTTATTTTAGAGTATATAGGTAGATACATACATCGTTCTATAAACTAATTTTGTAAAGTTGAATTAAATTTAAAATCCATTTCTTAATATAAAATTTTAATTAATTAAATAATATCATTCATTGAACATCACTTTTACATATTAAATTATTTAATTATAACATAGTATCGCTTATATATTTTAAATTCAATATATATATATATATATATATATATATATATATTATAACAAATAATACGATAAACTGAACAAATAATAAATATGGTTAAAATAGATTTTGGATCACTATGATATTATCTTAATAAATAATGATTTAATTATACCTTATAAAAGAGAGACTTATAAAATAATTTTTTTTATTAATATTATAAATTCATTTTATTTTAAGATGACTTGAGATGTTCAAACTATTAATCATAACAAAACTTATTTATTTTAACAAATGACTACAAAATTAAATCAAATCTTTTTAATATAAAATAAAATTGAATTTGTTAATATATTTTATTTCTTTAATATTAGATTATTTTTACATTATATTATTTCTAACCTTCACGTATATTTTCCCTTGTACATGACAAGAAAGAAAATATTTGCAAGCCCAAATTTTTTATACTAATTCTCAGTGGTTATCAAAACAGTTTTTTCATGAATTCCTCGGACTACAAACATCATTGTCAATTCATTCAATCTTTTAGGTAAACTTGACGATCAATTTTAACTTTTGAACCCTGATTATTCTAAAAAGACCACTAATAATCACTTTTCATATCTCTCCCAACATCCATATATCAATCCACTAACCGTCAACAATGTAAAAGAAATAATAATATAAAAAAATTAATTGTAGAGAAATAAAACCTCTCCCTTTTCTTTAAAAAATAAGAAAATATTCATATAGGGTAGAAAAAAAATTATAATATAAAAAGTATAAGTTGTCAAATGATAAAAAAATATTAGCTCTTAAACTATAATTATATTAATAGACGGCAAGGTTTACATACGTGAATGAGAATATTGAAAATAAATGAAAGAGATTATATATATATATATATATATATATATATATATATATATATATATATATATATATATATATATATATATATATATATTACAAAAATAATTCAAATTTGAATTATCTTTGAATTTTATCAACGAATTCATTATCAATGAAAAATCGATCAGTAAATCCATCAGTAATATGTATTACATTTATCGACAAATTTTTTCGTTGGTAAATTCTTCAATAATGTTTATTATATTTATAGACAGATTTTTTCATCGGTAAATTTATCTATAATATGCATTTTTAACTTACCAACAAAAAATCTATCAGTAAAATCTATCAGTAACGTATATTTCACTTACCGACAGAAAAGTTGTCAGTATATCCATTGTTTATAGGAGCAGAAATTTTCCCGCCCATTTTTCCTCTTTGTCTAGACACTATTTATTTATTTTCTCTCTCATAAGTGTTCAACTTCTTTGTACGAGGCAGTTAAAAGGTGTTCCCCTTCTCCTACTTCCCGAGCTTAGATCATTGGAGCTACAAATCAAGACCACCTCCATCTCCATTCATTAAGGTTGTCGCTCCGTTCAGTTAGGACACCTCCATCTTGGTTCAACCAGGTCGCCTTTATTCTTCCTCTTTCACAGAACAATGCAACCACGCATTGCCACCACTACACACTACCAACACCAGATAATGTCACAATTGATTACTTAAAACCAAAGTTTATCATTGCCTTTAATGTGTTCATTCTTTTGTATTGGTAAAAAAAAAGCGATAAAAGAATGAGAGTGAAGGAAGAAGATGAACCAGATCACGATATTTACTAACGTATTTTTCTGTCGGTAATTACTGATGAAACTACTGAGGAAAAAATTCGTTGATAATTACCAACGAAAAAAATTTATATTGGTAAAATTTACGGACAACAGTTATTTTGACAAATTTTTTATCATCGGTAAACCGTCGATAATTTTAATTTACAGACAAATTTTAGAAGTCCATACTATTAATTTTCTTATAGTGATATATATATTTTATAATATACATACATCTTGTAGTGATCTATAACATATTATATTATAGAACCTGTAATAAAATATATATCTAAATATCTATTTTTGTTTCATTTAAATTAAATTTTATTTTCTTTTAAGAGATAGTTCCTTAATTTATTGGGTCAATTAAACGAAAATTTTATTAAAAAAAATGGTGTGATGTATATTAATAACAAATTTTTAACATCTAATTTTTTTATTCATTTAATCCAATAAATACATTAAAGAATGCGGTCTAATTAGATCCATTAAGCCTTTTTATCTTGGATTAATTCAAAATATATTTATTAGGAGGATATTAACATATTTAAGGAATCATAACTAATCTTTCCAATTTAATATTATGGTTATTATTTATGGTAATATATCACTTCATTGTTATATTATATACTTGAGGTAAATATTACTTCTATGATATTATTTGATATTAGAACATAGGTCCATGATCCATGTTAACTCTATAAATAACTAATATGTTTAGAAAATACTCAATTACTCTAATAATCACACTCATACTCATTACTCTATTCCCATAGATATTAAAATTATCTCACTAACCTGAACGTTAGATAGCCTTTTGTAGGTGGATCTTTCCTCACATTCCAACCTTTAGGAGTACACAAGAAATACTTCAAAGCCTCTTAGATCACACCACTTATACAGAGGACTTTGTTCAAATCTCAGGTACGAACATTTGGTGCCCATAGTAGGGCCTCGGTAAAACTTTTTCCCAACTTTACCTTTCCATGGTCACCACCTGAAAATCAATCCAAGCTTTCTCACGAGATGGAATCTAACCTAAGTGACGACCCTTCAATATCAAAGGCAAAGGCTAATCTAGCATAATAAAGAACAACACAAACGCTATGATGGCCAGCTAGCCCTATGCGCTCAAAATCAGGCTAACCTTTAAGAACTCCAACAGAAGTTGATCAACCTGGAGAATGAGAAATCACCTACCTGATTTCAACCTGACTCTCAGGAAGAAGGTTTGAATAATTCTTGGGCAAAGTGCATCCTGCCAACATGGTGAGGTTCATTTTAAAGTCGTGACTGATCCCTTTCACGCAAAACTCAAAGAAACTGGAACAGGTCAACCTAGTGCAAAATGAGGACAACTCACGAACATTCCTACCACTTAGAACGAGATCACAACAAGTATAGACAAAGCAATCCACGTCGAGATAATAATTTAAAAAAGTTCTAAGATTCTACTAATCATTTTGACATGTACTTAAATTAAAAATTTCATATATATATATATATATATATATATATATATATATCCAAAATTTTCGAGACAAGGCCAGCTACATCAAAATCATAACGAAAGGTAACAAATAAGAATAATATGCCATCAATTTGTAAATTACATCTACACCTTGTACAAAAGTTAATCACCAAAGATTAAAATTGTTGATATCCATAAAACTATAGTTTGCTTTTTCTTCTTTTCAAATTTTTATAATTCTTGGTTTTATTATGATATATATATATATATATATATATATATATATATATATATATATATATATATATATATATATATATATATATATATATATATATATATATATATATATATATATATATATATATATATATATATATATTAAAAATATGCTTAATTATATAATGTTTTAAAATTTTAAGTAATTGGATAATATCTAATCCAACATCATTTTTACATATTAAACCATTAAATCAATAATATTATTTACATGTTAACGTGTCAATAATATTATTGATTAAAGTGATATCAATATTATTTATTTAAATTTTAAAAAATAATTATTCTAATTTAAGTTTTAATTTAGAAAAAATAACTAGTGAGTCTTCCTTGTCTATCTTTATTTTACTAATTTAACATATTAGGCAGAAGAAACTAAAACAAAATAATAAATTAAAAATGTCAACCCTACGTATCAAATTTTAATTGTCCAACAAAACTTATTTTGGCACGTGTAATTACTTTTCGGAGCTACCAAAATATTTTATGCATATGATATCACCATCTTCAAATATAACATTATTTATATAAAGCACAAATTTAGAGCTTATACCATCTTAAAATTTGTAACATGGTATATTCAGAGAAAGAAACATTTATGTATTGTTTATTTACTTATTTGTAATTATCTTTGTTTAGTATATAGCTCTAATATCATTTTAACATATTTATCTTTTTTATTAATTTTATCTATATTTTTTCGGTGAGTTGTTCTTAATCTCGATATATTTACTTCTTTATTTATTTTATAATTATTTTTCTCAAAAATTGTCTCTATTCTCATTTTATTTATTTATATATTTATTTATTTTATGATCATATTTTCACTGAGAATCATCATATTTTTTTAATTTTCTTAACTTTGTATCGGCATATATAAAGTAATAATAATAAATAATGATAAAAATAGATTAACAAAGAGATGATGAATTTATAGTTGTAGGTTTGGTATTAAGGATTCAAACAACTATACCTATTATTCAAAATGAAATAATCTTGTGATATTGTTTAAGGAGTGAACATTAAATTTAACTTTAAGTATACAAAATGAGTTTGTATTATGAAAGTTTATATCCATTTATATATTATAAATTTGTTTCATTTTTAATTAATGTGAAATCTTAATTCATTTCGTTTTCAGTTAATTTGAAATCTTCAACACACCTTTCTCATACTAAAATAGTTTGCAGATCATATTATGATAGAATATTAAGAAATGAATTTTAAATTTAATTAAACTTTACAAAACTAATTGTAAGATGAGATTTGTTCTTATTTATATATATTAATAAAATAAAATTTATTGTTATGTATTTTTTGTAATATTAGATTATTTTACATTATATTTTTTTCTCACTTTCGTTTATTTTGTCACTTGTACATGACAAAAAATGAAAATATCAACTTAAATATGTGGTTTATCACAAATGGTGTTTTTAAGAATGAGTTGGCCTATGAACATCATTGTCAATTTAGTCACTCACTTTTAGATAAATTTGATGGTCAATTTTAACATTTGTTTGACCTTGAACCATGATTATTCCAAAAAGACCAATAATAATCACTTTTAATATTTCTCATAACATTCATATGAACCCAGTAACCAATAATGTAGAAGAAATAAAAATATGAGGAAAAATATAATTGTAAATAAATAAAACTCTCCTTTTTCTTCAAAGAATAAGACACCACTACAAAAAAAAGTACATAGATAACGTTTTTTTATCATAGATTTTTAAGCGCTATCTATATCAGCGCTATTTATTAATAAATAGTGTTTCTAAAAGAAGCGTTATCTATTATCTGACAATAGATGACACTTATTTAAAAAAGTGTTATCTATTGTTAGACACCAATAGATAGCGCTTATTTAAATAAGCACTATCTATTGGTATCTGACAATAGATAGTACATTTTTAAATAAGCGCTATCTATTGGTCTAAATTTTTTTTAAAAAGAATAATATTTTTTTAATAAAATATTTCAAAATATATAAAATATTTTTTCAAAAGAAAATGTAAAATATAGATTATATTATGTACAAACTTGCGCTATCTATAATTCTATTATATACAAAAAAAATGTAAAATATTAAGAAAAATATGACAAAGACAAAGGTCTAAAAATGAATGTTCATTACTTTAATGTATGAATAAAAACTAATAGTACAATAGTATTTCAAAATATAATTGTTGAGTTGTCTAGTATTGTCATAACATGACATTGTTATATTATATTATTTTATATTATATTTTTTTTCTCACTTTCGTTTATTTTGTCACTTATACATAACAAAAAATGAAAATATCAACTTAAATATATGGAAGTCCAAATTTTTTATACTAATGCTATGTGGTTATCACTAATGGTGTTTTTAAGAATGAGTTGGCCTATGAACATTATTGTCAATTTAGTCACTCACTTTTAGATAAACATGATGGTCAATTTTAACATTTGTTTATGACCTTGAACCTTGATTATTCCAAAAAGACCAATAATAATCACTTTTTATATTTCTCACAACATTCATATCAACCCACTAACCAAGAATGTAAGAAAATAATAATATGAGGAAATATATAATTGTAAATAAATAAAACTCTCCATTTTCTTCAAAGAATAAGAAAATATGCAAATAAGGTAGAAAAAAAATATAATATAAAAATTATAAATTGTCAAATTTTGATAAAATAAATAATTAGCTCTTAAAATATAATTAATAATAAGACGGTATTAAAATAAGAAGTGTTACTTAGGTGAATGAGATTATTGAAAACAAATGGAAAAGATTATATATATGTTATAGGAACTGTAATAAAAAATATATCCAATATTCTATTTCGTTCCATTTGAATTAAATTTTATTTATTTTTAATAGATAGTTCCTTAATTTATTCGGTCAATTTTTGACGAAAATGTTATTAATAAAATGGTGTGAAGCATTAGTAACATAAAAATGGTGTGAACCCCTGGTGAGCCGGGTTGGCCCACCAACCCACCTACCTAATTTTATTTTTTAATTTATTATTTTATTTATGAAATCCTAAAAAGTAAAATACTCTCCTCACACTCACTGTATACCAAAAAAGTAACATCTGTTCTCACAAATCACTCTCACAAAAAAGTAACATATGCTCTTACTCTCACTTCACTTAAAATTATTCAGGGAGCAGGTAAAACACCATTCCTTTTTTTTCTTCTCTTTTCTCTACATTTTTGTTTTCTCACTTCTCTTTCTTTTTTTTTTTCATTTCAAAAATCCTATAATGACAAAATTAGGGGTTTGCGAATTTGTTTTTTTTGTGGGAGATTGAAGACATGGAATGAATTTTTTTTCCTGTTCTGACATGCTTGTATCAGAGTTTGTTGAATTTATTTAAACAATTTGAGTATACATTATTTGAACAAGCTGCTTTTGATATCTTTGAATTTGGGAAATTATGTTACAAATTAAACTATTAATTTTTTGTTGATGTTAAGTATTGGTTATTTTTTGGTATCTTTGAATTTGGATTATATTGTACTTTTTATTATTATTTTGAATTGTCTTTAACATAATTTGTTTAAATTTAAATTATATAATGCTTGTATTTTTTTATTTTAAAAAAATATAATTAAATGAGCTAGTGAGCCAACCCGTTTTGACAGCTCTAATAAAATTATTTCCAAAGTATTTATTGATAAAAACATTTTATCCAACTCTAATAAAATTATTTCCAAAGTATTTATTGATAAAAACATTTTATCCAACAAAATATATATAGATCTTTTTAAATATTATAGATTCATTCATGCATAAAAACTTAAAATTAGAAAAAGTAATAGTATTTGACATATATTCGCTAACCTTTCAGACCAAATATAGTCAGAAAATTCAATGTTTTCTAAAGCTAATAATCTATAACTTCAAATCTGAAAAGAAAAACATAATTAACAAGGGTAACAAATAACAGAAATCTGCCATCAAATTCTAAATTACATCTACACCTCGTACAGAAGTTCACCAATGTTACAAATTTCAAAATTTCAAACTAATGAGAAAGAAAATCCCATGATTGTTGAGAATTCCGGACGCTTAAAGACTTCATTTCATTGTTGGGGTCCTGCAGGTTTCTCTGCGTCAACAACAACATCATTCCGATCAGATACACATATTTGGAAGTTTTTAAGGTCAAAACGTAAATTTGACTTTTAATATGATCATCTTTATAAAAGAAAAAGTTTCTATATATGATGAGTAATGATGCTATGATAACTAATCAGAGATAGGCTTTTTTATAAACAATTACAGGAGAAATTTTTTCTATAAATTTAAATTAATTAATATATTAATATATTTGCAAAAACTATTGTATAGCTATTAAAAATATACACTTTTTAACTTCTACGTAAAATTATTTAATTTTTAGAAGAAAATTATCCAAACAAATCTATTAGTACTCCAACAAGTTGAATGGTTTATAGAAAGTTGAAGTAATTACCAGATATTGATGCGTTGAATAACCGGAGAAGGGGATCAATGGGAACGCCAGCTCTCTCAAATGCAGGATCATACATAGCATTCACAAAGGGACTGCAATTTAAGATCATGAAAGTGTTTAAGTTTTTTTATACTCAATGGTAAAAGTGAAGGAAAATTACGGATGGACACTATATTATTCTTCTAGAAATCTAGAGAAAGAAAAATGTTGATATATACTGTATGTAGTTATTTATGTATCGTTACTAAAAAAGTGAAAAGAAAAAAATGGTAAATGCAGCGAAGAACCTTGCAGTTTCAGCAGCAGAGGAAGTGTTTGATGGGTTCTGATTTTCTATCACTACACCAGCAGCAGTTTGGTTTCCTTGGGATAAAGATGATCTCCCAACATTTTCTCTTGTGGACGAACCCCTCTGCGACAACTCAAAGTTAACCAAGCACAAATGGTTCCATATTACAACAAAAACATCTTCATGCATGCATGGCCAGTAAAAATGGTTACCTTTCGACGTTTATAAGGTGAAGATGCCTCGCCTGGTTCAAAATGTTTCCTGGGACGACCACGACGTGGGGGTTCTCGCTGTCCCTGCTGCTCATGTTCAATTTACCACGTTTAGTTTAACTGTATGTGTTGAAATATACCCTACAAATATTGTTAAAAGGACAAAAAAAGTGTTGAGAAATTTTCACCCTTGGATATTGTAAATTCAGACTTGGACTTTGCTGCAGACTCGTATAAGGACTATAAGAAACCAGCGATCTGTCACTTTGATTCAGCATGTTTAGACTCGATACTGAAGTATGCGTCCTGCACGTTCAACAATATAATGAGAACTTGAAATATGTAAGATTTTGCCAGTTCTTTTGTTACTTCAAATATAGTAAAGAAAATCAAAAGAATTCTGAACATGTTCTATATTTAATTTATTTGAACTTTTACCCAATACATAAATTGTTTAAAAATCGTATATACCTAAAAGATGAATGTATAGAAAGTCCGTTGTCTGCACGCTGTGAAGTGATTGAGTTCACAGAAAATGGGACTTGCTGCAGTTGTGTCTGTGCTCTTTCAGGTCTAGTAATGTTGAAAAATGTTAAAATATAGGCAATTATAAAAATATGTAGCATGTTTGAATAAAATATGATACCTTAAAAGGCTTGAAATATGAGACATTTGATTGTTAAAATTTTGTGAGCTTGATCCTTCAGTAGGTCTAGTACCATTAAACCCCATAATGGCAGAGTTCAATACTGAAGGAGATGTGAAGCCTGATGAAAGAGATGTAGGTCCATTCAATGAGGAGCTGTTATGCTGCATAAAACCAGTGTTCTGCAACAATGGATTGTACTGGTTTCCCTGATCTTGCATCCAAAGGGACCTTTCAAAATTATAAAAATGAATGAATTATTAAGACATTACTGTGGAACTCAAATAGTGATCAACATTTCAAAATAAATTATCTATGCATATATGATTAAGAAATGTCACCTAGTTATTCGTGGGAGATTAAATGTTAATGGTTTTAGGTTCCACACAGTTTTTTCTTTTCATTTCCTTTCAGGATAGTCTCTGGTCAATTAAATTATTCTAGAACTGACCCATACATTATAAAATCTTTAATATGAATATTGAATAAATTAACAAGTCAAATAAATCATTAAAAAAAGTCAAAGAAATTATGCCATCATAAGTAAAATTTGACTCTAGAATATTTTAAATAAATAAAATTTATTCAAACAGTGTTTTTTTAGTCTTAAAATATATTTCCACTATTGGTTTGTAACAAGAAAAACTAGTATAAAACAATTTCATTCCTAAGAAACAATGGAAAATGACTTTTTCAAATCTTTTAAACAATATGGTAAAACAGATAAATGATGAAAAATGACATAGATTCATTCTTATGCAAATAAAATACATAATAGTTTAAGATTTTTCTACATATTGAAATAGCTACTACTAGTACAAGTAATTTACCTCTGGGAATTCCAGGCACTATGAGAGTTAATAGCATGATTGTTCAGAGCAAACACTGGAGATCTTTGGTTAGCCATGAAATGGGTATTTGTTGCCTCATTCCCTGCTGCTAGTGTCTGCATCTGCTTATGAGTTATGACAGACAACATTAATAATGTCAACTTGGTATATAAAAGATGGTTCACGAAGAACATGAACAGTACTGGAAGAGTTTTTAAAGGAGCTTAAACTCACTGAATTTTGCTGAAAAAAGCCTGGATAAGGGGATGACTGCTGATTGATTTCACAGAAATTTTGGTTTGTTAAGATATTTTTCCCCAGCATTTCATTATTTGTGTTTTGCTGACCAAGATCATGCATCCTACAAAACAGCAACGTAGACCAAAGATACAGTATAAGTTGTCATGAAGGAGAACATATGACTGAACAATCCCTAATATCCACGAAACCTACAGAGGTAAATTGTTGTTCTGAGTGAGAGAGAATTGATTGTAGTAATTCATTGGAATCATATTTTGGCCTTGAACAGATGAACCTGCTCCTTCATTGATCAATCCCACCTAATAAAAAAAAAAATCAAATGTCAGTAATTGTAGACACTACTCATTTACAAATGTTTGTCAATGGAGGAAAAATTTAGCAAACTATGATGATATATATTACTGAAATAATCATGAAATTACCATGGGTGGTACACAATAGGTTGATTGGATTTCTTCCGGTAATGGAGCTAAAGAAGAGTTTTGTGGTAACTGAGGTATTTGATAACTATCATCCACTAGAAGTTGCGGAAGGTTTCCAGAGTTTGCTTCATCGGAGAAGTTGAAAGTATAATCAGTATTCTGTGCCTGATTTGGTGTTGCCACTGCAGTTACCGCGGAGCACTGAACCACAATATTATAGAATTAATGTTGAAACTTGGTTGAAGCGGGAGCTTTGGCTCCCAATATTTTTTTAATTTTTTTAAGATTATATATAGAGTGAGAGGGTATTAAGTTTAAAATTGTTTTTATAAAAAAATTGATAACTCTTTATTGTATTTGATTATTTAGGATAATATTCAACCATTAATATTAACTTTTTTCACTGTAACTTAATTTGATAAATTACAAACATAATAAAGCCTGTAATTTATTTAATAACCATAAAAAATTTTAAAATGAGTTTAGTACGTGCATTATGAACAATAATGACATATAGTTTTACCTTATTTTAACTAGGTACATTCACCAAGTTAATGATATCTAGAAGTAAATAGAATAGGTAAATGGTAGCAATGTACTAGTTTGAGTATTATATTTATAATATTTTTAATTTTACTTTTACCTTAATGAGAGGAAATATTTAGTCTAGTTGACATCACTAAACTTTAAAAAGTAATTGATTTTGGTATTTAGATACGAAGGAAATGACTATTTTACAACAAGTAATAAATATATTCAGTTGGATGTGAATAGTAAACATCACTTGTATATAAAAAATGTAAATATTCAAAATTTGTTATTAACATTAAAAAAAATATATAACTAATAAATATTAACATTGACTATAAAATATAATAATAAATATGCATTATTATATCATCTGTTAAAAAAATTATTTTTAAATTACCACGTTATAAAAATGGAATAAAAAAGAGGAAAGAGATAGTTTTTACAGTGGGTAGATTGAGTTGCTGGGGAGCATAGGTGAGGTTGTTGAACAATGAAGGACTGACATCAGTCAGAATATCCACCTGTGCCCAATCAAGTTCCATATCTAGATCTTCCATGTCCAACTTTAAGTTTAAAAAAAAATTAAAAAGGAAAATATACACAAATAAATACATTAATAAAAATATTTACCTTTCCAATTTGTTTCCCTAAACAAGGATGCATAGAATCATAGGATTATAATGATTTCATTCTGGTTGAACTAATAAAGAATTTATTTATTACATTTCATTTTGATTAAACATGAATAACCATCTAATTTAATCTTATCCTAAAATGTAGTAATATTTTTGAAGAGAAATAAATGTCAGAATAATTTCTTTAACAATCAACTTGAAATCAATCAAAGTGGTGTTTTTGTTTTTCTTTTTCAATAATGATAAATAAATAAATAAATATATATATATATATATATATATATATATATATAAAATTATATAATAAGATGTCTCTTTTATAATAACACATAGTACAAAAAATAACTATCTTATATGTATGTGCATTTATGTACATATGTCATAAATACTATACTAAGAAAAAAAAATACCATGTACAAGTGAATTAAAATGTTCTTTTAAATTATATTAAAAAATTAATTCAACTTTTTGCATCTTTTTTTATCATGACAAACAAAATTTGTACACAGTAATTATACTAAGATGTACATTGTATACTAAGATGTAAATCCTAGTCTACTTAAAACCAATTATATTCATACCTTGAATACATTGTACTCAAGTAATTATATATTCCCTAAATTAAAACAAGACATTCCTGACCCAAATGAATCACTAGCAACATTTTAATGTTATTACTTTTTTTGTTGATAAAAAAATACAGATGAACAAGGAAAAATCTAGTAGAGAGATTTATCTATTTTCAAAACAAACAAACAATTCATTAGTGTGGATAAAATCCAATTCAAACCAACCATATGTTCTTAACTTTTCCATGGGTGAATCATTTATGTTGAGTGTAGTTGAAAATTTAAGAGATGATTAACCACTTATTTCAACATCTAAATGATGCATATTTAAATTTCAAATAAAATAATTAATAATGTTTTAAAAACTGAAAACTTTGTAAAATTAGATCAAATTTCTATTCTTGGATGTACTATCTTAGATAAAGAACAAGAGTGCTTAATTTCATACTGGCATATATTATGATTGTTTTTAGTTTAGGCAGGTGTGTTTAGCTAATTTCAGTTACCATTTATTTTAACCTGTAAACCTCAGTTTAACTAAAAGTTATAGAAAAAAATAGTTTTTATCTTTAGGTTATAAAATTAGAATAAGACTCAGTTTGTCTCTTATTGAAAATCTATTGTTAAACAAACAAAGCTATTTGTATTACCAACAAAATAACCGATAATATACATTGATTTTACCTAAAAATCTCAATAACCGATAATGTACATTGATTTTACCTAAAAATCTCAATTTGATTTGCGGTGACAATAAGAAGTTTTCACATTCAACTGAATATATATATATATATATATATATATATATATATATATATATATATATATATATATATATATATATATATATATATAAAAGAACATCTAAGATAACTCAGATTCCCATGAAAATCTATTTTATCTAAAATCAATTTTGCATAAGTCTATCTAAACATACAATTTACAACAAACAGGAAAAAAACTAATAACATGTTTCAAAATCAATTTAAACCTAAATCAAATTGTCTTTTTTGTTTGATTGATTCTAAGAAAAAGATTATTTTTAATACACTATCATTTTAAACGTACAATACATTTAAAATTAGTTTTACAAATTCAAAAGGCACATTCAACACAAATATACAAATAACGAAGCAATTAGATCCTAATTGATGTTATTTTTTCAAACATTTTTTTTTTTGTTTTTCCTAAAAGTGTCAAGAAATTGGATGCACATCCATAACGAAACGAAAGAGAGAAAAAATACCTTAGTTAAGAATTTGTCCTTTGAAAACAAGTGTCGATTTTGACCCTACAGAAAAGAATACTAGAAAATGAGTGAAAAAAAATATCTTTATGGCACAATAACAAAAATTTTATATGTATATATATGCCTACAAAAACCAAAAAAGTTGATCTTTTTTAAGTTGATTTTGTATATATCACTTTTATAAAGAGGAAATTTAGTTCTCTATATGTAAAAATCAACAAAATCCTAAAAGAAAGAGTCTTACTTTGTCAAGAAAAGTTGGTGAAGAACAATTGTTGTTGCACTCCTTCCACTTAAAAGGTTGTGCGGAAGAATTTAGATGTAGAAGTGAGAAGTATGTGAAAAAAAAAAGTTATAAATCTAAGCAATAGATTTAGGGATCTTAACAAAGAGATGAAAACTAATCTTATGATTATAGAAGCTTGTGCTACAAAGCTTTGAGTTTGTGGCTTGAAGTCTATAAAACTTCTTATTTATAAAGAAGCAAAGGAAACACAAAGATAAAAGACTTAACCTAATTTGTTTGTCTGACACATTTTGTATAGAAAATTACAAAAAACGTTTCGAAATAAAAGAAGAGAAAGGTACCATAACTGATAAAATTATCCTTGAAATAAAATTATTATTTTCTTACAGGAAACTTAAGATGTATCCTTAGTTATTTAATGATTCATAATTGATTTTATTTTAATTTTCACAAGTCAATAAATATTGTGGAGATGCAAGCTTAACAATTTGATTTTAACTCATGTTCTTTTTTATGGGTCTGGATTCAAATTATTATTATTATTATTATTTGACATTACTTTCCAACATCTTCAAGGGAATTTGATGATGTTTAGAGACTAGTGAAATCACTATAATATCATAGTAAATAAATTTTTGAATATAAATGTTTATATGTATGAAGTTGTAGTTCAAACCTCCAATATGTCATTTAAAAATTTCCATTAAATTATTGTTTGGTTTTATGTTTCATTCAATCACTAAAATAAATAATTATGAGCACTTTTCCATTTTTCACGTCAAATCAAATACTCACACTTCATTGAAAAAATGTGAAACCATATAAATATAAATCCTAAATACAAGTGGTGCTACTATAAACACATTATGATGTTCTTTCTTTATATAGGAAGAATTCAACCAGATCTAATATATTTGAGTTGATGGATAGAGTTCTTAAGTGATCTCATGACTTAGATTTGTTAACCAATTATTAGGAATGTCATAGTTATATAAAAAAAAATTAAAGGATGGTTAAATTTTATTGATACATAGTTAGATTATATCACGAGACAAATTTGGGATCAAACCGTCAACAATTTCATTCTTCACTTTTCTTTTCTTTTTTTACATTTTGACTCTCTAATTTGTTGGAAGTCTCATATCGACTAGAGATAAGGTCAATTTATAATATATAAGTGGGGTGCAAACCTCACCTTACAAGCCAGTTTTGTGGAGTTGAGTTAGGCTTAAAAACCACTTTCTAATATGGTATCAAAGCCAGGTTAGAGCTTATCCTAGCGATATTTCTTGTTTCTTGGGCATTTCTATTCCATCCGTTGTCAGGCCGCTATCGGACCACCAATTTCTACTATCAAACTCGAGATGTCTATACTTCGGCGTGAATGGGGTGTGTTGGAAGTCCCGCATCGACTAGAAATAAGACCAATTTATAATATATAAGTGGGCTGCAAACCTTACTTTACAATCCAATTTTGTAGGATTGAGTCAGGCTTAAAAACCACTTTCTAATATGATTCAATTGGTATTTTTGTGTATTGAAATTTGCTAGTCGTCTTATTTGAAGAAAGTAGTGAAGATATTTTGGCGATCAAACAAACTCAACTCTTGATGGTTATTATAGATTACGATCCTTCAATTAACTCTTCCTTTATAACATATCTACTCCTTTGGATCTTGTAACTTGCTTTTTCTCTTTTAAGAGTAAGCATATATTAGAATCAATATTTAATGGGGTTAACAAGGATGAATTTTAATTTGATTTGAAAAAAAAATATCTTGACTTCTCAACTAAAAAAATATCAATTTTGGTTAAAACCAAATTAGAAAGATTCTTCCCATTCAAGTAGAACAAATGATCAAGTGAACTTATGATTCCTTACATTCCTTAAAAAATGCATTAAGCATCAAGCAAATTTTTAATACGACCAATCCTACTTTTAGAAGTCATTTAATATGAAAAAAAAAACTCAAACACAAAAGCTATGTTCACATAACTTGCTAATTTCACATTCTTTTCCCATCATTCACCGTACATTTTATTTTGGAGAGCCTTATCACAAGCTACATGTAATCTTTAGCCACACTACTTTTATGTTATTACAATTTATGAGTTATGTCATTTTCTTTTTCAGAAAATATTATCCTCAAATAAACTTAACTTATAACAAGCTACATGTAATATTTAGCCAAACTATTTTTTTGTTATTTACAATTTATGATTTAAAGTTGAAGATAATAAATTTTGTTATCTCATTTTCTTTTTCAGAAAACATTATCCTCAAATAAAGTTAACTTATTTCGGGAAAAAATTTGCGTTTTTGTTTATAGTTATTAAGCTCACACTTATTTTTCTTCTATATTTACTTACCACGTTTTAATTTTAATCTTCTGTTTTTGTTTTTTGTCGCATATCAGATGTTTATCACATCTTTTACTTTATTTATTTTTTTCTTAGTTTTCTCTTCATTACGAATATTCATCTCAACTTTGGAATGTTGCTATCGTTTTCCTAATTTTTGTTTAGAGGTAAACATTTATGTCCAAATAATTGACAATCGGATGACCTCACAAAGCTTCCTTCATAGGATTAATTTATTTAGGAAAACAGATTTTTAAACAAAATGAAAAAATTGTGAAAGTTAATTTCCTGCCTCTAACTATGATATTGTCCTTTTATAACTTTTAAAAAAAAATACAAATTAAGAAGGTTCAGAAAGAGGATAGAGGATCATAGAAAAAACCAGTAAAGGTAGGTTTACTTTTACTTTCCATATTAAATTATGGATTAAATTAAAAATCAGGTCTTACCGTTTTTCAGAATCTCACATATCAGATTGATGTTTGGTTGTTAAAGAGTGTTATAATAATAATAATCATAATAATAACTACAATAATAATAATAATAATAATAATAATAATAATAATAATAATAATAATAATAATAATAATAATAATAATAATAATAATAATAATAATAATAATAATAATAATAATAATAATAATAATAATAATAATAATAATAAAAATATTAATAATAATAATAATAATAATAGTCATAATATTAATAAGAATAATAATAATAACAATAATAATAATAATAATAATTATTATTATTATTTTTATTATTAAAAAAATAATAATAATCGTAATAATAACAAAAATAATTATAATAATAATAATAAGATTAATAATAATAATAATAATTATTATATTAATAATCATAATCATAATAATAATAATAACAATAAAAATAATAATCATATTGATAATGGTAATAATAAAAATAATAATAATAAAAATCGCAATAATAATAATAATAATAATAATAATTATTATTATTATTATTATTATTATTATTATTATTATTATTATTATGATAATAGTAATCGTAATAATAATCGTAATCATAACAATAATAACCGTAATCATAACAACAACAATAATAATAATAATACTATTAATATGAATAATAATAATAATAATAATAACACTAATAATAGTAATAATAATAATAAAAATAATACTAATAATCACAATAATAATAATCATAATAATAATATCAATAATAATAATAAGAATCATAATAATAATCATATTAATAAACATAATCATAATCATCATGATAATAATCATAATCATAATCCTAATCACAATAATAATAATAATAATAATAATAATAATAATAATAATAATAATAATAATAATAATAGTGTTTCGGTAACATTTGTCTGTGGTCGGTCGTCCTTCCTAGTTATGCTCCGATCGTCCAACTCTTCATGTAATTATTTCCGATTGGGGGTTGACCTGCAGAAGACACTCCGACGCTCAAGTCAGATATATTTCATAGAGGTCTATATTTTTATTAGGAGAAATCCAGATTATTGTACTTGGACATCCATGATATGTTTATAGAGCTTGAGACAGCCAGGTCCATTATTAAACATTAATGCTAAGGTAATCAAACCCAATAAGTAATCATTAATATCGTATATTTGTAAATTAATACCTGATAATTGCTCATGAATGACCATTAAGTCCGACCGGTATATTTCATATAGTACATAAGCCCCCCAAGCCCGAGCAAGCTCTTTTACTTAAAAGAGGTGCGCAGGGATTATTATGAGCTTTAAAAGACGTCGCTCACGAGTCTACCTTCGATGCTTTAAGTCTTCATTGCTTAAATAAAATAAAGTAAACATTTTAATATTTTATAATGAGAAGGCATTGGAACCTGACAAAGCTGAATCTGATAAGAGTTCTTTTTCGAACTTCCTACGTTGAGCGGGGTTTTCTGAAGTCATTTTCCTGATTTCCCCCGAACGTCTTTGAGGCAAGAGTCATTTTCCTGACTTCTTGCGTTGAGAGGGGATTTCTGAAGTCATTTTCCTTACTTCCCCCCGAACACACCTCCCCCGATCATCTTGAAGCAGGAGTCATTTTCCTGACTTCCTGCGTTGGACGGGGTTTTCTGAAGTCATTTTCCTGGCTTCTCCCCGAACACACCTCCCTCGATCATCCTGAGGCAGAGTCATTTTCTTGACTTCCTGCGTTGGGCGGAGTTTTCTAAAGTCATTTTCCTGACTTCTCCCCGAACACATCTCCCCCGGTCATCCTGAGGCAGGAGTCATTTTCTTGACTTCCTGCGTTGGGCGGGGTTTTCTGAAATCATTTTCCTGACTTCTCCCCAAACATACCTCCCCCGATCATCTTGATGCAGGAGTCATTTTCCTGACTTCCTGCGTTGCACGGGGTTTTCTGAAGTCATTTTCCTGGCTTCTCCCCGAACACACCTCCCCCGATCATCCTGAGGCAGGAGTCATTTTCCTGACTTCCTGCGTTGGGCGGAGTTTTCTGAAGTCATTTTCCTGACTTCTCCCCGAACACATCTCCCCTGGTCGTCCTGAGGCAGGAGTTATTTTCCTGAATTCCTGCGTTGGGCGGGGTTTTCTGAAGTTATTTTCTTGACTTCTCCCCGAACATACCTCCCCCGGTCGTCCTGAGACAGGAGTCATTTTCCTGACTTCCTGCGTTTAACAGTGAATTGTAGAGGATTGAATCTTGCTGTACAAAATGTTTTTACTCACAACAAATATGCGTTAAAGCAAAATAAAAGCTTCAATAAGCTTCAACATTATAATCAATTTGTCAATTTAATTTTTTTTTATTTTTATTTTTTATTTTAGATAGAAATCTTTCCTGATTGTGGATGATTGCTTAAATCAATCAATACTGATCGAATGCCTCAATGTCTCTGTATGAGCAGTTTCCATTTCTATGTTATTCTCCAGAGATTTAGCATGCCATATTTTGCTTCATAAAATACACTCTACCGTTATATGTGTTTATACTTAACCCTAGCATCGCCATCCACAAGGTCTCCTCCCACTGCGAAAACCCTGTCGGCGACGTCTCCTGGTTCCTCCGCCCTTCAACCGGCCAAGTTGGCGACGAGTACCCTGGGGGCTCCCTCCCATAGCCGCAAAACGAGCCTATCTTCCGCCTCATCGCCGTGACATTTCCACATGAGATATTCTCTAAAAAAATCTTCTTCAACGTCAAATTCAATCTCCCAACATGCTTAGTAGAGTCTTCAAAATTCTGGAAAAGAGGTTAATGAAACATATTAAAATTTCCACAATATATTCAACTATTTATATGTTGATGCCATACCCCGGGTCAACTACTTTTAGCTTTTTCAACTTATAAAGCTAAAAGTAACAATTTAAGTGTGAATTCTCCCGTGTAAGTAATGTAACCAATTGAATTTTCCAGGTTTCTTTTTCTTCCACCACGATGGGTCCCACGTGGCATTTAAAGCAAAATAAAAGAAAATTAAAGGTTTTTTAAAGCCTTTTAGGCAGTAGATTTCAAATCCCAGATATCAAATTCACCACCGAGCACAATTACCACGGACTTTCTCAAGAGCTTCGTAGAGTCTTTGGCTTCCTAGAAACGGAGACTTACTTTTGGCCGAGAATAATAACCCATGTTGGTGTGATTTTGGCCGAAGACTTACTTTTCTTCTTATCAATAAAAGTTTCACAGAAACCGGGGATGCTGCTTTTGATTTTACATACTCGATCACCCCCTTGTGCATCATGTCCAGTGCTCTTGCGGTTCATTCTCATCCAAGTCATTCGTATTAAAGACCATCCGAGCATCCGCACAATGTTTTGTATCACTGTCGTGCTTCAGGAACCTTCATGATTTATCACCCGATCAGTTGCAAGCGACACAGATGCTAGATCGGACAACGCGGCGGAGATTGGTTCGGATGGTGCGGTGAACGATGCGGAGGTCAGACCGGGCGGTGCGATTGTCATCGCGACCAACGGTATTGAGGGCGAGATCAACAGCAGAGCGACAGCTCGCCACTAAGAAGGTGGATGACTTCGACAAAACAACACTCTTTGCGATCCGGAATGGAACCGCAGAGTCCATTCCAGTACTGATTGATTCCTGCCATGGTTAAAAGCATGTTGACAACGTATGTATTTGTGATTGACGATCTTACCAGCGAGGTTAATAATCTCCTCCACTTCTAAGACGCAACTTCTATTTTCTCTACAATCAATAAGATGGTTATGTGGGAACTCTTACTTACATATGCAAAATAGATTTTCACGAGATCCTCCACCAAAGTTAAGGCGAAAATCATGATATTTTCTATCACACGCCTTCTTTTGTTATCAACCAATAATCACGAACAATGCTACAAACTAATTCAGATTTTTTATTATGATATGAAATATTCATATCTCAAAAAGTACTTATCTTATCGATGAGATTTCACGCATCCATGTTTTGCTTTGCTGAAAATTTTGGGTGTTGATTTGAAGTAGCGATGTCGAGACCGAAGGTACTTCTTGATTCCTTGCGGTTTCAATGGGATGCCCTCGGCCCCACGGTGGGCGCCATTATGTTTCGGTAACATTTGTCTGGGGTCGGTCGTCCTTCCTAGCTCTGCTCCGATCGTCCAACTCTTCCTGTAATTCTTTCCGATTGGGGGTTGACCTGCAGAAGACACTCTGACGCTCAAGTCAGATATGTTTCATAGAGGTCTATATTTTAATTAGGAGAGATCCAGATTATTGTACGTGGACATCCATGATAAGTTTATAGAGCTTGAGACAGCCAGGTCCATTATTAAACATTAATGCAAAGGTAATCAAACCCAATAATTAATCATTAATATCGTATATTTGTAAATTAATACCTGATAATTACCCATGAATGACCATTAACTCCGACCGGTATATTTCATATAGTACAAATAGTAATAACAATAATAATCATAATCATAATAGTCATAATAATAATAATAATGATGATAATAATAATAATAATAATTATTATTATTATTATAATCATAATCATAATAATGATAATAATAATAATAATAATGATAATAATAATAATAATAATAATCATAATAATAATAATAAGAATAAAAATAATTTGTCCATCGGATTCCTGATGGTATGCAGTGCTCATCTTCAACTGAGTGCCTTGCATTTTGGACAACTCTTTCCAAAAGATACTCAAAAACAGGGATCCCTGTCACTGACAATAGAAATAGGTACTCCATGCAGCCTAACTATCTCTTTGACAAATGTTTCAGCAATAGTACGAGCCAAATAAGGGTGTTTGAGCAACAGGAAGTGTCCATACTTACTAAGGTGGTCTACCACAACCAGAATAGCATTGTATCCCATTCATTTAGGCAGTCACACTATAAGGTCCATGCTTAGCTCTTCCCAAATAACATTCAAAATAAGTAGAGGATCCAAGAATCCTTGTCGGGATGATGACAGGTATTTGTGCTGCTGACAGACCAGGCAGCTGGCAACAAATTCGGTCACATCCTTCTCCATGCAAATCCAATACAAAGATTTGGGTCCTTTCTAATATCATCCATCACCTTTCTTTAGGCTTCATCCTCCTCTACCTCCTTCACAATTTCCTCAAAGTCTTGCCAGTATGGTCTGGCCACCACACATAGCTCCTTCTCTCCATCACTATCTCCCTCATTCTTTCAGGATAGAGCATCTGTCGCTTTATTACTAACCCCCGCCTTGTAAAATATCTCAAAATCATACCCAGTAGCTTGGCGATCCAATTATGTTGATTTTGAGTAGTAATGCGTTGTTCTAACAAGTATCTGAGGCGCCTTTGGTTGGTGTGTACCACGAATCTCTACCCCATTAAATAGGGCCTCAATGTTGTATGGCATTGACTAAAGCTATCAATTCCATCTCAGAGATGGACTTATTTAGTGTTCCCTTAGATAAAGCGGTCTTTACATATAAACTTCCTCATCATAATCATGGTCACACATCATCGTCATCATCATCATCATCCTCATCAACATCATCATCACCATCGTCATCATAATCATCATCATCTACGTCATCATCATCATCATCCTCATCGGCATCATTATCATCCTCATGCTCATCATCATCCTCATCATCATCCTCATCATCGTCATCATCATTTCATCATCTTCGTCGTCATCATCGTCATCATCATCATCATCCTCGTCATCATCACTATCCTCATCATCATCATCACCATCGTCATCATAATCATCATCATCATTATCATCATCTACGTCATCATCATCATCATCCTCATCGGCATCATCATCATCCTCATGCTCATCATCATCCTCATCATCATCCTCATCATCGTCATCATCATTTCATCATCTTCGTCGTCATCATCGTCGTCATCATCATCATCCTCGTCATCATCAATATCCTCATCATCACTATCCTCATCATCATCCTCATTATCATCATCATCTTCTTCATCATCATCATCATCGTACTTATCCTCCTCCTCATCATCATCATAATCATTATCATCATCCTCGTCATCATAATCGTCATCATCATCCTCGTCATCATATTCGTCATCATCACCATCGTCATCATCATCATCGGCATCATCATCGTCGTCGTCATCCTCATCATAATCATGGTCATCATCATCATTAGCATCATCGTCGTCATCATCATCCTCATCATCATCCTCATCCTCATCATCATCATCACCATAATCATAATCATAATCATCATCTTCGTCATCATCCTCATCATCCTCATCCTCATCATCATCATCTTCATCGTCGTTGTCATCGTACTCATCCTCGTACTCATCATCATCATAATCATTATCATCATCCTCGTCATCATCACCATCGTCGTCGTCATCGTCATCCTCATCGTCATCCTCATCGGCATCATCATCGTCATTATCATCATCATCGTCATCCTTATCATAATCATGGTCATCATCATCATCAGCATCATCGTCTTCATCTCATCCTCATCCTCATCCTCATCATCATCATCATCATCATCATCATCATCTTCGTCATCATCCTCATCATGCTCATCATCATCCTCATCCTCATCATCATCATCATCTTCATCATCATCATCATACTCGTTCTACTACTACTCCTCATCGTCATCATCTTCGTCATCACCATCATCCTCATCATCATCGTCATCATCATCCTCATCATCGTCATCATCATCATCCTCATCATACTCATCCTCATCATCATCATCAACATCATAATCATCATCATCATATTCGTCATCATCCTCATCATCCTCATCATCATCATCATTTTCGTCATCATTGTCATCATCATCATCCTCCTCCTCAACATCGTCATCATCCTAATCCTCGTCATCTTCGTCGTCGTCATCAACATCATCATCCTTATGATCATCATCATCATCATCTTCGTCATCATCATAATCATCGTCATCATCATAATCATCATCTTTATCATCATCATCATCTTGTTCATCATCTTCCTCCTCCTCATCATTTCTCTTTGATGATGTGTACAAAAATTTGGAACAGTAAAGGAAAATCAAATTGAGACACTTGTCATACTTATTAAATCTTTTCGACATTGGTTATCTTTTCTCTTTTTAGCCAAAAAATCCTTTTCATCTCCTACCTTTACCTTAGCCACATTACAAGCTGAATAAAAGTCTTTTTGATCTTTATTGCATGGATTTCAAGTTGTGGAAATTAGAGGCTTGTGAAAACTTGGTAGTTCTTGTTTGTATGATGTCTTTGAGGGTTATTACATTCCTAAAACACTTGAGAGGAGAGAGATAAACAGTATCATGTGAGGTTCTATCACTTTTGAATCATTTTTTAATTGACCTTGTGATCTTGCATTCTTAAAATGATACAAGTTTGTTCATACAATTTTGTTGGCCATGAGATCTTGAGTGTTGTTATCTTTCACCTTTATGTACATTTTGATCCATTGAAAAGTTTTGAAATATTTTTGCTGATAATTTCATTTTAATTCCCAATGCCTAAAAATACCCATTTGCTAATGACAACATATAACAATAGGTAGATTCCTACAGTTTTTTACTTGTGAGATATAATAATGACCAAAATGTTGTTTTCACATCTCTTGCTTATTAGCTTTAGGGATTCAAATTTTTCTCATTCAAATTGTATATAGAACATCTTTGCATGATAAAATAGAATTTTGCGTTGGCTTTCATTGGTTGTCAACTTTGGTTTAGATGGTGATTTAGTGAATTTTACATTGTTTATCCATTCTGCATTCATATCATGGCATTATTTTAGGGATATAAACTTTGGTCACAATAGACAATGATCATTTGATACAAAAACAAAACTGCAGTTTATGACCCATGAATTTTAAACCCAGCTTTTAAAATTCTAAATCTTTAGTCAATGTCGCCCTTATACTTTGTAACTCTAAATCTGAAAATTCTTTATTGTAACATATTTTCTTTTTCTTCTTCTCGGGTAATCCTTATATTTCTTCTTTGTTTTCTTTTATTTATTGAGTTCATGAGGTGGTTATCCTTTCATTTTTATTAGTGTTTTGTTGGGTTTTGAATTCCATGTTCTCCTTTTTATTTTAAAGTCGATTCTAGTAAGTTCCTTCATTAATTCTTTTGCTAATTTGCTAAGCAGTTTTTGATTTTGGTTTAGTTTCTCACATTGGTGTTGTTTGCAGGTGTTGTAGTTACTACATAATATTAGAACTACTTTCGTTTCATTCAACTTTTCTTTCCTTTGTTAACAAAATTTATTGACATAATTTATTTTATCTGATACTGCACCTGTATTGGTTCTGTGTGCATAATTTATCTTATTCATAAGAAGTATATAGATGTTGATGATTGATGCTTGATTGCAAGGTTCACTTTTGAAGCAGCTAACAATACCAAATAAGAGTGTTAGTGGTGGTGTTATAGTGGTGCTTGGGGAAAAATAAAAGGAGGAAATGGAAATGGATATAGCTAAGCTTGAATTTGATTTCATGGGGAAGTACGTGATTTGTAAAAGTGGCAGCCCTATGTCGCAACCGAAAAATCGCGACGGGACGACGACGATCCAAAAAAAGGAACGAGTTTTGAAAAAGAGATTTTGGAGTCGCCACCATAGTTTATTCTGGAAAACGATGGAAAAACCATAAAGAAAAGACATGGTCTACGAAAACCGAAATTCGGGTTCGGGAGTCGGTTACGTGTGGGGAAGGTATTAGCACCCCACAACGCCTGCCCTAAGGCAGTACCTTTAATTAAATACGCGAATAAAGATGTGGTTTTCAAAATGTTTAATTTCCCCAAAAAGTAAAAATCAAGAGAGACAAAATATATTTTTTAATTTTTGTGCCCTACAAGGATTGACCTTGCTCCTACGTATTCTCATTCGGAATGAGAAATCAGGGTTACGTAGTTCTTTCTGAAAATTTGTTTCTTGTTTGAAGATGTTTTTTTGTTTTTGAAGATTTTTATAAAAAGGGTGAAAAGGTCTTAGCGCGAGGCTGATGCGAATGATCGCACACACGCTTAAACCTTTAAAATATTTTATTATTTAAAAAGGAGAAAAGATTTTAGCACGAGGCTGATGCGAATGATCGCACACACGCTTAAACCTTTAACATATTTTATTATTTATTTAATTTTATTTTTTTATTATTTATTCTTTTTATTAACAAATGAGTATAACAAACAAAATAATAAAACAAATAATAAAGCTAAATAAAAACAAAACAAATAAATAAATAATAAAAAAAAATCATAGTCCAAGCCCAATAAGAATAGGGGTGTAGATATAAACCAGGGGTGCAACATAAAATTTTGATCTGGGCCCAAAGGCAGGGGTGCAGCTGTGAAGATTGGGGGGTACCACTCGAAATCTTGGTCTGGACCCAATGACAGGGGTGCAGCTGTGAAGTTTGGGGGTGTCACTCAAAAATTTACTGACCAGGCCCAAGACCTCTTTTCTTGTGTTTGCAGAAACATGGAATGGTAGTGTGAATAGCAAACGAGGGGTGCAGGACGAAACTCCAGCCACAGCCAGGCCCAAAGTCTTTTATTTGCAGACTTGGAATGGAGGTGTGGCACGAGAACAGGGGGTGCATAGAAGAAGATTTTTTATTTTGGGCCCAAACTGGCCCAGGGATCCCTAACCCTAATCAGCAACATTAGGGGTCTCTTCATAATTTCCCATTTCACCCAATGCCAGAGACCTTGGTCTCTCTTCCTCTGATCAGATGAATCTAGAGACACTCATCCCTCTGTCGCTCCCGGCCACAACCCAGCCGACCACCACAACCTGCCATCCAAATCTTCGCCGGCGACGCCACTTGCTGCCGGGGCCATCGCCGGCCACCGCGAGGGTTCTCCCCTTTCTTTCTCTCGTGCGAGAAATCTTCTTGTTCGTGAGCGACTCCGGCCGTTCGCCCCACAGGTGGTCGCTGCCATCGAACCAGGGTCGCTGATCCCCGTCGATCTCTCTCGCGCCTCCGCTGCTATTTTCCTTTCTACTAGGTCGCGTGGACTTCCTCTTCTCCCGTCGTTCAGCCACCGTCAACGCCGCCGCCAGAGGTTCCGTCAGCGCCCCCTACTCCGCTCAAAATATCACAGACGACAGCAACCGCCACCGGAACCAAGGCCGGCCACCAGCGTCACCGTCTTCTCCCTACCTTCTCGCGCGAGATACAAGACGATTTCACCTCC
This sequence comes from Vigna mungo, assembly GCA_036885675.1. Classification (NCBI taxonomy): domain Eukaryota; kingdom Viridiplantae; phylum Streptophyta; class Magnoliopsida; order Fabales; family Fabaceae; genus Vigna; species Vigna mungo. The sequence continues at coordinate 37,021,554 of CP144699.1, forward strand.
CTCCGTCACTCTCGCCCTCGACTGGCTATCGCACCGACACTTACTCCAGTCTCGACGTCGTCGCACCCTTTTCTTCTTGGCGCGAGGTCAGACTCACTACCAACTGCAGCGCTAGCCAGAGTTGGGTTCTGCTCCAATTCTCTTCTTCTCAGCTTCAACTAATTACAGCCTCTCGACATCGGATTCCTCCTTGGTGGAGACAGAGATCTCGTTGACAGTTTGATTTGGCTCTTATTTGAGTTGTGAAACTGAGAATTGAGATTGCAAATTCGGAATAGGATCTCTCAAAATGCCGCTGCCCCATGGTGGACGAATCCATGAACATCACTAGGAATCACCATTGCTAAAGTCGCTGAATCTCTTGTTCCATTTTCCTTTTCGACCTTGGTTTCAATCTTGGATGTCCTTCATTGAATTTAGTTTGTATGGTATTGGTTGACGAATCAATGCTTGAGAGAAAGGTGAGTGAGAAGAAACTCTGGGGAGGATGAAGAGCGTGGTGTTTGTTGGGGTGGTTACGGGTATGGTGTGTGTGTGACAAAGCCAGAGTGATGGGTGTTTGATGGATGATGAGGCATGGTGTGCGTATGGTTCGGTGACAGAGTAGGTGGTAAGTATGTTGATGAATCTGTTGGAGGTGATTAATTGGGTGAGGATGAGAAAAAATGGTTGGTCTGCTCCAGGAAAACTGTGTCAGTGGTGATGTTTTTCTTTTTTTGAGATGAAAATGGTGGAGGTGGTTACAGGTTGGAAGAGCCGAAGGGTGGACGTGAGTGAAGGGTCACCTAGGAATCAGTGAGTAAGTGTGTGGGATGATAGCTGTAGCGAATAAGAGGGCTCGGGTGTGTGTGATTCTGTTTTTTGGGGTCCGAATGCAGGGATTTTTTAGAAGTATCATAAGGAGATGAAAATTTTTATGGAGATGAACATTTGATGGAGGTGATTAATTGGGAGAGAATGGGAAAATCTGGTTGGTTGATGTGGTTAGGATCGGTTATGAGGTAGTGGTGGATTGGAGTGGTGGAGTGGATTCGGGTGTGTGTGTCGAGAATATGGTTGTGTTGATGGATGAACATGGATTGAGAGTTGGTGCCTGTGTGAGGGAAGAGACTATTATGTTATGTCTCCTTTTCCACATCACCAAAATCCCTTTTTTTTTCTTTTTCCTTTTTCATTCATTTTTTTCATTTTTTCTTTTTTTATTATTTTTATAGAAAATCAAATTAAATAATAAAAGGTAAAAATAAAGAAACTAAAATAAAATGAAATAAAATAAAAAAAATAAAAAATAAAAAATAAAAATAAGATAAAAATAAAAACAAGTTTTATTATTTAATCATCCGGACGAAATTGGGTGTTGACAGCTGCCCCTCTTTACTTAGATTTTAACGGATAATATGAAAATGTGATATTTTCGTATTATCTGAGTAAAAGTTAAGTAAAGATAGAAACACTAATTTCGTCTGGGTTTCAAGCATGAAAGAAAACAAAAACCTGGATTTGACCATTGCCTCGCAGAGGGCCAAACTCGCAGAACAGAAATTTAAAATCGACCATTCCCAAGCAGAGGGCCGATAACAGAAAATCAAAACCTGGACTTGACCATTGCCTCGCAGAGGGCCAAGCTCGCAGAATAGAAATTTAAAACCGACCATTGCCAAGCAGAGGGCCGATAACAGAAAATCAAAACCTGGATTTGACCATTGCCTCGCAGAGGGCCAAACTCGCAGAACAAAAATTTAAAACCGACCATTGCCAAGCAGAGGGCCGATAACAGAAAATAAAAACCTGGATTTGACCATGGCCTCGCAGAGGGCCAAACTCGCAGAATAGAAATTTAAAACCGACCATTGCCAAGCAGAGGGCCGATAACAGAAAATTAAAAACCTGGATTTGACCATTGCCTCGCAGAGGGCCGATGACAGAAAATTAAAAACCTGGATTTGACCATTGCCTCGCAGAGGGCCAAACTCACAGAACTGAAATTTAAATCCGACCATTGCCAAGCAGAGGGTCGATAACAGAAGAAAAACTTGAGCGTGGGGTGTCAGGCGAGCTGGGCCTTGGGTGCCAGACAAAACTGGGCTTTTGAAATTTTGAAAACTGCCAGATGAAACTGGGCTTAAGGGCCAGTGTAAAAACTGGGCTTTTGAAATTTTGAAATTGCCAGATGAAACTGGGCTTATGAAAATTTTGAAATTGCCAGATGAAATTGGGCTTTTGAAATTTTGAAATTGCCAGATGAAACTGGGCTTATGAAAATTTTGAAATTGTCAGATGAAACTGGACTTTTGAAATTTTGAAATTGCCAGATGAAACTGGGCTTTTGAAATTTTGAAATTGCCAGATGAAACTGGGCTTATGAAAATTTTGTGAAATTTTTGAAATTTTGATAGAAATTTGATTTTTGAAACAATATGGCTTGAAAGAGAAAATATGAATGTTATTCTTTTTGTATTTTTGAAGAAGAAGGATTCGATAACCATTCATATGAATGAAGAGGGTTTCGATCGGAAAAATTTCTTTTTATGAATTGATGAAAAACATTTGCTTTTTTCATTGCTTGAGTCAGTAATCTCACTTGCAATTATCAAACTGATCTTTATTTTCAAAGTTTTGTGAAATATGAGTAATGTCATACTTCCAAGGTCTAAACTTTGAGTTTATTATATTTTGACTTTTCTTCCGAGACATCAGTGCACACATGCTTGAATTTATTGGCAAGAGAATGGTTGGAGACATTTAGAAGGGTTTGGAGAAGACTAGGACAGCCACACAGGAACATAATCCCTCATGCACTTCTCAATGGAGATGTGATATGTGAAATTCAAGGTGAAATGAGACACCCAAAAGCTGCCCCAGTTTGGTGTTTGGGAAAATGGACATGGTGTTTGGATTTATGAAAATCAGGATGAAAAATTCCGGTGAGATTCATAAAGTTGCCCCGGTCATAAGATCACATATTGGTGAAAAACTCGTGAGAGACTCAGTTGCCCCAGCTTTTGCAAAGGGTTGATGAATTTCAGGGGGAAGATGTACGATGAGATTCACCAAGCTGCCCCAGTTTTTTTTTTCTTTGGCAAGGGTTCTGTTTGGAAGGGGTAGTGGGCATGAAGAGGATTGGCTAAAAGGATGAACCCCCAATTGGCTTGATTTTTCTTTTGCATGCCTATGGTTAGATGGCAAGGTGATCCCCTCTTCCTGAGACATTACCTTTTACTTTTTACTTTTTTTTTTTGTTCATTCATTTTCAACTTTTTTTTTTTACGACATTGTGAAAGTCGCCTTATCGCAAAATTAAGCTTTATGAAAACTTGAACAATCATTATTCAATCTGCGAGGACTTTATTAAGCTTGTAACGTGGCTAGGGGCTAAAGGTATTGAAAGAAAGGATATAAAGGCCCAAATGAATGTTTGTTGGTTATATATTTTGAAGCAAGGGTTGTCATCTAGGCATTGCATCAACTATTTGATCTTTTGAGCACTTTGCTTTTTCTTAAACTTCGATTTTCATTCTTTTGTTCAACATCACTTTGTGATTTTTTGTTGTTCTTTTTGTTTTTCTTTTTTATTCATTCTTCTTGATGAATTCTCTTTGTTTAATCATTGAGTACTCTTCATTTGAATCATGAGTTGACTCTTACCTGATGATAACCCTTGCTTGGGGAATTTTTTTTTTAAAAAAAGAATTTATTTTTGGCTCAAATGGGGTGACAACGGATATATTTTTTTTGGTTTTTAGGTAAAGACAAGAAGGCCACACATCATTTCGAACTCTGATTGCCTTATTTTCAAAAGATTAATTTCGCAACTAGGTGACCTCAACATGAGTTTTTTTTCCTAGACCGCCCTTTCGGGTTTTCAATCTAGTGGAATGTTCTTTTTGTTTTTTTTTTTGGTTTGAAATTTTATTTTATTTTTTTGTTTGCCTCAATGGATTCGGAGATCACCCTACTAGCGCAAACGAGAAAACTTTTGGCCAAGCCAATCTGCCCCAGTGTGAAGATTTTTTGTTATTAAGGGTAGTGACAGTGTTTGTTGGGGAAAGATCCTTTATTTTGGAAAAGTGAAGGGTGAAAGTTTTCAAGCAACATGTGCACAAATGTCTGGAGAGAAACGTCAAAATCATTATTTTGATTTAACATTTGACCTTGGAAAAATCTGACACTACAACTTTTGTTTTGTTATTTTCATTTTTTTTATTTTTTTTTTCAAAAACAATAGTTTGAACATTTGCAAGAAAGACAAATGACTCAAGATTGCCATCATTTTTTTCAATTTTTTTCACAATACCCTTTCAGAACTTGAATTACAACACTACTTGGAGAAACCCTTTAGAGAAAGTTCGCATTTAAAGTCATGGATGACGGCGCGATATCAATGAACACAGATCTCTTGGCAAGATACTTCACAACATCAAATTCACTTGTACGATGACTTATGTTTTCTTATGTGGTTCTAGAGCCCGCATCATTGTTTCATGGTATCTGCAAGGATATTCCCAAACCTTGCCTCCGTGCTTGGTTGACTTCCTTTAAACTTTAACAATTCTGAATCGATCAAAACTTGTCTTTGCGATTGACAACAGACACTTTTGGCGTAATGATCGATAAACCCTTCATGGTAATCAAATTTTGTATTTGCATTACGAATCTTGGAACATGGAGGTTTTACAAGCTTCACGTAACAAGTAGAGACAAGGTCTTTTTGTGGTAGACTTAAATCCCACTTCATTTATTCATGACATCTGCATAGACATTCTCAAGTCGTGCCCCAGCATTATACTGACTCTTTTTTTAAACTTTAACCATCTCGGATCAGTCAAAGGTTGCATTTGAGCTTCAACACCCAACACTTTTTTTTGATGGAATGATCAATAGCCTCTTCGTAGTAATCACCATTTGTATGTGATGCATCATGAGTCTTGGGACATGGAGATTTTACAGACTTCGTGTAACAAGTAGAGGCAAGACCTTTTTGTAGCAAACTTGGAAGCAACATTGTCTAAGTGATATGTATAGGAGTGAAACTCGCATGACTTTTGTCTTGATCAACATTTTCCGCCCGACGGTTTGGTGGGAAATTGAGTTTGGGCCAAGTATCCCATTCGTCTTGCAACTATTTCAATTAAAGGGTAGGCCAACAAGATTTGAGCGATAGGAGATGATTGAACTCTTTCCTTTCTTCTCTTCCCAAGCTTAAACCCAAACTCATTCACATTTGTTGTCATGGTAGGACCTTGTGCAATCTTTCCCGTCCTCACACCAATTTCAATTCTTCCTTTGATTATCACCAAGTTTGCAATGTTTAAAGAAACACTACGCACCATATGCTCATAGAAGGGTGATTGCAGAGTATTGATGAATATGGCAGCCATCTCCTTGTCACTCATAGGAAGCTTTACTTGAGTAGTAATCTCTTTCAACCTTTGGACATGTCCTTTGAACAATTTTGACTCATTTTCTACCATACTCTGTAGTTGTAATTTATCAGGTGTCACATCCATGTTATATTTGTATTACCTCAAAAAAGCATCCACCAGATCCTTCCAAGACTAGATGCGTGGATATTCAAGATGATTTCCCCAGTTTAGTGGCATGCCGGCCAATCTACCTTAGAAGAAATGAATTAAAACTTTTCATCACATGCATAAACGACCATTTTCGTTCAACATCATGAAGTGGCTCTTGAGACAAGTGGTTTGGCTATATTTCTCGAATTCGGGCAATTTAAGCTTTGAAGGTATCACAATATCTGGGACTAAGCAAGCCTTGCAACCTTTTCAAGCTCAGCGCTTCGTTCACCTTCTATGGTTGTTATCCTTTTTCAGCATTTCCAAATTTACCACTGTCAACCTCAATATCTATTGGTGTAACGACCTGAGGGAGAGATTTCACCTCAGGTTACTTTGTCATTATCTTGCTCACGCCACTTGATTGAATCACTTTTGTGGGGACCATGAAAGTGGTTGCCCCAAGCTTGTTTCCTCCTTCAACTGTTATTCTCGGCCTTTTGAGTGTGACCTTGCCCAAAGTACGCTCCTGAGGGTGAAGTGTAATTTAGGGGGAGACCATATGAAGGAAATTTTGGACCTCTTGAACTCTATGTTGAGGTTGTAGTGGGCACGAGTCCCCAAGGTTTTTCCAAGCATTCAGGACCTCTAGGGCTTGGCTCATTGGCCCCTTCGATTACTGGATACTGCCTTTCATCCCTTTTTGAACTCCTCTTTGGTTCTCCAAGATTTAGAAACTGGTCTGAGTCCTTTTAGGGTATCTTGGATTTTTTTTCAAATTTTATTAGATAAAACAAATTAAGAAGAAGAAAAATAAAGATGACAAGAAAAGAGAAGACAATATTCTAGTCAGAAATTATAAAGTTGCGAAAAGATTGCCCCGGTATAATTGGGAAATTAACACAAGACTGAGTCAATAGGGCAATTCATCATTCAGAAGTTCCCAAAAAGCGAGTCAGGAAGCCTTGATCAACTAACTCGGGCCTTGGCCATCACATTCTTCATTTCTCCGATGGGCTCTTGCAGCAATGGAGGAAAGTTTCAATCCCCTTAAGCAGCAGGTTAAAGATTGACAATGGAGACTCAGTATCTTAGGAACGCCTTCAATGGCTTCACTGACGAGGAATCTGGCTATGAGAAAATTCTCTTCCAATTCTCGATAACTCGCCTTTGCTCAACAATATGCTCACTTATCTGAATTATCAATTATTGATTCCAACATTCTTTCTCCAATTTCGTCACTGCTACTTTCATCCACTGTTCATCATTTTGGAAATGCTTTTCACAATTTAGGTCGGGGAAAATTAACTTGAATGACAACCTTGACTGGCAACTTGATTATCTCATCCCTCTCTGTGATCCATTGGCGAAAGTAATTCTTCATTAACAGCCCATGATTTTGGGTCTCTTTCCAAGCGAACAGCATTGCCCCGAGCATCCCTAACATGAAGCATTTCAGTAAAGGCCCATTCCTCAAAAGATCTGCAATGTGGCAAGAGATGCAGGTGTTGGTGACCCTCTCATAGGATACCCAAATTGTTTTTTTTTTTTTTTTGTTTTTGTTTTTTGTTTTTGTTTTTTTTTTGTTTTTGTTTTTTTTTGTTTGTTTTTTTTTTTTTGACACACATTCAAAATGGATACCCATGAGGGGGACATTAAGGTAATTTCTTCAATTGTGTATGATACACGATCTTTGTTGCCAAGAAAGATGTCAATCCAACTTTTCCTCCTATGAGCCTGTACAAAGTTGCACCCATTCATTTGTCCTTTTCATCTTTGGTTTACATTGCAGTAGTTCACCTAGGGAACATGTAGCATTCAAGGCTCCCTTACTCATGCGAGAGATGAATGATACATACGACACCAGTAAACAACATAATCTCTTCTTTGTCTTTGGCTTATAGCACTGATTAAGGGCCTCATAAACTTCAGCCCGAACAACCATGACTGGATTCTTAGAGCAAACTTTGTATCTCGTAAATGCATCCATGACGGCGCAGTCGACCAACTCCTTGGTATTAGGAAAAAGAATGACACCACAGTGGATAAGAGCTATTACTTTTACGAAGGTTTCCCACTTTTCCTCTTCTGTCAATCGATGCAAGAACAACTCTAGGTAATCCCGAGGAAAGCTCATTGCTTTACCCTTAAGTATGAATTTGCTTTCCAACTTCATAGGGGGAACTTTCATTATCCTTGCTAGCTGCAAATCAGGTATATACTGCCCAAAGTGGTATGAAGTGTTTCCCTTGAGGAATACATCTAAGGTATCCTCAAATTCTTCTATTATTGGCATCAATTAGAAATGGGTCATAGTGTTGGGCTAAAACAATTATTGTTGTTGTCTGGACTCCCACCCATTTCTGAATGCACTTTTCAAGGTCATCTTTTCCACCAAATCCCTCAAATGATTGATACTGCCCCCCTTGGCCTCAATGTGTTTGTTTTTCTTCAAAAAGTCTGAGCTCGAATACCCCTTGACTCAAAATTCCATGTTAATTTCCATTTTTACCGTAATCACGACCTTATAATTTCTTGACTAGAACTCACAAAAATTGACAAGACCATAAAGACAAGCAAAAGTGAGGGTTAAAAGAATACACACATCTCCCTTTGTGCCCTAGAAATGGTTCAACATTTCAGGTTCAAGGTCAAGTATATGAAATCTCACCAGGGTGGTTTCCTGAACCTAAAGGTCAAAGGTCACTAGAGCTATGGCCCCCTCCACAGCATCTCCACAACAGTCGAGTAATCAACTAGGTGTGAAAATACAAATGAAGAGAACAGACTCTAGCTGGAGTTCTCACGATAACCAAATAGGAAGTACATCCCAAAGTGACACCGCTACACAACTCCTCTAATTCTAAGTTACGCTCAGACCCCGGTATAGGGCCCCACTCAATAGATGCATAATGTGTGTGTGTGTGAAGGGAGAATGCAATGCACCCAAATCCTCACCTGCAAAACAACCAGAAAAGTTCCCAGGCAGATATAGACATGTTTTCTAGCCTAGGGTTCAATATTCAACAGTTATTGCAGTTATTCCAAATATCAAGCATAGATAGAGAAAAGGGAAAGAAAAACACAAAGCAAAACCACATCGAATTCACGAATCTAATTAAATGGCCTGACTCTCATTCATCCCCAGTGGAGTCGCCATCTGTCGCAACCGAAAAATCGCGACGGGACGACGACGATCCAAAAAAAGGAACGAGTTTTGAAAAAGAGATTTTGGAGTCGCCACCATAGTTTATTCTGGAAAACTATGGAAAAACCATAAAGAAAAGACATGGTCTACGAAAACCGAAATTCGGGTTCGGGAGTCGGTTACGTGTGGGAAAGGTATTAGCACCCCACAACGCCTGCCCTAAGGCAGTACCTTTAATTAAATACGCGAATAAAGATGTGGTTTTCAAAATGTTTAATTTCCCCAAAATGTAAAAATCAAGAGAGACAAAATATATTTTTTAATTTTTGTGCCCGACAAGGATTGACTTTGCTCCTACGTATTCTCATTCGGAATGAGAAATCAGGGTTACGTAGTTCTTTCTGAAAATTTGTTTCTTGTTTGAAGATGTTTTTTTGTTTTTGAAGATTTTTATAAAAAGGGTGAAAAGGTCTTAGCGCGAGGCTGATGCGAATGATCACACACACGCTTAAACCTTTAAAATATTTTATTATTTAAAAAGGAGAAAAGATTTTAGCGCGAGGCTGATGCGAATGATCGCACACACGCTTAAACCTTTAACATATTTTATTATTTATTTAATTTTATTTTTTTATTATTTATTTTTTTTATTAACAAATGAGTATAACAAACAAAATAATAAAACAAATAATAAAGCTAAATAAAAACAAAACAAATAAATAAATAATAATAAAAAATCATAGTCCAAGCCCAATAAGAATAGGGGTGTAGATATAAACCAGGGGTGCAACATAAAATTTTGATCTGGGCCCAAAGGCAGGGGTGCAGCTGTGAAGATTGGGGGGTGCCACTCGAAATCTTGGTCTGGACCCAATGACAGGGGTGCAGCTGTGAAGTTTGGGGGTGTCACTCAAAAATTTACTGACCAGGCCCAAGACCTCTTTTCTTGTGTTTGCAGAAACAGGGAATGGTAGTGTGAATAGCAAACGAGGGGTGCAGGACGAAACTCCAGCCACAGCCAGGCCCAAAGTCTTTTATTTGCAGACTTGGAATGGAGGTGTGGCACGAGAACAGGGGGTGCATAGAAGAAGATTTTTTATTTTGGGCCCAAACTGGCCCAGGGATCCCTAACCCTAATCAGCAACATTAGGGGTCTCTTCATAATTTCCCATTTCACCCAATGCCAGAGACCTTGGTCTCTCTTCCTCTGATCAGATGAATCTAGAGACACCCATCCCTCTGTCGCTCCCGGCCACGACCCAGCCGACCACCACAACCTGCCATCCAAATCTTCGCCGGCGACGCCACTTGCTGCCGGGGCCATCGCCGGCCACCGCGAGGGTTCTCCCCTTTCTTTCTCTCGTGCGAGAAATCTTCTTGTTCGTGAGCGACTCCGGCCGTTCGCCCCACAGGTGGTCGCTGCCATCGAACCAGGGTCGCTGATCCCCGTCGATCTCTCTCGCGCCTCCGCTGCTATTTTCCTTTCTACTAGGTCGCGTGGACTTCCTCTTCTCCCGTCGTTCAGCCACCGTCAACGCCGCCGCCAGAGGTTCCGTCAGCGCCCCCTACTCCGCTCAAAATATCACAGACGACAGCAACCACCACCGGAACCAAGGCCGGCCACCAGCGTCACCGTCTTCTCCCTACCTTCTCGCGCGAGATACAAGACGATTTCACCTCCCTCCGTCACTCTCGCCCTCGACTGGCTACCGCACCGACACTTACTCCAGTCTCGACGTCGTCGCACCCTTTTCTTCTTGGCGCGAGGTCAGACTCACTACCAACTGCAGCGCTAGCCAGAGTTGGGTTCTGCTCCAATTCTCTTCTTCTCAGCTTCAACTAATTACAGCCTCTCGACATCGGATTCCTCCTTGGTGGAGACAGAGATCTCGTTGACAGTTTGATTTGGCTCTTATTTGAGTTGTGAAACTGAGAATTGAGATTGCAAATTCGGAATAGGATCTCTCAAAATGCCGCTGCCCCATGGTGGACGAATCCATGAACATCACTAGGAATCACCATTGCTAAAGTCGCTGAATCTCTTGTTCCATTTTCCTTTTCGACCTTGGTTTCAATCTTGGATGTCCTTCATTGAATTTAGTTTGTATGGTATTGGTTGACGAATCAATGCTTGAGAGAAAGGTGAGTGAGAAGAAACTCTGGGGAGGATGAAGAGCGTGGTGTTTGTTGGGGTGGTTACGGGTATGGTGTGTGTGTGACAAAGCCAGAGTGATGGGTGTTTGATGGATGATGAGGCATGGTGTGCGTATGGTTCGGTGACAGAGTAGGTGGTAAGTATGTTGATGAATCTGTTGGAGGTGATTAATTGGGTGAGGATGAGAAAAAATGGTTGGTCTGCTCCAGGAAAACTGTGTCAGTGGTGATGTTTTTCTTTTTTTGAGATGAAAATGGTGGAGGTGGTTACAGGTTGGAAGAGCCGAAGGGTGGACGTGAGTGAAGGGTCACCTAGGAATCAGTGAGTAAGTGTGTGGGATGATAGCTGTAGCGAATAAGAGGGCTCGGGTGTGTGTGATTCTGTTTTTTGGGGTCCGAATGCAGGGATTTTTTAGAAGTATCATAAGGAGATGAAAATTTTTATGGAGATGAACATTTGATGGAGGTGATTAATTGGGAGAGAATGGGAAAATCTGGTTGGTTGATGTGGTTAGGATCGGTTATGAGGTAGTGGTGGATTGGAGTGGTGGAGTGGATTCGGGTGTGTGTGTCGAGAATATGGTTGTGTTGATGGATGAACATGGATTGAGAGTTGGTGCCTGTGTGAGGGAAGAGACTATTATGTTATGTCTCCTTTTCCACATCACCAAAATCCCTTTTTTTTTCTTTTTCCTTTTTCATTCATTTTTTTCATTTTTTCTTTTTTTATTATTTTTATAGAAAATCAAATTAAATAATAAAAGGTAAAAATAAAGAAACTAAAATAAAATGAAATAAAATAAAAAAAATAAAAAATAAAAAATAAAAATAAGATAAAAATAAAAACAAGTTTTATTATTTAATCACCCGGACGAAATTGGGTGTTGACACCCTATTATACTGGTTGACCTAAAGAAGGTTTGATGGAGTATCTTTGACTTTTTGTTCTGTTTTTTGGGGAAAGAATACTTTTTATATAATCTATTTGAATCACATAAAATGGGGAATGGGTTTTGAGTTGTTTACCTATACCTTCATTCTTCCTAAAAATTTCTATGTTCTCAAATGTAATTATTAATTATCCACAAGTTTTAGACCTTCATTCTTCCTAAAAATTTCTATGTTCTCAAATGTAATTATTAATTATCCACAAGTTTTAGTTTGTAAGGCATGTGCAATTATTGTATTAGCTTCATATGAAAATGTACATCAGGTTATTTACATAACTCATTATGCTTTTGTTATGTTGTTTGACTGTTACCAAGGAACTTCTTCATATTTAGTTTTTTTTTTTCTCAATTCTCCATTTCTAGAGTGATGCAGGTGCTTTTCTAGAAGAGATCCTATGATTGTTGTAAGTACATTGCTAATGATTTTTTACTTCCCACCTCGTTCTTCAAATATGTTAATCATAATAGGAGGATGTCATATACCCTTTTTTATTGTTTGTATAGTTTAGATTTGAACTTTCATTTCTAGTTTTAAACTTTTGTGGCAAGTTTCTTTTATTGTCTATAAGTGATCTTTTCATTGTTTTTGAAATCTTATTCAGAGTTCTTGAGTTAAGTCTGCTCTGTATTTGTTGATCTGTTGTGCTTCTATTACCTTGTGGTCATTCTACCATTACCTTTGCCTTAGCCTTATCCATCCCTCTTTGAAAATCTGATTCTGTTTTGGACCTTTGGAAATTGAAAGAAAGACAAGTGTGAGTGGTAGCATCCTAGGTGGTGATTATCCACAGGATTCTTTGGCCTAGACTGAGTTTCTTTCTGAACCTACCCTTTGAGTGTGTGTACAGTTCTAGAGAGTAACCTAATTTTGTGAGCTTTATGTGGCTGCATCTAAGAGCCAAATATCCTTATTGAGAGCATGTTCTTACTTTAGTTTTGAATATGGAATGTGCTAACTCTTTAGTTGTGCAATTCTTTTATTATGATTGACATTTACAAGGACTCAAGTTGTTCAAAATCAAGTTGACGTGTGAAAATCTAACACCAAGAGTAGATAAAGTGGGAAAAATCATGGCGACTGCAAGGTGAATTGTGAACTGGTGATGCAAACAGCAGCAGTATGTTGGAAGAATTTTGGAGCAGCTGACTCGGTACGATAAACCAGCAGCTTGGAACAACCATTACTCAGAACTAAATCAGGACAAGGTGTAATAATAGGGAAGTTGTTTGCTAAAACTGTCTTCGTTGTATGATACGCAGGGCTCAAGCCCAATTTCTTTAGTTTAGTATTTCTTTGATGTATGTTGTATGGTGTTAGGCATGTAGGACCTCTAGTCCTATAAATAGTCATGCCTACCTTATTGTACTTACTTTTGAGAATAATGAGAATAGAATTTTCTAAACCAGAAAAATATTCTCTCTTGAAAATCATTGGCTAGAGATTCCAAGGACCTCTAGCCTCCTTCCAAAGCACACTTCATATTTTCCATTTTTCCAAATTCTCCATTGTGCTTCTCTCTCTTCCACGGAGATCCAATCCTCCGCTGCCACATAGTCCTCTGCTTGTGTCAGCGTCTCGATCACGCGTCATTAGCCATATGTGGCTTTCTCTCTCGCGCATCAGAAACGCGAATTCATTCTCGCGTCTTCTTCCTCGAGCCATTAAGAATTCTCTTTCACAGGTTACTCTGCCAAACACCTTCTTCTTCGCAGATCTCACAGATTTACCAACACTCGTCACAGATCTGCCATTATTCGTCATCCTAATTTCCTTCAACTTTTCCACCGAACATCCTCATCCAAAACCTAGGGTTTCTATCTCATTTTCCAATTTCCTTCAACTTTCACCGATTAAACATCATTTTTTCGTTCGATCTTCCTTTCCCACCGTTTAACTTTGAGTTTGAACCGATTAATTGGTTCAATTTGTGATTCTCCCCATTTCTAGGGTTTCACTTGTCTAGGTTATGGATTTCTGAGTTCCTTCTCAGATTGATCCGTTCTCTTCCAATTTCTCTTGGTCAGAAGATTATTCAACATTTCCGCTGTGTCATTTCTCTCTGAAGAAGCTTCGAGGACTTCGAGTCGTGTCGCACAGCTCCGAAAGACGTTCTCCTCAAGGCTTCGTCTATCAAGTGGTTATCAGAGCTTGGTTCGAGCACGCGTCAAGAGTTAAGTATCTCTATCTCTGTTTCGATTTCTTTTGTTTCGGTTTGATCTTGTTTCGAATCTGTCTTGTGTGGATTTCGCGTCTCTGTTTTGTTTTGTTTTCATTTTGGATTCGCGTCTTTGTCTCACATTTTAGTTTCGTGTTGATCTTGATTCTGAGTTTTTGTTTAAGCTTACGCGTTGTCTTACATTTCCTTTAATGTCTTGATCTGTTTGAGTTTTGTGTGTTGCTGTCTTGACTATCTTCATATCTGTGTTAGGTCTCCAAATTGCTTGATCTATGCTTGTTGTGCCTTGAGTCAGTGATATTTTCATTTTTATTCCATCATCTTGTTGTTTGAGTCATTTTATTTGAGCATCGTGTCTGGTTTGTCAAAGTCATGTTCATTTGCTTAAACTGTTTTCAAATCTGGTAATAACCGTGTGCTACTTCTGTGATATCTGAATGAATGAACACTGCTGCACACTAAACGAGCTATGACCAAGTTTTGAGGAGCTCTAATGTTGTGATAACCATTTCAGATTTTGAAATCCAGTGTAGAATTGTGATTTTTGCTGTTAGTTGCTTCTAATTGCACTTTTGGTTCTGTGAATGAATGAAGCAAATGAGTTAGTACTAGATGCACACTGAATCAACACTTAAATTGTGTTTGTAATTTGTGTGATACATCAAATGGAACACTCGCTGATGTTCAATCTGCATTTGACCGAGATGCACTTCTTTATGTAGTCAAATTTTAAGGATTTTAAATCTGATTCAGTATCTAGATCATTGTTGAACATCTTTTAAATCAAGTTTTAAGTCTTCTTTCAATTCTGTGTGCTGATCTGAAGTGCTATAAGCTGTTAACAGATCCATTTGAATCCAGTGTTGATATTTGAATGGTAATTTGGCATAATTCTAGTGA